>JARLTB010000360.1:7477500-8077500 GCA_030141615.1 Unio pictorum | reverse complement strand
TGAGAAGGACCTTTTCAGGCTCACATCGGCAAAGGTATTGTCCACTTCAGCGGTGACAAGAAGGGACGTCGAAGGCTCAATATGGATCCGGCCTTTCATTCCAGAAAACTATGTTTGGTGGTCATGTTGACTTTCGCAGTACAACATCAAAATTCAAACTGACAAAACCAGACTATATCGGTTCATATGTGATGCTCATGTCAAAGCTGCTTATGTACGAGTTTTAATAAGACAATATCAAACCGGCTAACAGGATTGCATCAATACTTTGCACGCCAATACTGAGACGTTGCTGTTGCAAATAAATAGCAGTGGTGCACAAACTGGATACCAGTGAGTATCCGAAAAAAAATGTTTACTAATGAAAATGACATTTGTGGCAAAAGCATTGAAAACACCGAAGGTGTTCTAGTGGTGATTTTAGAAAGAAAGATTTCAACCATGAACTGTACCTGGAATATCTGCGAAACCATCGTGATTTATCATACACGATAAATATTATCCGATACAAGAACCATCACATAAAGATGGATTGATGCATTAAAGGAACATTTTACCCGCTTGATATCAATCAGTCACGTGCAATCACAAATCATGGTAACAGTTCCGCATTTGCTGTAACGACTTGCAATTCCTCTCGTACAAATGACCAACTGTAATAATTTGGTACAGGGGAAGACGGTGTCGTCAACTTGTAAAGGGTTCGTTGTATTAGTGTATAAATCAATTTCGCATTGGCAAACACGTATACGGACTATTCCAGATCCGTAGTGCAACTCTTCCACTACATATACATACTGAACAATATTTCCGCTGAGTTCTTGAAGTGGTGATGGCTGGCTGTCAGATCAGTTTTTCAGTGAGTAATTTGCATCAAATCGCATTAGCTGGTTTTAATCCTTGTCGCGCTTGTGACTGTAAAGTTGTAGGCAGTAATGATCAGTTTCACAGCCACAAATCCGAGAAAGTCTTTGCCAGTACTCACCTGTAAGAAAGGTTTCCCTGCCATTGGACCAAGTACATAAATGTGCTCTAGCTCAACTTCGACACTACATAATGATTAGGATAGTATTCACTCTTCATCATGTATGTGCTGGGAACATCGACTGTGTTGAACGCGTATTCGTAGGTACATAATCGGTATCAAACAGAACATCGAGTGGTAACAACAACATATCAGCTTGTTGAACCTCATTAGGTGTTTGGAAATCAACATTCGTTTTGGTATGCTTAAACACATTTACCACAACGCTTCACTTGTTTGGCCAACCATCCTCGAGCAATATCATGAGTGACATTGCCTGCACTGGCTTACAGTTCCACGGCAGCTTCGGTGCTACAGTAACGTCTCAGACTGTCTAATATTTGGATAATGCGCTGTGCATTGTGTGAATTGTTTATAAGGGTTTACTTTTGTAAGTCTCGATGTTGTTTTCGTCTACACCACTAAGTTTACTCTTGGATTTCATTCATCATGTAATGTCCCATTCTGTGATTTGTTCTTCCTATATTGGATTACTTGCGTGAGGTCATGACTGAGTTCCAGATCAGCACATTGTTGTGTGAGGTTATACTTGGATGCTCTATAGATACGATTATGTCAGCAACTGGCAGCATCAACGCGATTCATACATGTTGTTGCATTGCTTTGGTTCGTTTGGAAATTCGAGTCACATATCAAGGCTCATAAAGCCTAAGCGATTAAATAATGATCACCGTCCGGGCAATTATTATCGGCCTTGATGGATCAGGAAAAACACAATTGTTTCGGAATATGATTTAGGACTGCTAACTAGTAATGGTCGTACGTGAATCTTGAATCTATCAATGATCATCTGTGTGATGAGGTTATCAAAAGTGTTGTAAAAGGGTTGAATAGCAAAAGAATTTGTTCTCCTTTTGACATCGCCTATTCCATTGATGATTCGGAAGAGATACTGGTGGTATGCCCCGATGTGATACCTGGTACAAAATAAATTTCGCACAAATATGTTTGCATAGCAAGCCGAAAAACACGGTTGTAACTTATTTGATATCTTAATATCCGAATGTGCCTAAAGGTATCCGTGTCAACTGTAATATACCCATGATATATCGTGGCACTGAGTCAACGTGACTTGGACATTTTAATTGGTCTCGGTTAGCATTATACCACTCGGTGAATACGTTTCGTGATATATTTATATGGTTTACTTTGAACAAGTGTATTTTAGAAGTACAACAAAGTGCACCATTGTTTGTGCAATAATCGGTATTGTTGTCGAATCTATTATCTCTGCTGGTGCATGCAAGTTATTGTCGATTGCACTGCATTCACAAGTAGGCGTCGATTCCAAATTATTCGCGGCCTTATTGATTAGTCTCAATACAATCATTAATCTATACTTCGTAGCAATCCACGATGAAATATTCAATGAAAACGAGTTTCATACTGTGTTGGCAGTAATGGAAAAAATGAAAAATCTGTCTGTCTGTCCGTCTATCTATCTATATATCTACGTCGTTTAATTCCACATAAATTGCATGAGTTGTAGTTTATATGTATTAACCGTTCAGGATGAAAACCGGTTATTTTTTGTTTATCTATAAATCTCATTTATTTTTTGTTTACCAAATGTACTTAATTTAGTATGATTCGCCTTTTAAATTATTAATTTATAAACGGAAGTTCTGTTTCGTTTCTTAATCTTGTATTTTAATCTATATTTCGTATTTATAGGGTTAATACGATAAAAGTGACTATTAGCTCTTTTTCCTCTTTATATGTATTAGTATGGTATTGTATCTTTCGTTTCCATATGTACCATTGTCAAGGGAGTATTGTTGAACAAAGCATTATGTTATTTTTGCACTCTGTCAATTTCGATAAAGAAAACTCTCATCCTTATTGATTGTCATTTCGTGTCGTCAGTACCGTCGGTATATATTTGCAAGATTTCCTGCTGTTGTCGCCTAGAATTTGTACTAGGAAATGATACATCAAAGGCATATACATATATTGTCAACGTGTGAATACAATAGTTTTTTATCATAAACTACATTATTGTTCTCTTTTGCTAAAACCATACCATTAAATTTCATCTGAAATTACATGTTCTACAGCTCACATCTTAAGGTTCTTGCATTAGGTCTAATTATATTTAAGTCGTCTTGTAGAATCATCAGCTGATAAATATGATGTCTTCTTGTTTAATAATCAAATACTTTCTCATATTTATATATATAAATTCATATATTATATATGTATTATATATGCCTGGAATTTGTGAGTAAGACAAATAATATTTTTATTAACATATCAGTCTTAAATGTCATATCCATATTAAAGTGAAGAATTAAAAGTCACCATAAATGCATTTTGAAGATATGTGGATGTATAGTCATATTTGACTCTTTCAATTGGTTGTTGAATTAGAAAAATCGAGGAAGCGTTGTCCATCCGACTTTTAAAATACGTAAATATATTCTTTTAGATAAATAACTTTTAGTAAAACAGCTGCTGGCCTATTTAAAATATGCTTTCAACTTTTTAAAATTTTCTTAATGTGCACACACATGTATGCCTGAGTAAGGGATACAAATAGTCTTTTAACAAATCATCCAATCAAACAAGGCAGCAATTAAACAATCGATTCTTAAGGTAGGCAATATTTATCTCAACTTCGTTTATACGCATATCAGCCGGTCGTGTATCCAATAAAGTATGTCAAAGTTTTTAGAAATTTTGCTTACATTTATCAGAGATGTGTTACTACTGAGATCTATTTCACAAGGTCACGTTAGGGCATTATTAGTGATACAAACTATTTTAGACTCATTTTCTGAGCTTTCGGGGCATAAGCTAGTGCCGAAAACAAAAATCAAAACGAATAAAAATATATTGACCGGGAAATGGCAGAGTATCCTTGTTTTCTGTATGTCATTTCTAATATCGCCATTTTTATCATAATCATAAACCATATAGCAAATAAAGACCAAGAGTTACTGGCTGATGATAAACACTTCATATAGACATTAAAGATAGGTATGTTTAGGTTTTAAAGCGTTCATGAAAGAGTCATTAAACTACATATCTGCGGCATGATTATACAGTGCCAGATATCAATATTACCTGTCACACTACTTTCAAACAAATGATATCCCTGCTATATCACTAAACATGTGTTACAATTAACTTAGAATATCCACATCCGACATACACACGCACTGGACCACATTATGAGCAAATATATTGATGTCTCTTTTAACTTACCCTCGCCGCCCTCTTTTGAGTGTGTGCTGTCAACCGGTGTTATACACTTTCGTTCGTGCAAGCAATAACTATTTCATTTAAATTATTTTATGGAATCCTTTGTTATCATAGACTACAGTTATGTTGGGATCAATATTCGATAAAATATTTACTTACATAATTCATTTTATAAAACATTAAATAAGTGATCACCAACATTTTAATTAGCGCGTTATCATAATAGTAAGATATTATGGATTGGATCATACTTGTACATCGTGATATATAAAGCCAGATGTAAATGAGACATTTAAGAATATTCAGATTAATAGGGAGCAATCTATACTTTCTGTCATACGATTCGATGATTTAAATTTATTTTAGATGCAATTCAGAATACTTTACGTGTTTCTTAAATGTTTACTTCAGGATTTAAACAAAAAAATATGTTTTAAAACTTTTTGAACTGATTGCTTTTATTTCGTCATGTTACATTGTTGAATACTTGGTGGAGATAGAACCTTGTAAACAGCATCGCATGAAAGATCGTAAGTAATTACGAGCACGAACCATGTGCGAGTAGTCTACACGAATTCAAGTCACTACTGACTCATTACGTTCTAAGTAATAAACGCAATAATTCAGTAAATTGAAATCAATACCTACCAGTTTAATATTACCAGCAATGATCACATCGAGGGCTGTCGTGTTAAGCGCAACCAATCATGTCTATGGTTCCACAATCATATCCTTTTTCCCACTTAATGAAATATACATCCTTAAAGTTCGAATCTAGCGAAGCGTAACATCAAAAGGAAAAGGTAAAAGTTGTCGTCATTGGAAAAAGTTGGTTCTGTTTCTCACAGGAATAAACGTTTTATAAACAATTTACACACACATCCGTAGTGCAGTTACGCAGTCTGTCTAACCATGTATGTATGTATGTATGTATGTATGTATGTATGTATGTATGTATGTATGTATGTATGTATGTATGTATGTATGTATGTATGTATGTATGTATGTATGTTCATTAAAGTTTCTACTACAATTTTCAATTTCTTGCACGCGATCATAAATGCAACTGACTTCCAAATACATATGGGATATAACAGTTACATTACAGTGCCCATTCAATGAACATCAACCCCACAAGCATTGCCGGGTTGCAGATATATGAGGAAGGTCGACTATATATTGTTTATTTTTATGGCCCATCAAATTATTACCAAAGTTCGATATATCTAACATATTATTTGTTAAAATCACTTTCATTCATTGAATAATTGTTATTAAAGGTAATTTAATTACTGATGAGGAAATACAATCAGAATCATTACAGGAAATAAAATCCAACTAAGTATAAACTTAATAAGACTTAATGTAATCTAAGATGATATAAGGTATTATTCGAGGTCGATGGAATCTAAAAGTTAACACATATATGACAAACAAGACAGCTCTTGGCGACACGGGCATTTAGTCCAATATCTAATCCTTGTCTGTATTTAATTCAAGCAGCGGCTGAGAACTGGTTGAAACTTAATTCCTATAGCATTGACAGAGTAAACACTAGTAAAGGACACATCATGTTATATCGACATCTGTATGAATATTGTTCTTCAAACATTAGATTAATTTGTATTGGTTGTGTATCTGTAGAAAGCAAATAATTGGCATATATAAAATTACAATAATGTACAAGTCCGGACTGATTTACTAGCTGCTAGGGCAAGATACAATATTGTTATTTTCGGCAAAGGTGGGCGATTGTAGGCCTACACGGGTCTTTTGTACTGATATTGCTTATCTTATCTGTAGAATCGTATTTGTCAAGTCGTAATCGTGTTATTTATAAATTTCAACCCTGAATTCTTGAATCGACAATCTATATCGGCTTTGCGTGTTACTGTATTAGATAAACAGCCTGCCTTTTGACGACTGGCATTTCAATCTAGTTACCTTCACGTGTCCATAATTATTTTGAAAGAAGTTAAACGTAAAACCAAGACGGTGTTACGAAACAACCAAATCCACCAAAATCCACCCAAATCCACTCAAATCTACCAAAATCCACAAACAAATCCACTAAAAACAGCTGAAATCCACACAAATCGCATGGTGTAAACCATCTCATCTATAAATTACAACGCTACCCTTCCCTCCTTTCAAATTTAAACAAGTTGATTTCCAAAAAACCGATTTTTTCCTAATAAAATACAACCTATATCTTGCTTACCAAATTCGGTAAAGGTTTCAGATTAACGTGAGTTACTTGACTTTATGATTGCGTTCTTGTATAAAGGCATTAGGTGTACGGACAGAGAAAAATGAAGACGTACATAATATATATATATATATATATATATATATATATATATATATATATATATATATATATATATATATATATATATATGTATGTATGTATGTATGTATGTATGTATGCATGTATGTATGTATGTATGTATGTCAATACTGCACACAAGATTTATATATCTGCCCGCTAAGTAAAACACGAATAGGATTAACAAATAAGTATACATATTGAATTTGAACATTTACATAGCTATTGTATGAGATAAGGCACTAATAAATATAACTTTCGATTTGAAATTTACATTAGCACACTGACTTCCAGTAACCCAACTTTGGGGATCAAATTCCACAACCCTGGTAAAACTAGTATATATATATATATATATATATATATATATATATATATATATCATATTGGCAAGATTCTTGTTGGGATTTAAGTCGATTTTAGTGTTATTTGGGTAGATTTGGGGTGGATTTAGTGGACTTGAGTGGATTTGGGGTGATTTCGGATGGATTTGGGGTTCATTTTGTTACATTGAGGTGGATTTGGTGTTGATTTTAGTGGATTTGGGTGGATTTGGGGTTGATTTTAGTGGATTTGGTTGAATTTGGGGTAGATTTTTGTGGATTTGTGTGGATGCGGAATGATTTGGGATGGATTTGGGGTTGATGTTAGTGGATTTGGGTGGATTTGGGGTTGATATTAGTACATTTTGGTGGATTTGGGTGGATTTGGGTGTTTCGTAACACCCATTCCAAGATACCAAATTAAAAAATGCCATCAATACATTTGATAATCAGGAATATATTTTAATAATTTAAATAATGTTATGTTCTTATTTAGACCTTTATATAGACACGATATTATTGCTCTCTATCATAGGATTTGTGATCTAATTACATCCGATATGCAAAACTTGAATGAGACCATTCCACTGTATTCACGTTCTTGTAGAAGTCTCTGAAACCAAATTAAATATTTATCTAGGCAGCTTCTTGGCATTCTCAAAACCATATTTAAAATACTATTTAGTGTCTTTGTATTTACATCTTGATCTGCCACCTCAATACTGATACCAAAGCAGTAATTCCATTATAGATTATATATTGGTCACACACCTAATTTAGTGTCCATCACAATTAGTATCTAGATCATTTTCATTCAAACAAGACAGGACATTGATTATGACTTCAGTATCATTTTAAATTATTTTTTTAATGCAAATATATGAACGTAAACCATGGACATCTTCTAAGTGTTAATCTTTAAATAGACTAATATTATGGTATGTGTTTTCATTGCATTTTTGAAAGATTGTAAAAGAACAAATGATTGTCCAATTTGCCGTCCTTTGGTTAACTCAGTATATATCTTTTATTTATTAAGTGTCGACGTGAGACTGATATAAGGTTCTATACGCTCATATGACTACTCAGCCAGTCGTTCAGGCTATACTCTTGTATGTATCACTTAAATATGAACAGTACCACTTTTGTGTCCATCTATCCGACTGTATATAGATCCCTTGGTTCATCCTTGCAAATGCAGTGTATGAAAGACATTGCACCGAAATAACTTATTTTTAAGTTTTATTATCATGTTGATTTATAATAATCCTTAACGTTCGTTTGGAGTTGTGTTCAAATATAAAAATTGATATAGTCCACAAATACAGATGAATTAAATAACATTATTAATTGTTCTGCTCCTTAAAAATAAGTAAGATTATCTGTAACATAGCATATGTCCATCACAAGTAGACTATTTAAGATTAACATAGAATATATATTTTTGTCGATCCTTTTTTCTTTATTGTTTGCTTGCTTTTTAAATTGTAATAAAAGTAAGGCTTGACTACAATCATCCGTTACGAACGGAGAGAGGGAGGGGCAATACAATCAGCCTTACTTGTTCTATTCATAACGCGTATTTAATGCATTCTACGAAAACGAAAATATAACCCATAACCTCAGAAAATAAAGTATTTCGTACCTATCCAATCGTCGTTTCCTATATACATCGCATACATCTGTTAAGCCGTGCATATATTATGTATTTGTTTCAGTGTTAAGAGAATATTTAATTATTACCTAACAAGCCCACATACCGTGACATCTTTAATTTTTAACCATTTTATTACTCATTGAGAGGTA
This sequence comes from Unio pictorum, assembly GCA_030141615.1. Classification (NCBI taxonomy): domain Eukaryota; kingdom Metazoa; phylum Mollusca; class Bivalvia; order Unionida; family Unionidae; genus Unio; species Unio pictorum. Next base: position 8,068,793 of record JARLTB010000360.1, on the reverse strand, counting down.
TATGGTTGGGAAATATATATAAGCTATGAAAGAGTTACCCGACTTAGTCTCATTATGTAACTCAACAAATAACTGCATGACAACACTTTTCACATTGAACGATATCAGATGGCAAATAAGATTATCACATCTGTTTTCATTATTTTCTCTGAATATTAATCCAGTCAGATGCGGACTAAATACTCAGATGAAGTAGTATCCTTTTTATTACATTAATGCTTACAATCAATAAATATCAAGGACTTGATAGAATATACTGAAGGTAGGTTGATATATTTGTTCTGTTCCGAATTTTGTCATGATTGCATTTAGATCATGTCACATAAGTTACATTTGCATAAATCATCAGCTACTTTTTCTCTTCCATGCGTATCCATTATTCGTAACAAAACTGCATAAAAATTAGTTACCTAGTTTTGACTGTAAGAACCTTAAACCCTTTCAACATATCTTGGGAAATGTAAAGTTTCCCTATAATACTGACCATATTAGTTGTGTCTCATGTATCCCATTTGTCATCGTTGACTGTTTATTGGCAGATATTCTTGTTCGTTTTACTAAATGTACAATTTGTTTTGTTTATATAGACACAAGCGCACATTTTGGTGAATGTGAAATTGCCACTTAAACTTTCTTTGAAAGTGACGTCTGATAATATATGGTTTTTAATCTTAAATACATCATATGTTTCACTTTATCGATCCGTTTACGCATGTATGTTTGATGTGTCGATAAGTGCCCTTGATTTATTCCTGCTAGACCTAGATACAACTAATGTTTCTTTAAAGTATTTTTAACGGGATATTCCAACATAAAATTACAAATGCATTTATCGTTCGATTAGCTGTAAATCCTAAATACTGATGCACAATCTCTTGATTACAGCGTAGAAATAGCAAAAAAAAGCTAAGTCAGCCATCATTTGTCTATATGGTAGGGACATGGTATCAAAATATCCAGATTATATCGAGTCTATTTGTCATCAGTGGGAATAAATCATAGCAATATTACCCAGCAGGTAATGAATTACATTAGACATTCATACTTCTAATAAATATAGTTCACGTCTGATTCGTAAGTATGGTTATCGAATTGAATCTATAGACTCATTACATTCTAATATATGTATATGTTTTCACTTTAAGAAAATGCATGTCGTCTTTTACATAAATCATTATTTTAAGACGTTTGCAATCCATAAAATGCTTGTGTAGATACATATGGTATTTTTTCTGGTGTGTTCATAAATTCTTCCAAACGGACAACTACTGTTTGTCTACCGTAAGACGTGCATATACCTGTTTCATACCGGGCTTTTCAAATATTCTATCCCCGTCAATAAGATAAACGTGTGAGTTTATGAATTTTACCTTTTGATAGGATATCGGGATTACAGGCATTACCTCAATTTGCTGTTATCAATTTACATGATAGATTTAGTTTACATAACGGCGAGACGTCTATAATTTTGTCATATATGCATAAATGATAATGTCCGGGACCAAATAGTCGTGTTACATATTCTCTATACATGCTGTATAAGTTACTCTTTTGTCAATGTCCAAGCCAGGCTATTTGACATATAAGGTTTCCTGTCAATTTGTGATATAATTACCTTCATAAATGCACAAATATAAATATATTTTCTGCATGCATTCACATTTATGTAACTACTCATTCCAAAAGTTTGTTCAGAATGTAAAAAAGAAAAAAATATCAAACAGTGTGATTCGGCAGGTGAAAACTTTCACTATAAGCCGCAATCCCAAATATACATGCAGGAGACTCAGATTTTCTCCGTCTGGTGTTGACATAGCAGCACCATGAGTGACGAAGGAACCTTATCTATAGAAGCACGGCCTATGCCACATTAAGATTGTCCTAGAAAATGTGTCCTAATTAAAACTCATATTCTTGCACCCAGTTGGCCTGTCGAAACATAACGGAACAAACAAAGGATATCCCACCTGCCTCACATCGTGGGAAAAGACTAAAACCAGCTTGTTGAAACATCAGCACGATGATATACTCAACCGATAGAAACAGACCAGAACGAGGCTCTGCATTAATCGCACACGAACTCTCTTACCTTGGTATTAACATTGATGCACTTTGGGAAGTATGCCTTTCAGAAGACTTAAATCTGAGCGAAAACAGCGATTGTATACCCTGTAATTGTCCGGAAAATGAAAGACTGAAAAATGTTATTCAGGAGTAGGTTTCGTCATCAAGAACTCAATCGCCACCACCTTATCAGACCTTCGCTTTGTTCACACCGACCGCATCATGTCCATACCACTACCGTTATGTAACCAACGACACTATTCAGTCTATATGATTCAACACTCCAGGAAGATCCTTCTGAAAAGGAAACATTATACGCTAATATGCGTAGACCTGTCTAAATCGTCCCAGAGAGAGAGAGAGAGAGAGAGAGAGAGAGAGAGAGAGAGAGAGAGTGAGAGAGAGAGAGAGAAAGAGAGGGAGAGAGAGAGAGAGATAGAGAGAGAGAGAAAGAGAGAGAGAGAGAGAGAGAGAGAGAGAGAGAGAAAGAGAGAGAGGGAGAGAGAGAGAATAAAAATAATCATCCTCGGAGATTTCAATGTTAGGGTTGGCGGAAACTCAGATGATTGGAAATCTGTTCTTGGGAAACACGGCCTGGTTGGCTTCAGTAGCAATGGGCACCTGCTACGTGATTGTGGATCATATCATAATTACTGCCCACTACAACAAACACCGTATTCCAGCGGGAAGATAGCCTGTAACTAATCTGGAAGGATCTTAAGCAAATCATCATCATCTTCAATCCTCTCTGCGCCAACTGGTGCTTGAGGCGACGGCAAGGAAACACCATTTTGGTATATCGGCTGATGTTGCGGGGGTGGTCTGCAAGGCGAGGTCTCTGGTCTTAAGTTCTCACTCAACGGTTCGGCTACAGGTCTCTTTGCGTCCTTCACGGTTCCTTTTCCCCTGTTGGGTCCATCTCAGTGCCACCCTTGGAAGTGAGTCAGATGACATTCTGCAGACTTGGGCGAGCCATCTCCATCGGCGATTTGCAATGATCTCAGCGATAGTGCTTGCGCCCGCTCTGTGCCAGATATCATCGTTCAAGATCATGTTTGGCAAAACGATCCTTATCATACGTCGCAAGCTTTTGCTTTGGAAGACTTCGAGCTTGCTTTCTATGTTACTAGTGATCTTCCATCACTGTAACCCGTAAAAAAGATACGCTCACCACGTTGCTCTTGAAGATACGGATCTTGGTGTGGACTCTGCGGTTTGTTGTCTTCGAGATGGGCTTCAACATTGCGATGATCTGATTGGCCTTACTAATTCTTGTGGTGAGTTCCCTTGTGCAATCTCCATCCGTGGCGATCTTTCTCCCCAGGTACGTGAAATTGTCTACTTCTTGCAGAGGTGATTGGGCTGCCCATTCTAGTGCTCTTTATCAAGACTTTTGTATTCCCTATGTTGAATCGAACACCTATGTTGATTGCTGTCTATACCAACTGTTGTGTCTTTTGTTGAAAAATCCTGGTGTATGCTTGACAACAACCCTATGTTGTCGGCGTAGTACAGGTCATACAGCATTGAGGTTAACATTAACTGTATTCATTGTCTCTTGCCTTCTTTGGTGCAGCGGTTTATCTAGTCAATGGCCGGTGAGAAGAGGATCGGAGAGAGAATGCACACAGTTTCCACTCCGGTTTCCACCTTGAATTCAATGCAACCGTAAGCACTGGCACCTACTATATTACATCATACTACGCCAGAGGGACATCATAGATGTCCTGCATACCAAAATTGATGCCTAATGCAGAGTGACACACATATCCAAACTCGACGTCCAATTCAAGCACCGGCCCAGTCAAAAATGTAACCAGAGAAGGAAACTCAAAGTCAAAAAAGGTTTTGGCTGCTGACGTCACAGCTGATTTTCAACCGAGCTTACATTGTCGACTTGAATAATCTAATTTTCCGTCACATCTACTTCCGTCCGATATATGGAATCCCATCAAAGAGTCCATTATGCATACCTTATAAAACATCCATTTTATGCACCACTAAGACAAAAGTAATATTGGTTTGTTGTAAACAACCAGGACATCAAAGAACTATGCAAAACGGAGATCAGTATTTATCAAGCCTACCTCATCACCCATCTTGTCTACAGAAGAAATGAGCCTTTCCGCTTTATCTGCAGATCCCTCCCGTGCAGGTTCCACAATACATAAACAATGAATGGTGCACAATACTTGCAGAAAGAACCCAGCTGTACGCTGACGCTAGTGACTACAAAGGGTTATATGAAGCGTTGAAAGCACTGTATGGTTACCCATTCTAAATACAGATCACCTACGTAGTGCAAATAGACAAGAGTGTCTCAGTGACAGGGCTAATATCCTAAGCTGCTGGTCAGAGAACCTACACACTCTCTTCAACACTAGCCATCCAGTCCAGGAGCAACCTATTGATCGCATCTAATTACAGCCACCAAAGAGATGGAACTAGATGAGGTGCCCACTCTGCAAGAGACTCTACACGCTATACAACAGCTGAAGACTGGAAAGGCTGCATAAAAGGACGGTATCCTACCAGAGATATGGAAGACTGGACGCACACGATTGCACACCAAACTTCACGAGAACTGCATTTGCTGATGGGAGCAAGGGAAAATTCCACAACACCTATGACACTAAGTAATGTTAAAAAGTCTGACTGCTTACATTACATTGGAATATCTCTGCTCTAAATTGCCGCAAAGTCTTTGCTAGAGTTTACTAAATAGACTGGTGCCAAACATTGCAGACGAAACTGCTCTGGAGAGTAAATGTGGCTTATGAGCCGATAGGGTCGCAATTGACATGGTGTTCGTCCTGAGACAGATCCAGTGGAAATGTCACACGGTGAGCAGAAATGGACTCAGGAAAATCCTTAACAAAAGCTTGGTTGTCCTCGTAAGTACCTTACCATGATCATCCAACTATATACAGATAAGCTTGGTCAGGTCGAAAACATTAGCGACCTGTCACATACATTTCCCGTTGTAAATGGCGTGAAATATGTCTGCGTTTAAGCCCCAAGACAGTTTTCGATATTCCGCAGCATGATGATAAAAAAGCAGCATAATACCTCAATGACAAAGAAGGACTCTACATCCCATTTCGTACTGATGGTACTTTAACTTAAGAGTCGTAAGGCCCACAACAAACCCATGGAAAACCTGACTAGAAAAATTATCTTTAGAGTTGACGCTGTCCTTGTTGCCCACACAGAAGGCGATTACAGAAGAAAATGCTGATTTGCAGAAGCTTGTCAACTTATTGGTCTTGAAATCAGCCAAAATAACACTCCGTTAATTCACCAACCTGCACCCAAGGAAATGTACCAACCAGAAAACATCATCCGGGATCAGGCAGATCTGAATGTAGTCCACCAGTTCACCTACCTGGGCTGTGTGATGTGCTCTGATGAAAAGACCGACAAGCAAATATATAACATACTGGCCAAGGCAATCTGCGCCTTAGGCAGATTCTATACACGATTGTGGTACAAAGCCAGTTACAAGCGAGATACAAGTATCAACGTTAACAGAGATGTCGTACTGACCAGCCTTTATTATGGCGCTGAATCCTGGGACACCTAAATCCGCCACATCCGCCTATTTGAACGCTGCCATAAGCGCTGCCTCTTCACCTTAGTCAACATCCACTGGAGTGACCTCATCACCGACACTAAAGTCCTCAAACAAACAGGGTGAATCACCAGAGCTAATCCAATTATAATGACGATACAGTAGCGCTTGGCAGGGCAATTTTCCAGAATCGAGGATCAGATCCTGCCAAAGAGTGCAATGTATAACGCTCTATACACGGGCCATCGTGATTGAGGAACACCTCGTAGGAGAAATAAGACTCCTTGAATACAAACCTCACCACGTTTGGCATCGATCACAAACAATGGGCATCACAATCTTTTGACAATGAAAGCTGGCGAAGTACAGTTCACCGGGTCACAGCCACTTTTGAACAAAATAAAGGGGCCAGCTTGGAGGAAAACGATGGAGAATAAAAGCCGGAAACATTCGGCAGCACCCACTACAACCTAGACATTCCCCTGCAGCCTATGTGGACTGATGTGTCTGTCACGTATTGGGCTTATCAGCCACAAGCGCCTGCAATAGACATGGACATAACCCGTTTTAAATATATGCAAGCCAAGTCATGCCAAATTATATTAATAAAATATCAAACATTTCAATTCGACACAAATTTTTCGATAACCTTCGATGCGATGAATTAAGCATCAGAGACTTGATGTAGGCTCTGATATAAGTCAGACGAGCATGTGAGTATTTATAAGACATATCATTTATTTCAACATTCAAGTTGCAAAGTAAATTAGTACATATCTAACAAACATTTTATGCAGTTTGGCATTATTATTTCTTATCTTATGTGTACCTTATTTCCTTTGTGTATTTAGACACTTTTGATTGGGGTCATTTTGGGCAAGAATGTGTTAGTATAGTTCAGTAATAAATATGCTGAAGCCTGCTCGTTCTTCAGTTTTGATTTCCTCTGCCCGCTGCTTCATTCTGTTTAATATGATTTTAGCATGACGTTGCTTGGTTGGAATCTAAGACTGATCGTACTATAGTTGACATTGCTGCAAATTTCCTTTTCTCGAGAGAGTTACTATGAGTGACTGAGTCCATGGTGTTGGTCATTCCCCTGTCTGACAGATCGTGTTGCAGTTTGTTAATAGGGCGCTTATCATGGCTTCACCCCCTTCTTGCACTAGTTCTCCATTGATGTTGTTTACTCCTGGTGCTTTCCATTTTTGTCAATGTTTTCACTGCAGCTTCTACTTCTTCTCGGAGGATGGGGTAATTGTCAGTGTTGGTCACTGGTGTGCTGTTGAGTATGTCTGGGTCCACTGCAGGTCTTTGGTTGCACAGGTCTGAGCAGCATTCTGTCCATTTCTGAAGAATGTTGTTTCTTCTGTAAGACATTTCCCGTCCTTATCTTTAATGATGGAGGATGGTTGTACACTGGTCTGGTCTTTCACCAGTTAGTATGCTTTTTAGCTATTATGTTTCTTTAGATTGCTTTCTATATCTTTACACTGGTCTTCAATCCATGTCTTCCTTGCCTTTTTCATGCTTTTCTTGATAACCTGGTTGATTTCCCTGTATTGTGTTACTCCTACTACTTCTGACTTCTTCTTCTTTAGTTCTCGACGCTTGTCACACAGATCAAGGAAGTCAGTTGTAACCCAAGGTTTCTTTGGTCGTCGATGTATGCCAAGGATATCACTGGCTATTTGGGTCACTGCTATGTTAAATGTGTCGAACAATCTGTACGTAACTGTGTTATCAGCACTAAGAAGTAACAGTGGTGCAAATGTTCCTCCTATCTTTGCCTGGAAGGATTCCGGTACCCCTGGGTCTTTTAGTTTGTCAAGGTTGAAAATGATTATTGTGGAGCCCTGTTTGTCGACGTTCTTTAGACGTAGTCGGAGTGTCATCATCACTAAGTCATGGTCACTTCCAATATCTGCTCCTGGTAAACGTCTTGTCATGGCAATATTTACACTGGTGTGGAAACGTCTCTTGACTATGCTATAATCAATCTGGTTATGGTGTTCTCCATTTGGGTTATGCCAGCTTCACCTTCTGGATGCTTTGTGTGGACCAAACGTCTTCATCAGCTTTAGATCATTGAAGCTGTAAATTTGAGGAGCCATACGCCTCTGTCGTTGGTCTCTACATTGCAGTAGTGTCCACATGTGCTTTTCCAGTTATCAACGGCATCGACTCCTATTTTGGCATTCTAGTCTCCTTGCACCACAAGAATGTCTTTCTGTGGGGTCTGGTCCAGGACTTCCTGCAGTTGATCGTAGAAATCCTCTAATTACTCATCATCATGGTCTGTAGTTGGAGCGTATGCTTGCACAATGATGATATTTAGTGGTGTTGCCCTCAATAGTATGATGATAAGCCTGCTGGAGACTGGCCAACAACTCATGACAATGTTCACGGTGCCTTTGTGAATGAGAAATCCGACTTGTAAGTTTATAACCAATAAAGGATAAACCATAATGCAGCATTCGTATAATCCATATGCAAAGGTCTGTATCATATATTTTAAATCTAATGTTTCTTCGGGTATGATATTTTGTAATAATTTTTATTACAGCTGTTCCTTTGAGGAACCTTCGCTTTTTCTGGAAACGATTATTATCTGGGATTATTACACATCTGTACTTATTCCTGTATTTATAGCTGTTAATATATTCCATAGCACGCGGTTGTCCCGGAGACATACTAAACGTACTAAATTCAATAGAAGTGGAACTATTAGAAATTTGATTATGCGCCAATTTCACATTAATTGTTTGCTTGAATTAAGTTTTTTTTTTTTAAATTACCTGAACGACGACATTCGATGAGAGTTTATGTTCTCTGTTATTAAAATAATTTGTCAACTCCATTCAGTTTGAATGTTATTAATGTGTTACTTTCTCATCGTATAATTGTTCCAGATATATGTCTTACGTCTGTATTTGTATTTTATTCTGAAATATGCATTGACGAGCTAACATATTTTGTCATCAAAATTTCACTTCATATAGATATACAGTCTCCAAAATCCTCTGTGTCGTTCTTAAAAATAATTTCTTCACTTGTAATTACTATATATATATATCACTTAAGTAATTCATGATATTCATACTAATAGGTTTATCAGAACAACAGCTACATGTAACATTCGTAATCATTTCTTTTTTTTATGTCGAAGACATTGTTTGACAACAAAATCAACTTTTCTCATTAAAATGAGATTAATTGAGGAACGTACACAATTATGTTTTATTAAGATTTAAATGGTATTAAATACTAACGCAACAACGCTATTATATTATAAATGCCTTTATATGATATCAATCGTTTACTATAATGTTAAGAGATGTTTATTTCCATATAATCATTCATAGGTCCAGTGACATCTTTGCATTAAACAAGTTAAAATCCGCACGCTTCTTTTATCATTGACCATCGCAGGTATCTTCCTGCGATGTTCAGGAGAGAGAGAGAGAGAGAGAGAGAGAGAGAGAGAGAGAGAGAGAGAGAGAGAGAGAGAGAGAGAGAGAGAGAGAGAGAGAGAGAGAGAGGGAGAGAGAGAGAGAGAGAGTTTCGATCAAAATGTGGACAATGTTTATTTCAGTGAAAACACGGATTAATCAATTTTGTTTCTCTTCATTTTGTTACGTTGCGAATGATTATTCATTGGAAAATTACCACTGATTTAGATAATACAGAAGAGATAGCCTCCTGTAGACAAAATATCTGCATATCCGCATTAAAGCTCCATGGGCCCAATATACCATGCCATCAGTATTTGTTTATGAGATTTCTTGATACCAGCACTCTAAATGTCTTGTCAGTTTTAATGTAAATGACCAATATATTTATATATTCTTTCTTTCAGAAATGAACCCTTTTATGATTCACATACAAAGACTGATGATTTTTTCATCTTTTGTATTGCCGATACTTTGTGGAGCTGTCGGTGAATTTGCTGGTAACATACGAAAGTTATTCTTTTTTACATATGAATTGGTCTTGGCCACGTTTACTTCTTAATCTTAAACTTATCCTATATTTTTATTTTTGGAAAAGGTCAGTGTGTCTTTCAGACTATTATGCTTTATACCTCAGACCAAATGTCTGAAGACCTGTTCCAACAAGTGGGAATAATTTTGGTTTACATTACGCTGTCTATAACATTATATGTACCGTTGTAATGTCTAGTGGGAATATAATGATAGCTACACAAGTTTACTTTTTGGCAACACCACACACGATGGTGTATCGTAAATGATGTTGACGGTAAGGAGGGCAAAAGCAGTGAACAAGCTAATCACTTTCAAATGTGGCACTCAGTGTTAATGAGTCAAGGATCTTTAGCTTAGTAGGAACATGGTTCCTGTATACAATGCATTAAATATAATTGTATCTGAGCAGCTCAGCAAGACCATGAATTTACTTGTATGAGAATGCACTCCATTAATTAAGGATTATATAAGGGTTTCTAATCAAATACCAGATATAATTTAAATTGACATACATGAGAACTTTGATATGGAAAACTTAATTAATGTGTTGAACATAGAGTAAATCATTTATAGTTGTATTGACAGCATAAGCGTCTGAAAAATATTTAACACAGATGAACGGAAACAAATAACGCAATGCACACAAGACACATAATATACCTAATCAATGATTTGCATCGTACAATTACCCTTTTAAACAACAGTGCAACCGCCATATAAGACCCCACAACATTTATTCATTTAAAATGGAATATTTAAAGACATTAAGGAAACAGCTTTCAATAACAGACGCCTTCTCCAAATAGAACCACTTTCAATAATGTTAGATTACTATATGTATCATGATGGGCATTGCCGTTCTGAAACTACTCCAGAACGAATGTAAAACGTCATAAATGTAAGCAGTCCATCCTATATATATATATATATATATATATATATATATATATATATATATATATATATCCAGATAGATAGATAGATAGATAAATAGATAGATAGATAGATAGATAGATAGATAGATAGATAGATAGATAGATAGATAGATAGATAGATAGATAGATAGATAGATAGATAGATAGATAGGTAGGTAGGTAGGTAGGTAGGTAGGTAGGTAGATAGATAGATAGATAGATAGATAGATAGATAGATAGATAGATAGATAGATAGATAGATAGATAGATAGATAGATAGATATTCATTTCATATATTTAAATGGTTCAGCACGTAATGCGGTACATAACCAAACGAATAAAAGTGAAGGTACTGAAATAAAAGGTTTCACAAAACAATGACACAATTCTGCAAGTATTTGAGGCAGTATTACACCGTATGTGGAACATTTAATTAGTTTAAACTCCTATAATTAGCAGTATATGTCCCCCTTTTCGCTTGTAATCTTTTGACAGGCAATAATATTTAGTACAGTATATTCTTATATGGTCACGACTATTATCGTTTGATTTGTGGTCGTATAAGGAAATTACATGCCTTACAATTTCGCGCGTAAACTCATTTCGATTGCATCTGCATAATGGTTTTATTCGTAGGTCAAAGTTTTGTACTACTATAATATTTTAAGTGGAAATATTCTGCTTCTTCCCGATGTTTCATCCATATTTAAATTATATACAAGTTCGCACCCCCTTGTTGCCACGTACATCACACTTTACACATTTTGATTAATCGATACTCCATAGTTTGATCTTGACACAACATCCCCAATCTTCTTATAATGTTCAAACGTAGTAATTAAGACTGATCCACCTGAATCCTTTATTAGTTTGGTTCACAAAAACTATGTACCTCGCTTACTTTAAGGCAAAGGTCGAAAACAAATTTTAATGAATAATTAAATCAATTATGTTTTGCATTTTGCTGTGAATCATACAGATTTAAATTTCACATATTGTGTAATATTATACTCGCAGTCATCCAACACTGTAATGAACAAGCATTGTGACAGTTTAGATCCTTGTTGCAATTCGGATTGGGGTTTTACAAGGAACCTTAAGGTCAAACCCTGAATGAATCCTTGCCTTGTGTAACAGCTTGTTAGTGCCTGCTTTTTCTGGAAATTTTCATTGATATGTAAAATATATTCCAGAAATATACCGTATATATAGTAATATGAATGATATACCCTTGTATATTGTAATAAATGGCTTGCTAATTTAAATTTAAGTTTTAATTGATCAAAGTTTGTTATTACCTAGTTATGGAACTATATATGTGATTTATCCTTTGTGTGTTTAAATGAAGAACGTTTTATCAATATACACAATATCGTAATATAGTCGATTGTGCTCTTTAGGCAATATTGCTTCTTCCCAAACAACTATATCACATAAGATCAAATCTAGTTATCATAGGTGTTGATTTGAAGTTTCATTTTGTTCAATCACAATAAATAAGTCCATTTCGAGACAGATGCCATCACCAGTTCACTTTGGATTCCAATTATCAATCATGTCCGAACTACACGCGGCCCAACAATGATAATAATTGATCTATTTATAATGGCTATTTATTTCTACTGCACTAATAACGAAACCTTTTGGAAGTTTCTTCTGAATTTGTCTTGAAACAATGTTGGTATTTGTAGCATATAAAAAAACATATTTCTGAAGCAAATTGTTAGGATAAAAAACAATCAGGATGCTATATTATTTGTTTTATTTGATTGATGCGAACAGGCTAAACCTGAAGTACTTTCATTCTCTTTTTATAGCATATATTTCCAGCGGTTTCCGACTGTCCGAAAAATGATACAAATCGCTTGACCATAATTTATTTCTGCATCAGGTCTTAATTGTCCAGACGACTGCTTTCACGTAATATTCCCAGTCCAAGTCTTATTGCTATAGATGTATAAATATACATTAGTTTTGAAAGAGGATGATACTATTCCATATTATTTTACTGTCAACTCATTTCCAGTGACCCGAATCATTGATACTAATATATGTTTCTTCTATGATATTGTTTTTAATTCTAAAAAGATCTAATATAAGATAGATGATGCAGATCCTTAATGTGATTTGGGATTCGGAATACGATCGGCCCGTATTATTGTGTTTTCAGTGTTCCTAATGCAATTACATACCCTTGACAACACGCTTTCAGACATATCGTATATTTGTTCAATTGATATATGCCTTAAATTGGATAAGAACTATGTTTTATGTATGGGAATCAAGGGCATTAATCCCTCTTCCATGCATGCATCCCATAACTGGCAATACACGTGGCAAATATTGCGAGGCTGGCTGGAGGGAACACCACACACTTCATTCCGTCCAGCCTAAGAAATTAAAGTGCGTACCTTGTGATCAATGACACAAAACAAAGAAGACAAGAACAAAGAAATTAGTATAATACGTTACTAGTCAGGGCATCACATGCGATGAATAAATGCATACAACAAATACTAAAAAAACTTGTGTTTGCGATATTTGATAAGTCTACTGATCACACTTAGCTTATGAAACATCTCTGAAACATCGTTTTGTTTGATCGAAATAAATTATAATAGATACCGGATATATATGCTCCTTGAAATAGTATCTCACGATTCGAAAATGTGTCCACTTCATGGGAAATATTTATTTTAATTTGCCTTGTTATTAACACACACACACACACAGACACACACACACAATATATATATATATATATATATATATATATATATATATATATATATATATATATATATATATATATATATATATATATATATATATATATGTGGCTCAAAAACCTTCAATGCGCATTAGTTTATTTCTCCTTTAAAAGAACTTCCAAAATGTTCCGATATGACATCTTGGAGATGTCCATTTCGTGTACACTTTCCTCGCGCTGATTGATACAGTGAAACGTTTAAACTGTGTTAGGGTAATATAACAGCGTGACAGAATTTCCCAACAATTCAGGGATTGAAACGATTAAAAACAAGTTCGAATCATTCATTTTCTTCTTAGAATTTTGGTTGCCAAATTTGTCTTGATCTCTGCATTGACATATGTAGTGTATGTTGTAAGGCTTGCGGAGCTATTTCAGGAATAGACGTTTATCACTAATTTGGTTGGCACTTCAATTTGGTTTATAAAAGTCGTTATTCAATACCAGAATTCTTTATCGTGTTCCGACGATATGATCATTATCACAGTGACATATAGAATAGCTTATTAAACAATTCTACTACTATATGTAACCAGATATTGTTGTTAGAATGTTTATCATATATTATCGAGTGTAATATAAACTATATTATGTGGGGTACATGGAGAATCAAATATAGTATGTTTGGTAATTTTGCCACTGACAATTTGTATATTTAATGTGGTCAACTAATATTTAAGGTTAATGCGTGCTTATTCTGCTTTGGTTTGATTTCAATCAGTTCGTATGGGACATTTAAGTCATTTTCATACTTTTTCTTAGAGAGTCAACAGCATTTGCACATTTTAAGACATGTTTGTTATGTTTTAGAGAGAGAGAGAGAGAGAGAGAGAGAGAGAGAGAGAGAGAGAGAGAGATGCTGTATTGCATATACATTCCAATAGAGACAAATAACATCATTTAAACACCGATAGATGTGGCAATATAATTCGCTCTTACAGATGTATTTTAGTATATTGCATCATACAATATTTAATATGTAACATTAGAGTTTTTATTATGTTAATTGTTCTCATATTATCACACAGTATACCAAGTGTTATATGTTAATTATAAATACATTTTGAAATAATATGTGTTCATGCGTACGTAATAACACATTAAATGGTAAATCTAATGATTATTTGTGTTCAGATATTAAACTATACAATTAAGGTTGATTACAAAAAAAAAATAATTGTAACTATCAAATTGTCAAATACGTTTATATTAACAAAGGACGTTGGCCACAAAAAAACACAACAGTTATATACGGCATTGGTATAGAGCACAACATATAGAGTACGAGTAGTTTCACGGAAAGAAGAAAACATTTAATTTTTGTCTAAGCACACTTGCATGCTATCGATTGGTGCATAAATGATATGTATCCATGATATAATATTTTCCGTTTTGAATATCAAACATAGTTATTGAAATGTAATAGTTCAAGCAAATTTAAAAAAAACAATATTACTTGTACAAGCCACATATTATATATTATTGCAATGATGTAATATTAAAATAAAAAGATATGCAAATATAATTAGCATTTATTATTCTTCCCTATCATTGAATTTCTACAAGCATATTAAAAACTGCTCTAGCAACTAAATAATCAAACATTTATACACAAGCCGGTCTCTAGAATCTTCACATTGCATGCTAAAATACTACATGATGTTATGGGCATATCTATAGTAATAAAGCAACTTGGCGGTATTTGCATTGACACACACACATACATGCTTCTAAAATGTAAATACAGTACAGTGATCTCACATGCAAAAGGAAATTAAGAAACATGCAGGATAAGAAAATAGGAATTTAAAATTTGTACTGATTTATTCAACTATCCCAAAGGCACCTCCTCTTTTCTAGTTTTCCCGAGGCTTACGACTCTTACCCCTCCCTTAGTACAATACTGCATGGTGTTGATCTTATAATAGGGAGATTTAAATAAGAGCAAACCTTGCCTTCACTATTTACACACGCATACCACCTTTTCTTAACATACAATTTGCTAAAGGAATACTAAAGCCGAGAAATTATTTTCGTTAACGAGAACTGCGTTTCAACGCATCAGCGTTCACCAACATTCTAAATTATGCATAGTGTTAACATCTATTAGATAAGTGGTGTCCAACACGCGTCCCGCCAAGCAGTATCATGTGACTCGTTAAACGATAAGTGTCACAGGGTGTCATGAGAGATAAGAATGGTTGTTCTGCCCTTGGGCCATCGAAAATGTCTTCATGCGGCCTTCAGGGTGGTTTGAGTTTGAGACTCCTATATCATTTAAGTTACATTTAATATTGAAAGTTGTTGACAATTGCTTGGATAAACAGTCATTGCTATGTTTACACAGTTACTGTTCAACTTGCGACTATCTCTTTACGCTTTCACTTTAGTCACCTGACTAAATCTACAGATAGCGTTGATATCATCAAGCGTTTACACCTACAATGTAGACTATTACAGGGACCTTGAGTAGCCGAGTAAAGCATATACGGTTACTGACCACTGCCAGTTTAGCTCTGTCAGCGTAGTTTTGAGTCTCGGGCTCGACCAATGTGACTACGTTGGCAGTACCTTCTAATGAGTCTTTGGTTCTTTCAGAGATTTCACCATTTCATATGATTGCCATGTAAAGCCTATATTGTGCTGAAAAATGTCGATAAACCATATGACTACAGCAACAATGACAACAACAACAACACGTACTGCATACAAATTAACACAAGAAAATGTTCCACACCCTGTTAAGGGTACACCCATGTAATAATTACAGACGCCAGTACATACTGTTTCAGTAATTTCAGAATATTCTTAAACACAGATTTCAGAGACTTAAACATGGATTTCACTATATAAATATTTCTTTGTTAAATGCTTAATTGTATATATGAAACGAAAATTGCATCTGAAGGTGTTGAAATAAATATTTTTTTTTTGCATGAGCCTTGAGATTAAACTTTGAAAGAATTAATAGAGAACTCGTTTATTATATCCATAACTGATCAATAACTACGACAACAGTACCGAATGCTTATGTGCAATGTTTCCTTTCCTCGATACAAATAAGAAAGTAATTGAGCCCGTCTCTGTCCGCACGCGTGATTCCGATTTAGCATACATTGTTATGTAACCGAAGGTAGAAACTATATATTATATACGACTATAGAAATCCTGATGTGACAATGATGTGACAATGTTTCAACGGCGTGCTTGTAATTATGTTATAACTGCTATTTTACTATTCAGGTAAATCATATTGTAAAACATTGTATAACTCACAAAACAAATGTGTATTCAAAGTCGAAATTAGATGCTCTCAAGCAAAATACAATTACTTATGGCAATTTTTTTTTTACGATTTTAATCGTATAAATATAATGATAACATTATTATCTTTCTTTTATAAAGTGAATATTGCATATGGTAAACCAACTTCCCAATCATCTACTTACATCGGTAACAAAGACTATGGCGAAACACCAGGTTACCCATATACTGCTTCCTTAGCTGTTGACGGTAATACAGACACCAACTTTAGGAATGATGGATGTAGCCACACAGACGTAAATAGTAACAGTGCCTGGTGGGAAGTGGATCTGCTAGATCATTACAATGTTTTAAACATTACCATTTACCAAAGATCTGATGGTTTGTATAATTTGTTTTCATTGGATTAAGTTGAGTGTGAGATACTAAGTTTGGATGGTTGTGCTGCAGAAATTATTGAAGGCATGTGAATTTTGTTTTAAAGATATTAGCGCATGCAACTGAAAAGATTAAAGAGAACAAGTAAATTGCATAACCTTATTCGTATTTCGTACTTATCTACGATTAATAAATTAAATCATGGGCAAAAACACTACTCACATGATTCTTGTAAAATGTTTAAAATGTTAATTACACGTAACACTTGATTGTAGCCGCTACTTTGTTTTAAAAATACTAAATAGGAAGGGACGGAGAGAAGAGATACACTTGCACGTTAATCGTAGTTCAGTATGGTGGTCCAACCAACTTTACAGATGTCAATCCCAATAAATACTTTATCAGTGTACCGATATCATTACAGATACGCATACGATATTATAATTATGCAGGGTTTTTCTTGCATTCTTGTCATACACAAGGTACGTTCTCGAGATACCGGTGCGATAAGTATTGTAAATACTATCGCGTATTTGTAAAAGGTATTTCTTTTCCCTCTGAAAAATTTTCTGAAGAGGTCTATTTCCATTTAAAGTTCATCGCAGTTTTATTCATACTCTGGAACAGTTTCGATACCTTAGGCAAAAATACTAAAATCTCGATTGTATGTGGACAACATGCTAATCCGGAAAATAGCAGCCAAAGTAGGAGTGTCTCTTAATATAGAGGGACAAAAATTAATATCATCATTATCTCAAACGTTCCAAAAAAAATGCACGTGAAGATTTCACCGTATCGGATACGGCAACTTTGATCATATTTCCGAACTGATGTTTGCCATTGTAAACTGCAGTCGGTTGTGATATTGCTTCTTTGAGATCTCTGCGCAGAAGGGCGCGTTTCTTCGAACACATTGTTTCCATATGATTCAGTCTTGGTATGATGTTGCCAATCACCATGCTAGCCTCTCACAGTTTAGTATCGGAAATCATAGATTTTAAAAGAAACCAAAACGAAACTGCGATTTCATTGAGATCACGGAACTTATTCGCAAATTGACAATTTGCTACTATAGAGCTCTCACACGAGTTCATCCTTTTTAGTTCACCCGTTTTTTTGTCGCTGAAATTCTCACATTTGTTCGGATGAATTTGAAGAAACACAAGAGACTCCGATTTTATAAATATCATTGATGACAGAAGATATTCCCGAAGTTGATCCTATGAATCGTTCGATGATATCTGTGAATTATAAGTTGTTGATTTTCAGCTCACCAAATCGATTATGACTGACAAATTCAAACGATCTCACCCAGAACAATTCGACCAAGTCTCCTTAGAGCCGGGCTCTTCGATGTATCGATCTTGGCAACAATAAAGTTCGCTTGCTTTTGTTTTGTTCATCGTCCATTAATGTTAAATTTCATGTATTCTTCATCATCGCAGTTATTAAGTCTTCGCTAATGATATTTTTTCCAGAGTCCGTTTAAAACACTTTAAAACATTCAGGATAATTTTATATCAAAATAAGAATTTCTTGCCGCTGATACTTTGAGATTCAGAATATCATTCCCGAGATCCGTGATAACCCTGGCAAGCTGGAACCCGAGTGGCCTAGTGGTCTAAAGCGCTTTCTGTTACGGATCACTGCCATATCAGCTCTGTCTGCATGCGTTCGAGTCTAAGATTCGGCTAATGTAGTTATGTGCGAAAGCTTGCCAGTAGCTTCTCGTGGGTCGGTGGTTCTTTCCGGGAATTACCGGGGTTCTTCTTCCACCAGTAATACTGGCTGCCATGTATATCCTATAGTTTGCTGAAAAATGGCGATAAACCTTACAAGAACAACAACATTGGTAACCACCAGTCATGGACCATCACCGCTGCAGTAAAAATTGCTGAATTTTACCAGTTCGAGTAACTTCTTTGTCACAAGACATTGTTGATGCATGCCTGGATACGTTATCCATCGATGACTTATCTCTCATTGATGATAGGGGTGATCACCGAACTGATAACAAAAGCGAATGTTAGTCCCGTCCGCGCGTGGCAACGACAAGTCGTTTGTTGTAAACATTTATCACGTGGCCTCAGTTTATGCAAATCATGTATCACTAATTGTGTCATATTTTTTCTTCTGCCGAATATACGGTCAAGGCCAGGTCGTCAATGGTCATAGATGTTCTACCCACGACCACGTTAACGGCAGGGTAATTTTACAGGCGTCATTGCCAGAAATATAGCGGTGCATATCTTTTTAATAATATATTACTAGCATAAGATTACTTCGCGGTATTATAAAATCATTATTTTGTATGATTTATTCTTCAAAGGTCACTGATGTACAATTTTACCATACCTATTTAGCCACACATAACGGTCAGATGTCCATCGCAATATATCAGCCACAAATGCAGTATGGACCTTGTATTGATGGTGCATTGTAGATAAGCATGGTTTGTTGGACAAATCAAAATCAACTCTCACAAGGACATGAGGGACTAAACGGTATATAATATATCATTTCGCGACACTACCTCTTAGCGACTACTGAAAACACCCATGATCGCATTACACGTCGTATTGATCGCGATCGTCGGTGTAATAATTATAATATAGCATTAAATATGGTGGATTAATTATGGTGACGTAGTTTAAGATACACGAATCAACACTCGCTATACATTATCATACCACTATCTTTATACCGGAAACCATGATGCCATGCCAGCTCGGACAGCTTAGAGGACTCGCCAATATTAACTACGTATCCCTTGATAAATGGTTTCAAGGCAGAACATAAAGTTGCATCGTGGACGCTGATAGCACTTTCTGATTCTTTGCGCATGGTTGGTTTATTTATACCCATGACATGCATCATTAATTCCCTCGATTTCGTAAACGCGGATGGATATGCGTACCAGGTACTAATTAGGAAAAACTTCGAGTTTAGAATTTCAATACAATGTGGCTTCGTTAACGATATCCGCGGATATCCGCGGATTCCATGACGGTGCGAAGGTGTCCATTTCATGATCCCAACCTGTTAACTTCGCTGATCGAGTGATCGAGTAATCGTGACAATGTATAGGTAGCGTCGATTGTTTTGTGTGGTAATCCAATTCCAGTCTCCATCTCCTTGATAGTGGTTGGAGCTGGGTCGACTGCGGTAAGATTCTGTAGGTGCAGCTGATCTTTTTATCTATAATCTGGATTCCTCACGAATTATAAATAATTCCATATTATCTGTATAGTAATCAAAGTTACTAGTGTGTGATGCTTGTTTTAAATGATCATAAACTACCGACTCTGCTGGGGCCCCGAGTGGCCGAGTGGAAAAGCGCTCTCCGGTACACATCACTGCCATCTCACCTCTGTTGGCGTGGGTTCGAGTTTCAGATATCGGCTAATGTGAGTTTGTGAGTAAGCTTGCCAGTAGTTTCGCGTGGGTCGGTTGTTCTTTCCGAGGGTTTTCCCGGACTCTTCCTCCACCATTAATACTGGCCGCCATGTACAGCCTATCATGTGCAGGAAATGATGTTAAAAGCACTACAAAAACATCAACAACTGGTTCTGCTTTGATTATCTCTGCCTTATTTGGTAAATATAATGAGGGGCTCAAGCACTGCAATCAACACATGCAAATTAACATATTGACATAAACTGCTTGATGTTTGTCATAAATAGCTGATATTACATAGAGTCTTGGTTGATCTTTTCAATCCCTTTCATGTCTCGGAAGATTAACGTAGTCCAATCTTTCGGGTGGTGTGTGCGTGTGTGCAAGTTTTTGATTTTTAAGGTAGCTTTAACAATTTTTCAGTTATATCGCTATGACGTCTGCGCAGTTCGGTTTATATCATTAAGGCATCATATCGTGGACCTAAAATAATGTCCAACCTAGTCTCATTATCCTCACACCAAACCAGCCAGTCATACCATCTTAATTCTGATTTTGATGCGGAAAGTCCTTATTTATTCTGTTTTTCAACCTGCCATATTGTAAATACTTCTTAAGACAGGTTTTGAGTGGCATCAAGGGGTTGATAAATGCATTCATTAAATGCAGCTCGGTCAAACACAGATGTGAACATATTTGATGGTAACATTTACTCTAAATCAAGGCAACCCACATGGGTTTGCATCGGTAGTAGCAGTGTCCATATAACATTTTAGAAGCCTCCGAGTGGCAGATCGGCTAATGTGGATATGTGAGAAAGTTTGCTGGTAGCGTTTCGTTGGTTGGTGGTTTTTTCCGGGTTCTTCCTCCACCATTAATTTTGGCCGCCACGTATAACATCGTGTGCTGAAAGATGGCGTTAAACCCTACAATGACTACAACAGCAATATAGGCGTTGTTTGCGACCCCCTTACGATTTACAGTGTTTCTTCACACATAACTGATATTTTACCATCACCCTGACTACTAATACAATAGCAATATATTCAAGGATAATAATTTGCTCATTGCTGATTACATCACGAGTTGTGTCCCATTAGTACTTGTCAAATGCTCTTACCTGCTTATTTGAAAGCCGATTTCCAGTACCCTCAATATATTATCGATTTCGGTCAATCACCTATGTCAATAGTCCAATTTTCTCAGCGGTTATTTGCGAGGCTTTCGAAAGTTTCTTTACCTCCGTTACGTTTTCGCTCTTGGGCTTTTAGAGTGGTGAAAATATCTAAATCCATACATGATGTCTACCCGCGCAGTCTCCAAATATGTACTGTTACCTGCTTACACTGTTATATGACCTAACAGAAAAGAGTGAAGACAACAAGCTTTGTAAAATTTAACACATACTTTTGCTCTTTAAAAAAACAAGGTAAACATGAGACAAAAGAACGAATCAAATCCAAATTTCCCCAAGACTTACGAAATAGAAGATCTAATAGTAAAAGACCATAAATTAATCTGAGTTCGACTCCTGATACAATATAATGTCGATGACGTTTGGTTCAACTGTCAAAGTGCCTTTGAGTCAACTGTGCATTGTTCAATAACAAACAAAATTAATCCAGTTATGAATTCCTACTAAATTTCAAACAAGGTCTGTGTCAAAGAGTTCTGTATTAGAATATACATATTTCGTAGGATAATACTCACTTGTATTCCACAAAAAAAAATTTCAACTCAAACTGCTCACAATAAAACAACTCCACTAGTCAATGGTTTAGGGCCCATCTGCCCATCTGCCCAATTTATATCCAGGATTTTCCATGCCTGACATCGCGTACTCCCACTCCCGGTATGGCTTTAACTCATACCACTTGTTCTGACTCTGAGAAAGAATAACAAAATGTAAATAATACAGTTGCTTACCAGACCACATACCGTTTCTGAATTTAATTTCTGAACACAATGTCAAATCCAGTAGTTAATTGTTTTTTAATAATATAATGTAATGGACTAAACTTGTAAAACTAGCAAACAGCAAACTAGCAAACAGATGATTAAAGTACTATAAATATATATATATTGTATACTCTTTTCCAGCTAATATAAATTGGTTGAGTGGCTTTGTTACAAAAGGCAAATTGAGCAATGACAGCTGGGTTATAATTGATAACCCTAAACCAAACATGGCTGGGACAATTACAATACCTGTCAATACGAATTTGAAATTCAAAGGAATCAGAATAGAGCTTACTAAGGAGAGGAATGAACATGCTGCCATATGCCTCTGTGAAGTAGAAGTACTGGCTGGTATGTGTCTTCTTTATTTCTCTTTTTTATTTAACTGGTAAATATATTTGAATTGTTTCTGATGGACAACAATATAGCTTACAAAACTTCGAATAGTACAGTCAAATTGTACTGTTTTCGTATGATATATCTCAGTTGATTTGGGTACAGTGTCCTTGTATAAGGTCCTGTTATATCTTACATCTATCAGCTATTGCATTATTTAAATGATAACAGCATATCTACCGACGTTTGTCCGCCTTATGGGTCATCGTGCCCTCCTACATCTAATCAAAATTAACTCCGTAGAGAGAATAATTGTCGAGGTTGCTCGAAAGACACTCGAATATATTTCTAGTCCTATTATGTGAAAAATATGTATAGTTTATGTGCATGAAATTGGCCAGCTGTGTACACAATATCAAAACAATTCATTTGAACCTCAATTTGATTGGTGACTACAAACTACGATACGCTTGAAATTTTCAAACAACTTGTTGCTGTATATTTAATGAACTATTGAGATAATGTTAGTGATATCGTTATAGACGATGAAAAGAGAATATTCGTGACGTAAATTGAATCTATGTTATTTAATCTGAAAAGAGAAGATAACCAAGATTTAATGGAAAACGATTATATAGCACAAATAGTGCGACCAAGACTTTGCAAACAGACACTTTTCGTTTTGTATTTTAAACATGAACATAAACGCGAATTAAAGAGACACTTCATATCTGAATAATCGGGAAGCGCATAAAGATATATTTTACTAAATACAGTTTGATACCGTATCTGTCTTTTGTTATTGCCCCCAGTAAAGAAGAAAAATGGCTTTTAACAACAGCAAAGTTACGTTACCAATTCTCAGAATCACTGAACCTAACACATGTTTCTGGTGGTACGATGAGTTATAAGAACACTGAAAAATATTCATATTGTGATTATGTGAATTGAATAGTACAATTTTGTAAACATAGCTTAATGGAGCTTATACGTATGTAATGTTACACAAAAATAAAAACAAGCAAATGAAAAATAAACGCATCTGATAAATATGTTGCAAAGTTGTGAATAGAGGTAATTTAACTGCATGTATGACAGTATGGGAATACAAAACTTTATCATCAGTACAGCATATTAGGTTAATGGAAATGTAACATTGCTGGTGGGTGTGTTGAAACTGGAATTAACCAATATATATGGCATTAATTTAACCAAGCTAATTTAACATTATGGATCCGCAGGGTAATCTATAGGACTGAAATTCCCTTGACTACTTTGAGCACAATGCAAATTTCACATTCTGGAACATTTCCAGTCCCTTCGTGGAGGTGTAAGATGTTCACATTGTGGGTCACGCAGATATTCGATCTTTTTTAATTTTAACATTGAATACACCACATAAACGTACTAGTAAGTAGCCATCCCCGCTGACTACACACACATATACAGAATAATACACAATCACTCCAAACAGTACCTGATCAAACATTATATTGACAAACTGCGAATATTAACATAATATCTAACCGAAGAGAAATCCAATCTAATAACCAATGCACAGCCATTATTTCAAACTACTGGTATTATCAACCATTTAAATAATCGAGATGACTGACATTACGCTTAAATTATGAACATTGTTCTAATCTGAAGCATTTTCAATCACTTATCAAAAATTCTCATACATATCCATGCATATGAGCGATGTTCAAAGTCTTAATAAAACTACCGCACTTGCCTTGCACGAAATTAACTGAAACAAGGCTGATATCTCTATTCCCCGAAAAGACCCAACATGTAAATCATTCCGAAATTGAAAAGATGCAGCAAAATCTGTACTATTATAATAAATTGGCATTGACTAAATCAATACTACAACTTGAAAAGTGATAACGCGTTTACAAAGGCACATGATTAACGTTTTATCAATTAAAGTGAGATTGACTTCACGGCATAATACAGAGTCTAAAATAAAAGGAAATTAAAAACGTTACAAAAATATAAATTTGAAATAATTTGAATTGCGTTCAATAACAAGGAGTGTTTCAAAATCATATATACAAAATGACGAAAACATATTTTAATTGGCAGAGAAATGCAATATAGTTCTAAAAGAATTAGCAGATCATAACAAATACAACACTAATATTTAAAAAAAAAGTAGCATCATGAAATACTTTGGAACTTAATTAAAAGAGATAGGCTGGTAATGCTTTGCTTTCTCGAGAAAATCGTCAGATAATATAACTTCCTAATAGGGTCGCTAAGTATCTCAGTTTAGCAAATATGTTTGATCTTCGTGCATAAACGTATGGAGTAATGTGGGATTTGTATTTACTTTAGAAGCAGGAACGATTTTAGATAACATATTTAGATATGCAACGGGTCATCACTTGAAGTATATTATTTACACTTTACAACGTTTCCAAACTACATTGTGTCACTGTTAGTGTCTCAGATACTTAGTTAATTGATTTTATATATTCCTCATCCTTACCGGCGAATACCAGTATTTAAATTCGGTCAAATATTTATATAGGCCACATTTCAAACAACCATCTGTTACGTGCTTAGGCTCAAATAAACAGTAACATAGAAAAACTGAAAATAACAAGCTTGTAAAAAGTTAATAAACAATTTATTGATCACAAATATTTTCCAGAAAAGAAAAATTGAGCTTACGGTTTTAAGAATCAATTCCCAAAATTAATCCAAAAAATAACTCAAAATATAATCCACTAATGAAATTGCCAAAGTCCTGGTAATAAAATGTCCTAATAATTCCATGTTCGAATCTTGGTGAAGCATCAAAGATAGAAGACGATGTCACGTGATGAAGTCAATTCTTGGTAATGAAATTAAATGAGCAAAATTATTTTCCAGAAAACTAACAAAATAAATACTCTTGATCCAAACGAATTAAAATAATTTCCAGTACAAGGTAATTTAAAATAACAAAATACTACACAAGCAGCAGAGAGGTTGGACAGACCGAAACTATTTCAAGCAAACCGAAACTATTTAAAGCAAACCGAAACCAATTCAGAAAGACAAAAGAAGAGAGAAATGGTTATGGTTTGTGACGCTATTGAGACTATGTCTCCAGAAACAAAGTCTCCAGACAGACCCGACGCTGATGTCGC
Organism: Unio pictorum; assembly: GCA_030141615.1. Lineage (NCBI taxonomy): Eukaryota > Metazoa > Mollusca > Bivalvia > Unionida > Unionidae > Unio > Unio pictorum. The sequence continues at coordinate 8,043,012 of JARLTB010000360.1, read as the reverse complement.
TGCGGAGACGAATTGTTATGGTAAAACTCTTTAGGATGAAAGTCTCAAGAGTTTACAAACAGACTCATTTGTAAAACCTTATCTCGTAAATCAATTAAATTATTGGACTGGTCAGAGAGTTTGAAATTAATTCTCGTTAATGAATCCTTATGACATCGCATATACACTGGATTAGTTGGATCTTCAATGATTAAAAATCCGGGTGGAGATGTTGGTGCAAACGAATATAAAATATACCCCTGTTGGGCTTGATTTGATCTTTCGAGATTTATTTGGTAACTTCCTTCGATGACATCACATACTAAATTCACTGCAATCTCCGAGGATATATTGACGTTTTGAAGAGCGATATGCCTACCACTTCCGTCTGGGTCGTTATTATGTTTGATGATAGTTGTTTGTTGTGGCATTTTCTTCCATGTGGCGAGTATTTGTGGAAAGTATTCATCGAGGAGATCGTTTTTTTGATTTTTTTAATTGATCTACATTATACCCGGGGAGTTTAAATGCTGAAATATTCTCTACGCGTATATTATATAGTTTTGCAAATTCTGTATGAATAATCCATGAATTAAATACTTCCATGTCAGCGATAATTTGATTATATATTTCTATGTATTTGATGATCTCATCTCGTGGTGATTCGTTGGAAAGTTTTTCTAGCATTATATTTGTATAGTTTTCAAATTCATTATTTATTTTAATAAAGTGTTCATTAATTTTACTTTGAATTGGTTGAAACCATCCACAACTTGGTTTTTCTATCCACCCACTAGAGAAATCTAAAACTCCAAAATTTGTATCGTATGATATCATTGCATCATGATATGATTTTGTATCAGAATTATAATCAGAATTTTGTGATTCTGGTGGTATTGGTAAGGATGTCTGAGATGGGGTTTCAGGCCATCCTAGCACGGTTCTGATTGAACTCTGATATATATATATATACGACATACCCAGGTGAGTTTACTTCAATCGCGGATGATAGTGTTCGTTCATGAGCTGTTACAGCGATTGTCGATTCTTTTCACGTAATTGATTTTATTCTGCGTTGTAATTCATTATTAATATGTTCAATTTGGTATGACCCAGATGGTAGCGAAACAACGTTGCAGTCAGGAGTTCCATCTTGTTTATTCTTACTCGCAAACACCAGGGAATTATTCGGTTGCTGACCACCGAATGGTACTAATGTAATATTAGATTTTTGTAAACCCGCAAATTGATTTAATTGAGCGTCATATTTATCATCGAGAGTTTTAAATGATTCTGCAGATGATGTATAAGTATCACCGAGCGTTGCTAATTTATCTGTGTGCGTCGAAACAAGTACACCCGGTTTGAGTTTACCCTTCTTGGAAAACAACGCGATTGTAACTTCTACTGTGTCGCGTCGTTTTGTCAAAATAGCATCTTTGGAAACATTACTAGTTTTCAATTTACCCTGACGATCTTAAAATACAACTATTTCATTTGGATCAAAACCTGCGAGTTGTAACATCTCAGCTATTTCATCCTCGATTATTTTTGTTTATATCACCGGTTGCACATATTTCCATGGTGGGGTTTTCCAGGCTTGATAGAGATCTCCCCCAAATATAAATCATGTAATATTATTTAATTTCTCTCTCTCGTATATTCGTGTACGGTTTTATGTTTTTTTTCTCCGATGATGAAATAGCGTTGAGTACATTTAATACTTCTATACCGCATATTGGTGGGTCATTCATTTTCTGTGTTGGTAGGGTAGAATAATAGATAGGAGTTTTTTAAACGGTTTATATAACGCATAAATTCGTTAGGCGGTGCTATTCCATATGAATCGAAATAAACAATTGCACGTGGATCAGTCGCGTATACAACCAAGTGAGTTTCAGGTCCGCTGCTGTTATCGATATTAATGATACCGGTTTCATTGTTGCTTGGTTGTTGTGGTAATTGATCTCTCATAAAGACACTTCTGAAGTTTTGTATCACTAGTTTTTTTTTTAGCAACGCTGAGTAAATCAAAATTTGACATCGGCGATATCTGCGATATTGTTGTTAGTAAACTGATCCTAGTCTCAGGCCGTTTCTGCTGTACCCTGAATAAGGAGTTCCTGGTAGTCTTAGACCCTTTCCTGATCGTGTCTTTTTTTGTATCCCTGTCCGGTATCTTTCTTTAGTGCCATAACTGCCGCTGTATCAACAGCTCCTAGTGCGGTGGCTTTTGCTACCGCTGGGGCCACTGCTGCAATCAACGCTGGTAACGCAGCGAAAAGTTGGAATATACCACCTGATTTTATGATGTTTTTGATCGCAGCCGCAGAGAGAGTGACCTGAACACCTTTTTAATCCTTGATGGCCTCATTGAAGTGTTTTATCTGACGATTAGTCAATGATAGTTTATTCTGACCACCAGACATCTGATTGTGCTTTATCAATATTGTGGTTCCAGATTTTTAGCTGATTCCGATTGCAATTTTTTTTACTTGACCAGGAGTTATCGTACCACTAACATGACTATATGACATTTTATTTAGTAACAAATTGATCTAATTGTTACATTACATATTTTCCGCTCGTGCATCAATTACTCTCATTCGTCCACCAACACCTTCGAGTAGCATTGACTTGTCACTGAGTATGACAGCAATTGCTCTGTATTTACAATCAACAGCTGAAAATCGTGTTACACGAGCTCTGAACCGTATGTTAACGACGGATTGTCTGGTTTAGTCCAGATGTTCCAGCGAGAAGTAATAGATATCGATTTTTAAAATCCCATCGTGATATTTGCAAACCGGTGTCTACATTATTATCGCGTCCCATAAATGTCAACAAACGATTATACGCGCGTTTTATTTGGTTCCGTAATTAAGTAAAATATCTTTGGACGGTCCTTGTTGGCCATTTATCTTCAACGATACTTCATTAACACTCAATTGATCAAATATATCATGGCTGCGTAATTGTGCTTTTAATTGCTCCATATCCTGTAACGCAATAAATATATGTTGTGGCGCAGCAACACCCTGTTTTGATGTCAGGTGCCATGTAAATGTACCATTAACAGATGATTGCATAATATCCATTGTTGTTGTTAGCCATGATTTCAACGATTTTCCTCCATGATCCATAAATGATAGTAATATTTCTTTTGCGGTGATTGATGGAGTCATTACTGGTATTCACAGTGATAGTTTTGTTATATTCACCTTGCCACGGTCATTATCCGAATGTGCAGGATCTGCTGGAATCCTCCAGACTGCATCATTATCATCACTTTCTCGCACTAAGATTACACTATGGTTCGCTCCATAGATAACTTTTCTAATATTTCTGCAGAATCCAAATATATGATCCAGTGGAATAGCGCATGAAAATTATCTACGCTGTCCTTGCAACATAGTTATGCGTGTTGCAGCTCCTAGGTTGTAATTAGGATCATCATTTATAATCATATTCTCGGTATCAACATTATGAACACCTGCCTGATATTTTGGTTGTCTTATTAGTATATGGAGTCGGTCCAGCGCGATCATTAATATCCTTAGAGGACATCATAGATGGACCGGCCGATCTTGTAAAATCATCAGATTATCTTGCTAAACCCACTATTGTTGTGGCAACATCAACATCTCGTTCTATGGATTCAATCTCTCTGTTATCAATCATATATTCTGCACTCTCAAGTAACGCCATTATACCATTATTGACAAAGCCTACTTTGGCACTATGTGAATATGGTGCTGGTACAGTAGGAGTATCAGCAGCAGTTAAGAGTTCCGCTTCTACTTCGATAAATGCTTCAGCGGGTAAAAAGTATTTGCTGGTATTATGGACTTGAAGTTAGATTCTTGACCGAATATTTGGTTGTACTGCATTATAGGAATAGATTTCATAATCGCGTATAGAATCATTCTTGGGTCCTGGGGCGTCCATATCAAACACTGTATCAGGAGCCGATCTAAACATATTATTATATATTTCTTTTATCTAAATGGTGATCTCGCTCGCGATTTCAAACCACTTCCCGCTATCATATTTGCAGTAATATTATCCTGAGTATCATACCGTGATGCTATATTCTGATCCACTTCGTTATTTATTATTTTGCTAATACTTGCAGGCATAATTTCCGTAGATGGTAGATTCTCTAGTGACTTTAACGCTACTAGTTTTTCTTTAGCCGCGGAAATGCTATCCCGGCAATATCACCAACAGTGCTAATACCCTTATCACGAATAGCACCAATAGCTTTCATTGATAATTGTTTTGCGATTTTTGCTATTTTTGGAGCCATTCTTGCAAATAACCCTGCAATGGTATTGCGTAGACCATCTCCGTAGTACGCTCTATAAACTGGCAATCGTGAGTTTACTACATAGATTATGGTTGGTCTGTTGTGGTTGTAGTGTATGATCATCTCATTTAAATGTTATTATCTAATCGTAAAATCGTAAACGATTTATGTGATTAATCACTATGGTAACCATTGACGGTGAAACTGTCCACTAACTCATTAATAAATTTTCGATAGACATGCTATTTATCTAATGTTGTGATTTAATCACTATAGTAACCTTCCGCTTGCTGATCAATAAACTCTGAATATACACCAATATCCATGATACCATGCTGCCTCGTTAAGTATTTCCGGTGAGTTATTTCCAGCTCGTCTCCCCGCTACGAGTACTTCTGATCGTGATATATCTCCCAGAATATTACTATGACAACAAACTAAACCACTTCCTGAAAACCCCCTTGGAGTCCCACTTTGAGAAAATCCCTTCCCACTACAACTATAACCAGTTGCACCTTGTGCATCATCATCTTCGTCTCGATCATATAGTGGATGACCACTACTTAATTTTTTGATTTTTTTAGGTACGAAATAAAATTATTATCATCATTTGAGGTTCTAAATCCACCGTATTTTGACAAATATTTTTTTTATGCCAGGTGTGAAATTCAAATGCATCGCTTATATATTTTTCCCTTGTTTTCTTTTTAAAATGTTTAACAGGAAAGTCATCTAATTCATCATCCGTGGAATTTTTAAATTTATTCATCGCTTCTTACGTAAATATCTCTTCAGGTAAATGTATATTCTCTCGGAATTTCTTCTTTTTTTCAATAATATCACCCTCATCTTCTTCAATAAAATCACCCTCATCTTCTTCAATAATATCACCTAGTCCTTCTTTAAGTCGTTCTCGTTGTTCTTGTTCTCGTTGTTCCTGAAGTCGTGAAGCGGCTTTTATATCACCAAGAAGTGTTTTTTAAAGATTCCTGTGTTTGCTTGGATGTCTTTGCTATTTTTTCAAGTATAGGAAGAAGGGCTGGGTTCTTCTCTATCGTTGTTCCTCAGGAATATCTCCCTATATGGCTTTTTGCAGTGGTCGATACGACTTTTCCCGATGCAGTGATTATTGGTTTAAATAATTGTTCAGTGTCTGTTGCAATCAGTTTGAAATTGTTTGTCTTGCTTTTAGTTTGTTTTGAACAAAAGTGCGAACTGGAATAAACTTCTTAATAGAAGATAATCGTGCACGTGCTAGTTTAGTCGTTGGTGCTTCACCTACCAATATAATATAATATACGATCTAAATTGTAAGTGAAAACTCACCCCCAAAATTCTTTTGAATTTGTGAATGTGTGTTATACTTTTGCGTAGTGATTAAATCACCGAAAACATGTCAATGAGGACGATTGAGTAGATTATATGTGTTAGAAACAATAAGTTTTGAATATACGTCATCATTTGCTAAGTTGTTTTGGAATATTTTCCAAATAGTATTATAAAACTAAAGGCACACTTTTACAATCAATTAGTAACCCATCATATCATTGTAAAACTGAATAAATGCATCCGCAATCTCCATAGTGACAATATCAATAGCAACCATATACCGAATACATACTATACCAGGAAATATAAGCGACGGATATCCAATAGAATAATGTCCCACAAATTCAAGATATATGTGTACGAGATTCAAAAAAGCTAAGAATAATAGTCTCAAAATGAAACCACCGAGAGAGGCTGAACCAAAATGTATCAAACTTAAAGAATGCTCTAGCACAATCAAATCAGACTGGATTATATTCATCAGAGGAAATTAAATAAGTAATATAACTCTAAAACAGGTTTGGAAACTATGGAAACTATATATATATATATATATATATATATATATATATATATATATATATATATATATATATATATATATATATATATATATATATATTCCTGTGCATTACGAAATCTGTATATCGAACCATGTGTAGCTAGTGAGCTGTACAAGACTGTGCAAAGTGATAACAGAAGACAATTGTGCTTGTCTGTGTGTGTGTATATATACATATAGTGGTTAAACAATACATATAGTGGTTAAAAGAGTCATCTGCAAACAAGAGATGAATAAATCCTTGAGAACGTCTGTTGCTAATGCTTCAACATATGAGAACGCAACGATAGGATTCAAGGTAAAATGTGATATAGGAAATAATAATTGAATATATATATGCTAAGATTACGATGCTAACTATTAGTGAAATATTTAAAGTATTCTTAAGGGAGAAGTGTCTAATCATTGCCACAATGTGTACAGCAATTCTAATTTGTATGTATTCTACAGAAATAAATGTAGCAGAGAAGAAACCAGCTAAACAGTCATCGATTTACAATGAAGAAAGCATAGGATTTAATGCATCGTTGGCTGTAGACGGAAACACTAACACAAACTTTGCTGAAAAAAGTTGCAGCCACACATTACCAGGTGACCGTAACCCATGGTGGAGCGTTGACTTGCAGGCTGTCTATTTTGTTATCGGTATTAGGATTTACCAACGAACGGATGGTAAGTATTTTAATTGCATCCACCAGCTGTTTGTGTCATTTTGAAAGCTTTTCTGATGAACAGGTGTGCTTAGAGAATGGATTATAATTGTTTTAGCAATGTATATAAAGCGTAAACATTATAATTATGTTTCCTTATATATGCATTGTTTTATCCTAGGGTATCCGGATAACCTAGTGATTCATTGAGAAGCAAATATTCTAGATCTTCAGTGAAATTTTTTAAATTTGAATTATAATAATGGACGGCACTACGGCAATATAAATCTAGTTCTTAACACTCTCGAAAAACCAATTGTTAATCACGCAAAGGTTGTTATGACATATTATTTGTGATATGTAGCCTATATTGTTACTTAAAGTAATCCCAGGACTATAAGCACAAAATGAATCTAAAATGATCTGATTTTATTTGCCAGTTTGAAAAATTCATAGGGAATTAGTAATTCGTCCAACAGATAATCCATATATTATCATCTCTCGTCCTCGATATTCCGCAAATATTCCGTAAAAATTGCTTAAATAAGATTAGTATATATTGTTCATCTAGCTATAAACAGCTGCACAAATAAAACTTCAGTTATAAAAATAATCTTTGTTAGCTTTCTCAGACCGGACGGTGCATCCATTGCTGTCTCGACCTAGATTCCCCCTTATTGCACCAATAATTCTCCGTTACAAAACTTACATATATTGGTATTGCTCCGTAGTTTTGATTTAAGTCATTTATTGTTATTTTAATTGTTTGTTTGTCAGACTCACATTTGACATTTTAAGTTTAAGATTCATTCATTGGGAGATATTTTTTTTAAAAGTGGGATGACCAGCACACTCGAGATGTTGACCTCATTTCTGACCCAGCTTCAGGGTTGTAAACAAGCTTTTAAAGTGATTAGTTGATTCCAAGGACATTATGGAGCTTTGTTATAAAGATCTTTCTGTTTTTAGTTATTGAGAGTAAAAATAACTGATTCTCATCTGGGTCATACAGAGTGCACGAGATTTTCTGAACGTAAATTTGCTTTAAAGATTCTAGAAGATCATGCGACCCCATCCTTGTTAACGTAAAAACAGGTATATAAATTATGTTTTGGAGCGATCTGTTTAGTAGAAGTTGTGCTGTTAAGATATTAAGTTGTGTCGTTTTGAGTTATTTTAAATTACCTTGTACTGGAAATTATTACAATTCGTTTGGGTCAAGAGGATTTATTTTGTTATTTATCTGGAAAACATTTATGCTCATTGCATTTCATAAGACCATGACAGACTTCATCACATGACATCGTCTTCCATCTTGGATGCTTCACTAAGATTCGAATAGGGAATTATTAGGACATTTTATTACCAGGACGTTTGCAATTTCACTAGTGAATTATATTTTGAATTATTTTTGGATTAATTTTGGAATTGATTCTTAAAACCGTAAGTATAATTTTCTTTTCTGGAAAATATTTGTGCTCAATAAATTGTTTATTAAGTTTTTACAAGCTTGTTATTTTCACTCTTTCTATGTTACTGTCTATTCGAGCTTAAGCACGTAACAGTACATACAGTATGTAGGTAAAATATGAAAACTACATTTATATTATGTCTGTAGAAATAAATTGATATAACCATTTCAGAACATTCTTCATCAGTAAGCCTTTCTTTTCGTTATATCAGTACTACTTGACGCACGTACCAAGTTCATAGGAAGTAAGTGATCAAACAGTACCACCATCATGATCGATGATGCAATAAGGTTTAATCTACTTGAACAGTTTCATGTATGTAGTCTCTGTTACAGTGACCTCAGATTCAAATTGATGTCTCCTGATGTGGCTTAGTAGTAACGTATCGGGAGTTTGTTTATTCTGTTTTCATTTGATCCATGATCCAATATTCGATGATTTGGAAAGTATTCAAAATACAATGAATAAATATGGTATGATATATTCGCTAAAACGGAGATTGTTTTAGACGACTGGTATTGTCTTTATTCCGCAAGGACACGGAACCTTAATTGTTCTTGGAATTGTCGGTGAGTTTCTTCTCCGCCAATACCATCTCGAAAAAAACAGTGGTAACCATTTCATCGTTGACAATTTGGAGCATTCGAGCCACAATATCATCCAGACTTTCAGCCTCAGCAATACTGCAAATAATACCATGAACCAAACACATACTTGCAGTTCATAATCAAAGTTAGTTTTATTAGTGATTTCATAGTACGGCTCTTGCTAGTCTGTAATTAATGTGTTCACTCTGGTAACATTAAGGTACCATCGAAGATTTTATAAAAGCATATAATAATGCAGTAGCATTGCTCTAGAGTCAGACCTTTTCATGATTCATCGCGTTCAGGTGCAAAACGCATGTGCACTTCTAATCATGTAGTGTCTTTACTGGTACAACTGTCATAGAATTATGGAAAATCTGTTGAAGGTGAATATTTACGCTCTGACAGGTGTACGTTTCCATCGTTTTAGCACCTTATTTCTTTAAAACATATCGATCAGACATATACCCTCTGCACCGAATGATTGCAATCTTTGTTCAATGACTGTTACATCGACAGGTCAGTTCTTATTGAAGAGATATTTTTCTTTGAACGTAACCGGGATGGAGACAGCAGTGAATACAACGTTGCAATTGTAGATACAATTCCGGTAAGCTTTACACATGGTGCCGCTTCCAATGATTACGAGTTACCACATGCTAATGCAAGAACTAAACGTAGACAACACCAATTTGCGATGGATACAGGCGAATGTTGCATAAATACATGGCGATAGTATTTTAATGTATACATCTTCCTGATTGTATTTGAAACTTATTCAGCTATTTTCGCATGACATATTATCCCTTGTGCATCTATACATTATTCACGAAAATCATCACCGATATCATATTTATAACATGTCTTATAAAAGGGTTTTCTCGCGTTAATAATTTTTAAAAAAGAAATTTATAAAAACGTAAGGGTGAGATATACTCAACAGTTGTATTGTCATGTTTGCACTATGCACATTAACGTACCCGTACCGATTCACACGGTAATGCAAATATGTGTCAACTGATTATTATGACATACATATACAGTGGCGCATATGCGTTATCGCTATCTAGTCATCTGACTCCACGGTTGTTGAAACCCCAAACAGACTATTATTATGACATACATATACAATGGCGCATATGCGTTATCGCTATCTAGTCATCTGACTCCACGGCTGTTGAAACCCCAAACAGACTATAATTGTGAACAACTATTCCTGTCGTTTATCACTTGCTGTGAACACCACATACAGCGTCACAAGTTACATTTATCAAATTGTTGAGGGAATTGTCACAATATCAAGCACTACATAATACCCTATATAAAAGCTGAAATATCGCCTGAAGTTGTGTTAGACCAACTTAAACTTATAATATTGCCTACCGTGCAATCTCAGCCAAATACTTTTATGCACTTGATCTACTGCAAATTACAAGCACATCAATCATTTGCTTGTGATCCGTGCAACTTGTCTCAACATTAAGCCCCCGTTTCGTTTGCGACACATTACGTCGAATGAATATGTTCATGGCCATACGCGTCATAAGTACGATATACATTTAACGAATCACTTTAAGCAGATGTTCGTAGCGTTGAGTATGTGATATTTGTAATTGTTATATCTACCTAATTAAAATATTTTGACGTATCTGATTTGTTTGTCAAGCATCGTATCGTAGTGACTTCATGATTTTTCACATATGCATCAAATCGTCAATGGTTGCCTCTTCATCGATGCAGAAACAAATGGATGGGGGGCCGTTGACACTAATGTCTCTCAACACTTGCAGTAAGTTTATTACAACACTATACAACGGTTGAACATCAGCAGATAATGCAGCCACATACATTTCAGTCATTATAAAATCATCTTCAACCACTGTTGATATTTTGCAGTATCAGTTCGTCTATGGATCAGTGCACGAACACAATTTGGAAACTTGGAGCTTCCAGCTCAATCACCATGTTTATATAGTTTAGAATTTGCGGCTTTCAGAACCAATCGAAGTTTGCTGAACAACACTTGAATCGCACTGCTGTTCAGTACAACAGACACGACCTTGCTTATAACGCATCAAACGACAGCACTTAATGTCAACGCACCGATCTGAATATTATGATTATACTGTGACTATGGGTCGAAGTGGTAGAAAACGAATCGCAAAGATGGGTTGTCAAAGGAGGTACAAAAGCTAAACTACACTTGGAGGCTCTGCCACTGGCGTAGAAACGTCAACTCATTCACATTCATTCATTCACTGCCCGTCACTCCTATCAGGGTATGGGCCGCCAACTACAGATCTCCAGAGTCCTCTGTCCTGGGCCATTTTTTTCTATCTGGTTCCAGGTGTAGCCCATCTTGGTGGTGTCAGCCTGGAGGTTGCGTCGCCAGGTGTTTCTTGGACGGCCTCTCTTCCGCTTGCCTTGTGGGTTCCACCTCAGCGCCTGCCTGGTGATACTGGTTGGCGGTTTTCGTAGGGTGTGCCCTATCCAGCCCCATCTCTTCTTCCTGATTTCTTCTTCAGCAGGAAGTTGGAAGGTCCTTTCCCAAAGATTGGCATTGCTGATGGTGTCAGGCCAGCGGATCCGGAGAATCCTTCTGAGGCAGCTGTTGATGAAGGTCTGGACTTTCCTGATGGTGGTCTTGGTCGTCCTCCAGGTCTCTGCTCCATACAGTAAGACTGACTTCACGTTGGAGTTGAACAGTCGGATCTTGGTGGTCAAGGACAGCTCTTTGGAGGTCCAGATATTCTTGAGCTGGATGAAGGCGGCTCTTGCTTTGCCGATTCTTGCCTTGACGTCTGCGTCTGTACCGCCCTGCTGGTCAATGATGCTACCCAGGTAGGTGAAGGACTGCACTTCTTCCAGGGGACTTCCATTCAGGGTGACTGGTTCGGTACTTGTGGAGTTGATCTTAAGGATCTTGGTCTTGTCCTCGTGGATATTGAGGCCAACTTGTGAAGACGTGGCTGCCACAACGTTTGAAACTCATTGAAAGTAAATTATCCTAATATAAACAAGTAGCAAACTCTATTCTAGAGTTCAGCTGTGTTTTTGAGAGATGATGGTGCCTTGGAAATCATAACAAGTGTGGCAATGTTGTTACATGCTTGGCCAAATAAGTCTTATAGACCCTTACGAAGAATGATTTTTCTTGGTATGGTTTATATCCCAAACCCAAAAATTAGACACATATTAAGACGTTGAATTGTTGACGTCAACACATTTTACATGTGTCGCAGAAGATCTAAAACGCATTCATACGCGGGTACCACAAAATTGTCACGGCTTTCTAAATTGGACCCTGGTTAAGAAAACATCGATATTTTGCAGCGGTGTTGATCAAATATTGTTTACGAGTTCGTTTTGGAATGTTAATATTTATCTTGACCAAGCTATATCCAAACCACACGATTGCTCATGCGTCGTACGCTTTTCTGAAATTCATACGCGCAGAAATTGTTCCTAAGATATCGGATGGAGGGAAATAAAATTAAAGTGCCCGATCACATAAATGGTAGTAACGTCTACCATCATTCGTACTAAATAGAGAACAAGAAAATGTCACATCTACTACTCGATTGATATAACTAAATGTGATTCGACAAAAGACTGTCACTGTTACCCAGCAAATTATATCAATGAAGGTATCCTTTCAATAGCTGTTATGCAAGTGTGTTCGGTAAGCACTAGAAGTTAGAAGGTTGCAATGTCATGATATTGGTCCCTTATGGCCTGTCAATACGTCCACTATATCAGAACAAATTGATACTTCAATATTTCCAACACATGACTGACTCTAACCATTACAGGGTGGGAGACAGTAATTGCAATTCGTTATGGTCATCCAAATCTGTTTTGACTGAAAAATGGATGGCGATAGTATGTCATCTGTACGTTGATTAGTAACAGCATGATTTTCAAATGATTTTGTAGTGATTCCTTAGGGGATTATTCACTTTTTAGCATCAAGTGGGACAATATGAGTTTAGTCCATCAAACATGTCCGCGATGTTTTTGACTTTGTCATACCTGTATTTTGCTCGAATTCACGTTGGTCTCAAAGAAATCACGTATAGTTCCTGTTTGATATCTTATTTACCAACTCTTGCAACACCTTTTGATCTCTTTATACCTTCAAAAAAGAGTGGTTTAATGACAATGAACTACAATTTATGACGCAATACAGCGTAGGCGTCGTCTCTTCCCTAAACATTGGTATTTGAACTTGCCAATAACATTTCTAATCTTGCTCCTTAAAGACTTATATTCTTATTGACAATCAGTAGCATCAAATTCATTGACTAAACAAGGGTGTACAATCCGATTAGATATCACTGGTGGTGATACGCATCATCAGTGAATCGTTATACGTTTACGGACGTTTGTTCCGATTCTCGTAAAACCTATTGATTGTATCATATGAATGCTCATACGAGAGACGTTTTGACAAGTGCAACGCAGACTAACCGACTTAAATTGTTTTTGTCAGCTTGAAAGTTCGATTGTATCTGTTAATATCAACAATTCCACCGTGAAAGATCAATAATCTTTCTGGGCGCATGGACTGGATTGGTCATGCGTATGATGAAGTCCTTCTTACAATCATCTAAGGCCTTAAGTTTTTTAAACGTATTCATATGGATATACGCTCCAATCCAGTTCAAGCACTCGTATGATCTTGGTGTTAGGCTAACCCACTTGCGAATAGGATTAAGGACATTGCAACCGGAACATCTTGTTATCTTGGCTGAAGTAACCGCTTCTTATATGAAAGTACACGATTTGTCTATCCTTAAAAAAAGTGTATGAACTAATTTTCAATGAATGTTGCTCCTTCTACACAAAGTTATGCAAAATAAACCCTCAACACTTGATATGCTCTGACTGAAAATTATGTTCAAATTTGTAAATTAGAATTCGTCAATAAGTGAAATTAGAGAGAAAGTTGGATATAGAGTATATACTAAAGAAACTTAAAGTATTCACTGCTGAATGTCAAAATCTGTTTTTTTCATCTACTGACATGCATACTAGTGCAAAAACATTCAGTGCGTTCATTCAAAAGAAAGTACAAATATGTAGCCTAATTTAAGGAATAAGACTGTTGTGTATCATGGTTTTTAATGTGCATATATCTTCGTTTGTATTATATACATCAAAATTCAATATAAAATAAAATATATGGGCATTCAAGTTCCTGCATAAAGTCTTTAAGATATAACAAAAATTACATAACCCATTATATCGCACTTTTCCTTTCTATGCATTCGAAAACCACACGAATACAGAATACAATTATCTTGCAATAATATTATTGCTACCAGTCAATCGTTTTATGAGAGAAAATATATTCTGCTAATTTGATAAAATAATTGAGTTACAAATCAGTTTAATTCCATGACTGTCCTTAAATGGAACTGATTTAATGGCTTTTAATCTATGAAAAGAGGACTGGATAAAGCAAAAGAAACATTAAATATCAACACAGTAAAGCCTATATTATTAGGAGAAAAGCATAGTTTGTTCGAAGCGGTATAAATGCAAAAAAGGTTATAGAAAAAGAAAGCGAGTTGTAAATGTATGACTAAATTGATTAAGAAAACCCTTATTCGTCCATGACAAAAAAAATACATTCAGAACTTTCTATTCAAAATTTTGCCAGTTTGGTTCATCTATTATAAATACATACATACATACACACACACACACACGTACATACATACATACATACATACATACATACATACATACATACATACATACATACATGCATACATACATACATACATACATAAATACATATATATATATATATATATATATATATATATATATATATATATATGTGTGTATGTGTTTGTGTGTGTGTGTGTGGAATTCATGAAAAATGGGCGTTGTCCTTTAACCTGCTTAATGCAGCTCTTCCGTTTATGTGCTATCTTTAATGATATATATTCTTGTTGACTATCTTCGTCTCTATTATTGTGCTTCGTCATGCATTGGCTATTCAGTTCGTATGTGTTCCTTCTGTTGGAAAGGAGATCAGTTATAATTTTCTCAGCTGATTGCGCCAGCGGTATAACGTCCTTTCTTCTGGAAAATATTGCAATCACGCGATCGCACGTCAATCCGTTCATGCTATGATGGACCCTCATTAATTGCTTGAAATGACCACTCCTTGGATTTTTATTCTACATTGTACATAAGACTAAATTAACTGGGACTACATTCATCATTACTTAAAGTTAACAGAAGCAGAAAAAATAAACTTTTTATCAAAGCTGGCCAGCGTAGAACAGGGAAATACAATTCCAGTTCTTTCCCTTAAGCCCTTTCCGGCTAAAATAGGTAACCAATTCAACTGTGTCAACCGTCCTTGAGATACCTATGCGTATTGCATTAATCAACGTCCGATGAGTAGGACAACCAGAAAAAGCGCACATAAATAGTTACATGTAATTTTATCAACAATCAGAATATCGACGTCCACTTCCTGACATAAACATGGCTTACAACATCTGGCGATGAGCCCAGGTGCGCGAATTTAAAAGCCTCCGCATACTCCATGAAGTCGATTCCCCGTCACACTCACGGAGAAGGAATTGCTGTCATCATAAAGAATTCTATGATAAAATGTACATATTACAACACAAACTTCCATTTCTGCTGCACATCGTTTGAACTAGTACAAACAACACGCACACTGGAACAATGGGCAGTCGACTTTCCACCAGACTGACTATTTATAAACAAATCTAAGAAATCGCTAAGAAGACGATCACAACTTTAGTCCATTTATCCAAAGTTTTCCCACTACATTACTAAGTTACAAAGCTTTCCAACTGTCAAGATGTCGTCGAGATAACTAACAAAGTATTGTCAAGGAAACATGTACACCACTTCCATCTACCTTTTCTCCATTAGACCTTCTGGACTTATTTCCATGTGTCTTCGGTGACAAATTATAAATGAGAAACGGTTGACAACACGGTTTCAAATGACTCGTTGTCACCATGTAGTTACGATACATCGCCAACTATTAGGAGTATTTGAACCTATCTGTATGGATTTAGTACGGAAATTCGTGATGAAGAGGGCATCAAAGTCATGTGAACTTGATCCTATTACAGCATCACAGCCGCTTGGGTGCTTAGAACCAAATTTGACTGTATTAAAAAATATCTCTCTGTCATCAAGGAAATTCCCATCATTTACAATACCATCATTTTAAGCATATGCTGAAGAAACTAATACTTGACCATATTGATTTAAAAAGCTACCGACAAGATTCTAAGCTCATGTTTATTTACAAACGCTGAGGAAAAGTTGTTCTACCCAACATGTATCTAATTTGATTTCAATCAGACTTTTTAGCAATGTACATTCTGCATATCACACTTGCCACAGTACTGAAACTACTGAAATTTTTAATGACATTATCTCTGCTTTGGATAGCGGATAGAGTACAGTCCTCAGCCTCCAAGATTTGTCGTCAGCATTTTTACACAATTGACCATGATATATTATTTCACCGTCTCCAGCATATATTTGGTATTCACAATACAACCTTACTTTGGTTAAAGTCCTACTTAGTCAACATGCAAAATTGTATCTGCAAATGGAATACACTCCAGCTCAGTTGATATATAATGTGCTGTTTCACAGTTGCCTCTTCTTGGATCTGTTCTCTTCATTATATACACTCAGCCGTTCTCAAGTGTCATAGATCATCATCCATAGTCTCACTAATTGTACGCTGATGACACCCACATATACAAGTGTAAGTTGTTGATGCCACTAAACTAAACCATGTGTGTGCATTCGTACCTTCAAGACTGGAATATTGTATCTGAATTCTGTCTGGTACGTCACATTATCTACTCCAGAAATGTCAACAAATTCAAAACATATATCATCGGATCATCCGTACCACAATCCGAGCACAATTCTGCACTGCTCTGCACCCTGGACTGGTTATCCATTAGATCCAGAAACAAGCACAAAATGTGTTAGCTGTGCTAAGTGTTACTGACGGACACCAGCAAGATAATTACGCTCTTCTGCCAATCGTATACTGGTTATACCTACCATGAAGACAAAGTCATATGGACAACGCTCTTTTGCATACCAGGGCCCAGCAATGTGGAATGAATTTCCCATTAAAATTAAACACAAATACACAGTGATCACTTTCAAGAGTGCTCTTCAAACTCATCATTTTCAACTGCAAGAACAAACTTAAAGACCTAATACTGTTTTCTACCTTACATATCTTCAGCATTTTTTTGTCTTCCAATTATATGGTGTTTCTTTTCTC
The DNA here is from genome assembly GCA_030141615.1 of Unio pictorum. Classification (NCBI taxonomy): domain Eukaryota; kingdom Metazoa; phylum Mollusca; class Bivalvia; order Unionida; family Unionidae; genus Unio; species Unio pictorum. The sequence goes on along the minus strand of JARLTB010000360.1, from coordinate 8,025,804 downwards.
AATTTAAGTAGTCATATCATTTTAGATGCTGTAAAGTGCTAAGCGCATTCAAAGATTCTCTCTCTCTCTCTATCTCTTTCTATGTATTTATATATATATATATATATATATATATATATGTATATATATATATATATATATATATATATATATATATATATATATATATATATATATATATATATATGTATATATATATATATATATATATATATATATATATATATATATATATATATATATATATATATATAACAATTGGTTGATTCGCATAATATATATATATATATATATATATATATATATATAGAGAGAGAGAGAGAGAGAGAGAGAGAGAGAGAGAGAGAGAGAGAGAGAGTAAATTTACATATACATAAATATATAACCAGGTAAATAATGGCTGTCGTTTCCATCAAAAACTAACAAAGGAGCCAAGTAACATTACTCTGATCATAACAAATCATTCATAATTGTAAATCACAGTTTGTTGATTTACTGCAGTTATTGTCGTCCTCTATATCTACATTCAGTAATTCCGTTCAGTTTAAAGTAAATTACTCTCGCATGTTAAAATGATAACTTTTCAGTTTAAAGTATCCATGTCGGCATCCGTCCGTCTTCGAGAGACGATGGTGTAGCTTCCGATTTGGGTGTCCTATTTGCAACCTTCGCGAGTGGCTGAATATTCCGACCCTTGAGTAACAGTCTCTGCTGCACTTGCTGCAGGTGTATGCTGATGCTTGCTGAGGATGTTTTTGGTTCGCCTTCCTCCTGGCTCTCTTTGCATCGAGGTTTGTGTTTATCATCTCCTTAGCTTTCTGAGTGCTCTGTCTGACAGCAAGACGCCACGCGGAGCGGTCGTCAGCACAGATCTCCCAATTTTTTATGTTGATGTTGGCTGTCTTCATGTCCTTTTTGCAGTCATCTTTGTAGCGCAGACGTGGCCTTCCAGTCGTTCGTGCACCTTCTTTAGCTCGCCGTACAGCAGGTCCTTGGGTATGCGGCCTGGGTCCATTCTCCTAACATGGCCTAGCCAGCGAAGGCGTCTCTCGCTGAGAATGGAAAACATGCTGTTCATGCCGGTACATTTCAGAACCTCTGTGTTGGGACCTTTGTCCTGCCGCTAGATACGCAGAATGCGCCGCAAGCATCTCAGGTGGAAGCTGTTGAGTTTCCTCACGTGACTCGCGTAGGTGGTCCAAGCCTCGCTGCTGTAAATGAGTGTGCTGAGCACGCATGCCTGGTAGACGCGCAGTTTGGTCTTCTCGGTGAGGTTGTGATTGTCCCAGACCCTCTCGTTCAGTCTCCCCATAACTGCTGATGCCTTGGCAATCCGGCCATTTACATCAGTATCAACGGATAGCGAGTTGGAGATGGTGGACCCAATGTATGTGTAGTCCTCAACAACTTCCAGGTTGTACCCATCAATCGCGATGGTTGGAGATGAGTCTGCGTCCTGCACCATTACATTCGTCTTCTTCAGACTGATGGTCAGTCCGAACTCCTTGCAGGCGTGGGAGAGGCGGCGTGGTAGCTGATGGAGTCCATCTTCCGTGTGTGATGTCAAGACTGCATCGTCGGCGAAGAGCAATTCACGGATGAGAACCTTTGTAACTTTAGTCTTTGCACGGAGACGGGCGATATTAAACAGCTTTCCGTCAGTCCTGGTGTGTATATACACACCCTCGCTGCAGTCTTTCAAGGCGTACTGGAGGAGAATGGAAAAGAAGATGACAAAGATAGTTGGCATAAGGACACAGCCTTGCTTCACTCCGCTGCTGACTGCAAAGGCCTCTGATATTGCGCCGTTGAAGCACACTGTGCTGTGCATGTTCTCGTGGAACGATGTTATGATAGCGAGCAGTCGTAGGGGGCAGCCTATCCAGGTCAAATGCCTTGGTCAGGTCTATGAAGGCAATGTGGGGGGGGGGGGGGCATCTGCTGCTCACGACACTTATCCTGCAGCTGTCTTAGTGAGAAGATAATGTCTACAGTTGACCTGCCTGCTCGGAATCCACACAGGGACTCGGGGTATACTCGGGATGTTAGGGTCTGCAAGCGCGCCAGGACGACACGGGCGAACTCCTTTCCAACAATACTGAGAAGAGAGATGCCCGGTAGTTGTTGCAGTCACTGCGGTCTCCTTTGTTCTTGTATAGAGTGACAATGTTTGCATCTCGCATGTCCTGGGAGATGTGTCCTTGTCCCCAGCAGAGGCAGAGAAGTTCGTGCAGAGGCTGGATTAGTGTCGGTTTCCCTATCTTTAGGACTTCAGGCGGAATGCCGTCACTCCCAGGGGCCTTCCCACAAGCGAGGCAGTCGATGGCTTTGCTAAGCTCTTCCAGGGTGGATGTTGTGTCTAGTTCCTCCACGACTGGCAGGTCTGGGATGGCGTCTAGGGCGGTGTCCATGACGACGTTTTGGGTTGTATACAGCTCAAGATAGTGCTCAACCCAACGCTGCAGCTGTTTGCCCTGGTCTTTGATGACTTCGCCAGTCTTGGACTTGAGTGGGGCGATCTTGGAAGTGGGTGTGCCTGTTGCCTTCTTGATACCCTGGTACATGCCCCTTGCATCCCTTGTTTCGGCAGCTATCTGTATACTGGTGCAGAGGTTCAGCCAGTAGGTGTTAGCGCAGTGACGGGCGGTCTGCTGGGCATTTTTCCTGGCAGTCCTGAGGGCCTGTAATGTACCAAGGCTAGGCGCAGCCTTGTAAGCCAGGAGGGTTTTCCTCTTCACCTCAGTCAGTGTTCCATCTCCTCCCAGCTGGCCTCATACCAGTCTGTGTTTTTTTGCTCTTTCTTCCCGTAGGCAGTAATGGCTGAGTTGTACACAGCGTCTCGGAGGTGGGACCACTTGGAGTCGATGGTGTCATCAGGTGTCTCTTTGGTGGGAGCCTAGTGAAGTTTGCAGATGAACTGCTGTCTTCTCTGGATTGCTTGCACAGCAGGTGTTGATGCGTGGGCGACCATTCTTCTTGGCGTGGTGCAGTGTCTTGGGTATTATTCGCACCTTGCTGGCCACAAGGGAGTGGTCCGTGTCGCAGTCGGCACTGTGGTAGCTGAGGGTGAGAAGCACGCTGGCTAGTTCCGCACGCCTGGTGATGACTAGATCTTGCTGGTGACAGTGGCGGGAACGTGGCTGTCTCCATGATACCTGGTGGATCTCCTTGCATTTGAAGAAAGTGTTGGTCACACATAAGCTGTGAGTGCAGCACATCTCCAGCAGTCGCTGGCCATTCTCGTTGATTTTGCCCCTTCAGTGCGGGCAGAGACAGGTGGGCCATGCCTCGTAGTTAGCTCCCACTCGCGCATTGAAGTTTCCTAGTAGGTAGAGGCCCTCGGTACTGGGGATATTTGATATTGCTTGATCCAGAGCCTCGTAGAACTGGTATTTTTTTTCTTGGTTTGTGTAGATGGTTGGGGCATACACGCTGAAGATGTTGGCTGGGCCTGAGGATGTTGATAGCCGGAGGGCAAGGATCCTTTCAGTGCCTGATGATGGAGGCTCAATGAAGGCGACGAGGATGTTCTTTACAGCGAAGCCGACACCATGCTGCCTGGGTTGGTCTGATGGTTTTCCTTGCCAGAAGAAGGTGTAGTTTGCTTCCCTGATGGTGCCGCTGTCGGCCAGTCGGGTCTCTTGAAGACAGGCAATGTAGTCAGGAGAGTTCTCTGTCAATGACGGCAGTCTTCCGTGCGTCGTTGATCTTCTGCAGGTCAGTGGTGAGTCCAGGGCACAAGGGTCTGATGTTCCAGATTGCGAAACGAAGAGCTGTAGTCTTCTTTTTCTCTTTTTATCTTGCTTGGTGCATAGTTTTTGGCCTGCTTGTTGAGATGGTTGTCTAAGCTCCACGCACCCAGTGAAGCAGGCAGGCCATGGCGGGAAGCAGCTTATTGACTGTGGGCTGCCCAGCTTGAGGCGGGCGGTAGCTTCCAATGAGACATGGCGATCTCTCCCACCGTCGAAAGCAGCCCCTGGCGCCAAGTTCTGCGCCAATCGAGATATGGCTTATAACCGGTAGACTGCTGCTTTCCGTGTTGTGCCGACGCCTTAAGACGACGCTGGATTGTCCTCTCCAGTAGAGCTACAAAGCCTGGGCCGTCTAGAATGGAGAATCAGCTCTTGCCCATGCAGCAGATCCACCCTCTCCACGTAGCTGGTGGACCCAAGGGAACGACAAATGTCGCTACAGCTTTGCACCAACGGCGTCGCAGGAGTTGCCGGAATGACGTTGAAGTCAACGTCAGACCGCCTTAGGGACTCCGTCTCCGGATTTTCTGTCGGGGTTTACTCCCTTAGCATTCCCGTGAGTGGGTATAGCCGCAAGGCAGCGGAGGTTTGGGATCAGAGTTTTCCTTCTCCTAGATGAGCTACCATCCAAGGTTTACGAGCCCCATCTACCCGAAGCGACTGGTTTTAATGCGCCAGTGGGCGCCTTCACCCCTTCTCCTGTCAGTAAAAACGTGGTCCGCCGGACTTAGAAGATAAGCCACTCGCGAAGGCCAGGAGCTGGATTCTAGTTGACAGAGGCGTTCAGAGTCGCAAGCCCTATGGGGCATTTTTGGAGGAGTGGGGAGCTTATCTCCCACTCCCACCCCGGCAATGTCAACCTTGGACCACAGTTTAAAGTATAAATAACAAGATACCATAAATCAATAAACCTTAAAGCCTCTGGAAAAAAGTTACTTGTTAAAACAACTGTTTTCGTAATCAATATGATACCAATACGGTTTTAAGTGTTGTTAACGCCAGGATGGATGCTGTAGATAAGCATCATTTCTTCATGGTAACTACCAAAGTCTTGAATCTAATACAGATTTAGGCCTTCTCGAGTGGCTTAACGAAGCTCTGAGGAACTTGTTCAAACGGCCTGGAGAAGAGATTACAGGAGAGTCTATGACTCCTTAAAACGCTTGGGGAAGACCGGGATCGTTAACCATGGGTGTTCGGACATATATGAGAATGTAAACTCTGATTTCAAACCTTCGATACCTTGCGACTATATCCTCTCATGAGAAAGGCTAAATGAGTAAACCTAAAAAAAAAATGCAGAAAAGGAGTCTCTATTGCAACTTAGCATTGCATTCAGTGTCATCTCGGCAATTCCTGCGACGATAATGGTGCCATAACGAATTATCTTGTCCGTTCCTTTGGATCCATCTGCTGTGGATCCATCTGCTGCGTGGAGAGGGATAATCAAATGCATGGGCAACAACTGATTTTTCATATCACCCTGACCAGGTGTGCGCTATCGAGAGGACACTCCGATTTTGCAAAAATAACGTTGACACGAAATTGGAAGCAGCAGTTTACCGGTTAGAAGTCATTGCTCGATTACCGTAGATTCAGGCACCAGGGATTGTTTCCTACGGTGGGAGAGACCAACAGATCTCAATGGACATCTACTGCTGCTACAAGCAGGACAGCCCACATACAATAAGATTTCGTCCAGCCACAGTTCATCTGCCTTACTGGGTGCGTTTGTTGTACGTTAAACGAGTACCTAACAAATCGGACTGCAACTATTGCACCAAGAAACAAAAACGAAAAACAGCAAGGAAACTTCCAATCCCCAAACTCAGTACCTGGAATATCCTGGTCATGCTGATTGGACTCTTACATAATCTCCAGGTAATCAGCGATGTTCGAAAGACTTCAGTTAACATTGACGAATTTACAAGACTCCAGGTCGACATCGCCATACTACAGGATACCAGATTCCGGTTCCTTCATAGAAGCAATATACACGATCTTCTGGCTAGGAAAGAGCTGACGAGGTCAGAAAGTTTGGTGATGTATTCGCCTTTGGGATCTCTCTGATGAAAACTGAAACACTGATTTTCCTCTGCTTCTACAGCATAACTTGGCTTGTCTACTTGATCAGCCTTTACGCTCCAAGTTGGGTATCAGGAATCCTTAGGAAAAATTTGGCTAGTTGAAAAGTTGCCTATCTCCTCCAAGAGACAGTCAAGCTATTGAATATTTATAGACCATATATTGGTCAAAAGCTCTTCCAGGATTGGCCTTTTCCACTTTGGATTAGGATATTTTTTTCGTACAGCAGTGTCTTGATTTGAGTAAATGGAAAATCGTACGTGATATCGGAAGAAGTTGCTTGCAATCTGATGAACAGCGATATCGTAGGAAGAGAAAGCAGCAGCAACACAAACGAGACTCAACTTTCAAGTGCAGTAAGTGCAGCAAGGACTGCCATTCCTGAGATGGGCGAGATAGCCAATACAGACGCTGTACAACCACGAACCGGAACATCTCTCAAGGGCGTACATCACTCGAGACTAACGGATGACAACATGATATATCAAACATGACGTGCTCCTTGTACATATTGTGATGCAATCGGCTTTGTTAACGCAGCGTTTTGTTAGAAAAGATAACCTACTTCACAGTTATAGCTGTTAAGATATGTTAACGTGGATGTAGATTTTCTAAATTATTTTAAGTCAGATGGCTATCGGATATACCAAAAATCTAAGACAATATTTGGAAAATTGGTGATTGCTCTGAAGGGAAGTTCTTCTGCTACTGGGAATTAAGAGGACGACGAGGAATAAATACCAGTCGATTTATGTTAAACTGTACCTGTAGAGTGCCGTGACTCTTATTATTAATTTGTATTGCCTGTCATGTAAGTATATAACAGTAATAACCACATATTACTACAAACCAAACGACTATTTAAAAATTCATGATGGCTTGTGCAAGCATGCACATTTGTACAATTTCAACTGATTTTTAAACGTGTTCGCTTCATGTATATATTAACGTGAAAGACAATCAGCATCAACATAGACATAAACCGTTTTTGCAACATTATATATCTGTCTGTCTTTCTCTGTTTCCACCTCTGTCAATAACATAGTTTCCCACCACCTCTCTCTCTCTCTCTCTCTCTCTCTCTCTCTCTCTCTCTCTCTCTCTCTCTCTCTCTCTCGTAGAAAGTAACATAATACTATGCTTATATAAAGTGATAACTTATTAAATGTTTGTTTATGTACAACTGGATGATATTAAGATAGTATAGGTCCACATTGCTGGTTTTGTAATGGAATTTCTCTGATAATGACCATTAAGGGAGGCATTTGTGGTGTGAAAAGATGTTGTATTGTCAGATTATAAGGCTTAGTCAGTTACTAAAACTGGGCTAGAGATGTTTTACATGCACCTTGATATTGAGATGCAGCCAGAGAATTATTCAAGCAACTGGTATTAGCTTCTAACTTGCTGATCAGTCAGTTCTGCTGTTTGTCAAATGTACAGACAATGAAGGTAGGGTTTCACATCACTGGCTTTACAAAGGAACATACAAAAGGATATAGAGCCTCTGCATCAAATATTTCGAATTTGTGTTGGCCCGCCACCAGCCCCATCACTACTGATTAATGGATACATCATGGGTTGTGTCCTTACGCTATTCATGCTCATTGGGATGCCATGTGAAATAATATTTTATTTCACCAATCTGACACTCATATGCTATACTAATACAATGCATACATTCTATTGGCAATTAAATCAATGCAGCCTGGCATTGATTTACTTAAAAATTTGATCAGCCTAGGACATGATCTAATGCTGCAATCAGCCTAGCACCAATTTTACTCGAGTTGGGATCGATCCAGAATAAACAGTAATGCTGGAATCAGCCTTGCATAGATTGAGAGTATTTTGCATTGAGCAAGTATCAACCTAGAATTAATTGTACTTGAGCTGGCATACGCGCTCAGCCTAGAATACACTGTAATGCTGGAATCCGCCTAGAACTGATTGTTCATCAGTTTTTCATACTGAGTTTGGATCAACCTGGCGCCATTTCTAGTTGAATTGGCTTCACCCCTCAGCCCTGAATACACCGTCATGGCATGTTTCATTTCAAAATTTCAAGTAAAAGTTTTAAATAGAAAATATACACATAAAACATAAGAATATTTTGCTCATGCTGGATCAACCTATCCCTATGCGGCAATTATGGGATCAAGTCAGAATACATTCTATGCGAGAATCAGCCCAGAATATACTTTGTTAAGATCAGTCCATAATACTTTAGAATGCTAGGATGTGCCTAGCACATACTTAACGTAAGCTTGGTTCATCCCAAAATCCACTTGAATGCTGTGATTACCCAAGCAAAGATTATACTTTAGCTGAGATAAGCCAAAAATTCCTCATAAACAAACTATGGCATAATGTACGATGCGAATCATAAAGCGAATGATGATTAAACAAAAGTTTTCATGTTGATTTAATTGATTTCAGAGTATAATCGTTAGACCGAAGATGTCGGATTTAAAACTTATTACTGCAAGAAGTGGGTATGTTATCATTTCTGTTCGACAAACATTTTGAAGACAAGAAATACTTTATGATCCGCGGGGAAATAATTTTAATATCTGCATGTCGTTTTAACATGATGAATTTCACAAGAGCGAGGAAAACGAAAATGAATTCATTATAAACCAATCAAAACATGTATATGTTCCCTATGCTAATGCATATTGATCTTGACAAACGACGTTATAAAATACACTGAAAACATAACGGCTTGAAAACTCACTGGTACATATTACACACATAATATGGGGACAACGTTGCCAAATATTTACAACTCTTTATGTATCCGACATTTAAAGCAGACATAATTATGCAAAACATGCAACCAAAGATATACAGCATCAAGAAAATTGCTTATTCAACGTCTTATTATATATGTTGGTATATTGGTATGTCTTTACGTCATTACTTGACCTTGTAATTCTGTAAACCAGTTATATCAGTTATTCATCTCATTAGATTGAAATATGTACTGGAACGATTTCCAAAACACTACTGTACACCATGGTAAATAATACTTCTTCTTATAGAGACCTTTTCTGTAAATCAACATGCTATGCAAACGATACTGGTTTGGTAGGTAAGTTATATTACACTATACTAATTCCCCTAGTGTAAGAGGCCACGGCGTTTATATTTTCATAGATAGCACCACAACAGGTGGGCCAGATATATGTATACTGTTATCCATGCAGTCGTTTGCATATTTGTTTCTAATATGAGTCATCCCAAGATGTTCAAGTACCCACACTACGTCCCACAATGATGTGTTTCAAGCAGTGGCTTTAGTATTCCGTTCTTTATACTATCGTCATTGGCTTTATATACTGAACTATGGCCTCGTTTTCCACGAAAAATTTTATTTTAGCCGTAATCTTTGTATTTCTTTACATTAAGTAATTCATTTAACAGGAATCAGACATGCACGAAGACATTTTTTAAGGGGTGCAGTAGTTGTAATCGCCTAGCCATAAAGATAGCCAGATATGAAGAAAACACATCGCAGTGACAAAATGGTCTATTCGAATATTGTAGATGACAATGTATATTATACTTTTTCCCAATAGCACCGTCGATGGACATGAAGTGAACTTTAGTTTATCCCATGAAAAATAAATCCCTTTTCATTTTGCTACTCTTATTGCTAAATTGTTTATGAGCTTGCATTGAACAGAAACACCACAAGTATCTTGCTGAATATATATATGTATATATATATATATATATATATATATATATATATATATATATATATGACTGCATCATTAATAAATTAGTATTCATAATTCTAAATTTGAGGTGTTGCTGAAAGATAACATAAAGTTTCAAAATTTGTCAACTTCCAATGACATACTCATTAATGACATAAGTAATTTGTTTTGCAGCTTTGTACAATAATATGTTTTTAATTAAATGTAATTTTTTTTAATTCAATATAATTTAATTTAATTACCATCATAGTTTTGCCTAAAATTGGATGACATATATAAATGTCCAAGTGGCCTCGTACAATGTACAGTAAGGTTTGGTCTTACTTCTTGTTTAAATTGTTCTATATTCTGAAACCTTATACAGGTACGGTTCTAACTCGTATTTGTTACTAATACTCACGTGTTTGTAGGTCTTTGCTTGAATAAATAGGAAATAAATGTTGTTGGCCACACATCCTGTAACAGTCAAAGCTAATGTTATATATGGAACTTCCTCGGCTGGTGATGCGTTTGCTACGAATGTCAAGGTAGTACCAACACTATAATTCCATTGAATACCATAACATAAATAAATGTGTCATTTTTTCAGCGGTGATGGAACGACTAAAAGGATTCATACTCGTTGGAGTACATGCCAATGGGTTCAATGAGACAATACAAACACCCCAGCCCTACCAAACTGGTGTGATTGTCATACACGTAGAACCGCCAAGGATGTTGAAAGAAATAAGGGTGCACCTGAATCATAGTCTTCCGGGTGAAAAACCATTAATTACCCTCTGTGAAGTGCAAGTGTTTACTGGTAAGACGCCATTCACGCCTTTACTATTTTTATTATTATTATTATTATTATTATTATTATTATTATTATTATTATTATTATTATTATTATTATTACACAAAGTACGTGTTCCATCATACAATCTTTGCCTTTGAAGGCATAAACCAGCGCACCATTTGCTTTTGGGTTATTCAGCTAGCAGCACCATCATATCCAGATTCTAGACGGATGATTGAGCCACATGTCCCGGCCCCATGGTCAGCTCCAGTCCCTAAATGTAAGGCTGAGCATCCGTATGTATGTATGTATGTATGTATGTATGTATGTATGTATGTATGTATGTATGTATGTATGTATGTATGTATGTATGTATGTATGTATGTATGTATGTATACATATGATTGAATGATATTCTTCGACCCTGCCGTACATTATCATGGTGGAGTTGACGAAGTTGTGAGGTACTACCGCAACTGTGCATGAAATACATGAGTTTGAAGCCGATCCTTGATATTTGATAACGCAATAGCGCTTGTTCTGTTTAAAATTAGCTACTCAATGACCCAACTAATATTATCGTCCCAGTGGCACCGCTAACGTTGCCGTGAAATTTTAGCAAAATGTCTACGTCCACGAAGCTGACACGGACAGTATTAAAAGGACAATTTACATTCGTAGAGATCGAACCATTGCACTTCGTACCGAAGAAATGTAGCAACTTTCTTTGTCAAGGCTAGCATTAGTGTTCATACTGATTTTCATTGGGATCAATCTCAGGTAACGTCTTTGATTACGATAATGGTCTGTATTTGTTGCGAATCAACGATTGTTTATGGTCACACACTGTGAATGAATTTTGTTTATATAGTTGGATCAGAGAGACAATATTAATGGATACGAAAATCAACGGCTCATTGCTGATCCACAATTAGTTTCGAGGTGTTGGTAGATAGGCCAATATCAGCCATGGCGTTTGATATTAATTTCAGCTTTTATTTTACTATTTGTATGATTGATTGTAAGACAACAATACCCTCAAATAAGGATACTTAATGTAAGCTCATTAGCATTCTAACCCTGATTTTCAAATTATCCAACATATGTTACTACAAGTTAATATTTGATTAGGTCTATACTATAATTTATTTACTTTAAATCTTACACTTTTTTAAATAGTGTTAAAGGAATCTCAATGGTGAGCGTTATGGTTTTCATTCTTTAAAACTTACGTATGTAACACTGATAAAGGAATACACATGCAAAATCATGACACTGTATTCAAATGCAATTGGTAAATATGCTCAGGAAACCCTAAATCTTCGTTGATGAACGAATGAAGCAGCACAGGTGGTGAACACTACAAACCTTTACACAACCGTTATTTTAACAAAAAAACGTATATTATTATTATTATTATTATTATTATTATTATTATTATTATTATTATTATTATTATTCTCGCATCGAGTATTTCAACTTGTTCCCGCGTGTATAACGCGGTTCACGGATACAAACTTCACCGCGGTGATGCAAAACAATTAAATACAAATCGGATGTGATTAGATTGCGATTTAAATAACCATATATTGTATCTAGTCCGATTAGATATCTTGTTCGAGGATCACACAAATCTATCGTCACAAACCCATGAGAGGTGACTTGAGCACGACCAAAGAAATTATTAAATTTGTTCAGGTCCATGTCGGCACGACACCAGGATTGATGGATATTTCGTATCGTTAAACATCGCGAGGATATTACAATTATCACGGATCACTTTTGAAATTTGTGTATATCGTTGATTTACATATATCACGTCATTGTTTTTTAATGTCTTCCACGAGAGAAATTCATAGCTGTATTATTTTGTTTAACTAGCATCACATCGTCGTACACAACTAAATTGTTGATACTTACGTCAATTTCCTCAACGCCAGGAGCTTCATCGATGCCTGCAATAAATTTAATAATATTATCTCCGATTATCTCCGCTGATTTCTCGTTATAATCTTTTTATACGGTATAACAACGTTGATCGTCTACACTTGGTGCTACTAAATAAAGTTTATCCCATTTCATCCACTTCATTCTCAAATTAAGTAACAATTGTGTTTTACCACTCCCAGATGGACCAATGATTATCATTCGAATTCAATTTGGTAACATTGCATGATATTAATAATAATAATAATAATAATAATAATAATAATAATAATAATAATAATAATAATAATAATAATAATAATACTAATACTAATAATACTAATAATGAGAACTTTGTATAGCATCTAATCTATCGAAGCTCTACGCGCTTAACACCATCAATAATGATATGACTACACTACAGAACAACAAACGACAAAAAAAAAATGAAATTGGAAAACATAAAACCAATTTGGAAACATATAAATACAAAACATGATTAGGTCGCTAGGTCTGTCCCTGCAGTCAAAACAGGTGAGTTTTAAGAGCACTCTTAAAAGGGACCAATGTGTCTTTGTGTCTAATTTCAATGGGCAATTCGTTCCACGTCGCCGGGCTCTGGTGTGCAAACGAATTTTTCCATATGACTTTGTTTTCACCTTGGGAACATCGAGTATACGATTATCAGAAGAAGAGCGTAAATATCTAGCTGGTGTATACACATGGGTGAGGCTGGATAGGTATGTTGCAACATAGCACAGATAACACATTTTGTGTTTGATTCTGTATCGAATCGATAGCCAGTGTAGGGTACAGAGCAGTGGTGAGGTGTGCTCTGATAGAGGTACTCTAAAGATGATCCGTGCTGCTGTGTTTTGAACTTTTTGAAGTTTTTGGAGTAAATATTGTGACGAACCAGACAGAATTGAGTTACAATACTCCAATCTTGAAAGTACTAATGAACACACACGTGTTTTTGTGGCATCAACTGAAAGATATTTATGAATGGAACTGATGCATCTCAATTCCAGATATGCAGCATTGCAAATGTTTATGACATGTTCGTGCAGTGTGAGAGTACTGTCTAGAGTAACGCCTAGGTTTCGTACCGACTGTGAAAATTTAATGTTGGTGTTGCTGATATTTATTTTCTGTGGTAAAGGATGTGAATAAGAAAGTCTTTGTGTAGTGATCAGAATAGCCTCTGTTTTATCATCATTCATCTGCAGCTTGTTACATGTCATCCATGATTTCACATCAGAAATGCACATCTCTACTCCACGGATCGTAGCATCAACTTCAGTTGGGTGGCTAGACTTGTATATTTGGGTGTCATCAGCATACAATTGGTGCGACACTGGATGATGATCTATGACACTTGAGAGCGGCTGAGTGTGCAGAATAAAAAGAACAGGTCCAAGTGGAACACCACAACATACATCAACTGGACTGGAGTGTATTCCATTTGCAGATATAATTTATGTCCTGTTCACTAAGTAAGACTTGAACCACTGTAAGGCTATATTCTGAATGCCAAATACATGCTGGAGACGGTGAAGTAATATATCATGGTAAATTGTGTCAAATGCTGCAGATCAATCCAGGAGAGTGATGACTGTAATCTTTCCACGATCCAAGCAGAGATAATGTAATTAAATACTTTCAGAAGAGTAGTTGCCCTTCTCTGGCAAGGGCGATATGCAGACTGTACATTGCTAAAAAGACTGTTTGAATTCAAATGAGATACAAGTTGAGTTAGAAGAAACTTTTCTAAGATTTTTTATATGACTGGGAGATTAGAAAATGGGCGGTAGTTCTTTAAATCGTTATGGTTCAGTGTTGGTTTCTTCAGCAGTGGCTTTCCCCCCGATGAGAGAGAGAGAGATTAATAACATCAGTTAGTGGAAGCAATATTGGGTATAAGCATTCAAGCAGCAGTGATGACGCAATTGGATCAAGTTCACAAGACTTTCGTGCACTTTTTATCACGATTGTGCTTATTAAATCAATATAAACAGGTTCAAATGCTCCTAACGGTTGTCGTTGAAATTCTGCATCATAACTGTATGATGACGAATCAGTTGAAATTGTGTTGTCAAGCGAATCTCTAATGGTTTATACTTTCTCAGCGAATAGATTTGCAAATTAGTCTGGTAGGTCCAGTGGAGAGAAGGTTGTTGGAAGTGTTGTACATTTGTTCCTTGACATTAGTTTGTTAGCTATCTCGAAGAGCTCTTTGCAGCTGAAACTCTCCGTGATCTTAGTATTGTAGTGGGATGATTTGGCTAAATGGATTATGTTTGTGACGTTCATTTTAGCGGCTTCGTAGATTTGTTTATGAACAGTGCGTCTGGTGGAAAGCCAAAGACTCTCTGCTTTTTGGCGATGTCTTTTAGCAATGCGAAGCTGGTCCCTAACATTGATATACCATGGAGAACACTTTTTATTGATACTCTGCATTTGGTGGCTTGGGCATGTTTTTCAAGCAATGAATGTAGGCTGTTATCTGGTAATGATGTTTGACGAGTTCTTGTTTCTTTAACGCATAAATATCAGTAATCTCCATTAGATATAACGTAAATATATTATGAATTTATATTGTGTGAAATGTAGGTCGCTTACGTCAACAATTGGCCCAACTCCTATTACAACTAGCAATAACAGAGATGCGATCACTGGTAAGTGTTCACAAAGCGTTATAATTTTTATTAGTTTCGTCAGTAAAAAAGGAGGTGATATCACTGCCAAGTTAACATAGCTCCCAGGAGCTCCATAGGCTAAATATCCAGTGGAGAAACATCTTCCAGGATATAGCTATTGTACTACCGGAACTCGACTCGATAACAGACTCGACAATCAAGATCAACCTCTTGCGATACACGCTATAGATAAAGCTTGCCATGCTCATGATGTTGCATATCGAAGTAATTATCTTCAACATCGACATATCGCTGATTCACGCGTTGAATGATATCCCTGATAAACCCTTCAAAGAAAAAGTAGCTTCATGCTTAATAAAAATTCGATGAAAGTTAAACTGGTATTAAGCGCTGGTAATTAATTATATGGAATCGATTTATTATTCTCCAACAGAATATTGGAAGGGTAGCTCCTGATTCATAAACTTGCCAACGTGGCAATGGTCAAAACTACTACCGCGGCAGATTGGTTATCCAGGCAAGCAATATGGCAAATTTATCTACGGCCACCAAAGAAAATTCGATATGCGTCGTTTGATGTTATTGTTCCAAATAAAGTTCATCAGGCCGATATATTATTTCTGCCGCATGATACTCTCAAAAAACGTGTTTACAAATATGCGTTGACCGTCGTTGACATTGTGAGTAGATATAAATAAGCTGAGCAGTTAATGACAAAAATATCATCTGAAGTTACCTCCGCGCTTAAAAGAATATATCGTCGAGGTCCTCTACTGTGGCCAAATCTCCTCAAGGTTGATCCCGGTAAAGAGTTTCAAGGTGAAGTATCATCAACGATGAAGCAACATAATTCTGCTATACGACGAGGACATATTGCAATACATCGCGGTCAGGCAATTGTTGAACGTTTTAATCGAACATTAGCTGATTGATTGTTTGGATATCAGTACGAAAAGGAATTTATCGATGACAAACGATCACGTGAATGAGTCAAGAGATTACCAGGGGTAATTACCGCGCTCAACAACAAAATTACTCGAACCATCAGCCTGAAACCGGTTATCGCAATCACAAAAAATATAAATTTACTCCGTCACTGTAATATATTTGTATGAACCTGACGAACATGAAGGTGGTAGAAAGAGATCAACTGATCATATATGGAGCATCACATCAATTAAAATATTCAGTGTGATCACATCTAAAAACAGACCAGTAATCTATAGGTTAGATTCAACTGCTCCACAACGTGGATTTACTGCCATGAAGGAGATTTTCGAGGAGCAACGACAACAAAAGGTTATAATCGAAGAGTTCGAAACGATGTTGTTGGATTGAAATTTCCACACATGCAAAAACAATAATAATAATAATAGCAACGATAATTATATTATTGTAATTATCACTCTTGTGTCATAAAAATAATCATGAAAGGCCAAAGAAAGCCAACAACAATAATATTGATCATTTTTGTGATTGTTTTACTACCAGGTAAGATTTTTTAAATCATCTTGTTCTTGTTTTGTCAGCGGAAATTCATCGCGGTTACATATCTTTACTAATTGTTGACGTTGGTGCTCCGCCTCTATTATATAGTTGGCAAGTTTTAAATTCATGTTTTGTTCTCCTCGTTGCTCCTTCTCCGGCTAACGTTGTTGAGGTTGTTGTGGTTGATGTTGTTGTAATAGTTGTTCTCGATGTTATATATCCGCTGTTAGTTTTTCTAATTGATGTTTACGTCGTGCTAATTCATCTACTTTTTTACCCACCGCGGAGTTACGTTGAACAAGATATCGGAAAATTTCCTCTTGAGCTGAAATTAATAAATGATTTTCCGCTGTTAAACTTTCTACATCGGATTGATATTTATTTATTTCTTTTTTCGTGGTTTGTAATTGTTGTTTTAGATCATTCACGTTGGAATCTTTTTCATCGCGAGATTATTTAAACGAAGAAATTTCCTCTAGGGATTGATGCAGCTCGGAATTTATTTTATTGTTGTTAATTTTGAACGGTGCTAATTTTTGTAATTTACAATTCTTTTGTTGTTGACGGTTTTCAAGGCTGAGTTTTTTTATTGCACTGTTTTAATTGTACGTTGTTGAATCATATTTTTTTTGTAGCTTCGAATTAGATTTTTTAGTTCGGTTTTTTAAATGGTTCACAAATTAAGTTTTTTTATTGTAGTTTATTGTTAACTATAGGGTCAGGTTCTATACAATTTACCACGGGTGATTGTTTGCTATTACTGGTTGGTTGTTGAATAATAATATTTTCTGACCTTACCACACATAGAGATTGTTTCCAGATATCATAAATACGATTATCACCAATATGAAACATGCAAAAGGTTATTTTATGTTTTAGTTGAATTATTTTTGCGATGCCATCGTTGGATAATAATACGTTCAACGGCATTATCGTTAGTATTATTATTGTTTTAGAATTTATTGTAAAACTAAAATTGATTAAACCAATAACAATGCTATAATTATCGTTGTTGCTATTGTTATTATTGTTATTATTGCGGATTTTCATCACGATACAATTTCTTTGAGACGTTCCGGAGATATACACTAGTGAGCATAATTCAATATATGATCGTGGTTACATGAAATTATTGTAACATGATCACGATGAAGTTGTTCTAGTTGGTGTTCTGTCAACAGAAATTTATGTTTACCGAATTCATCGATAACAAGTTGAAAATTTCCTGATTGTTCCCGCGAATGATTTTTTAATCGCGTCTTCAAGTTGTTCTCGATTATGGATGTATACTCGTGCGTGATAATACATTATTATTGTTATTGTTATTATTTTCAATTATGAGTTTGTAGTTGTTCGTTTGATAAATCGATGAAATTAAAATTTTCGTCAACGAGTTTAAAATTTAGTTTTGTTATCCAGGAATTATTACTTGCTAAATACACTGGATTGATCGGTGTTTGCATGATCAGATTTCCAAGGGGATACTTGAGGGCAGAAAGTATATATAATATATCCTTGAGCCGCTTGATTTGACAATTCTGTATTTGCGATGTAACTTCCGTCGTTGATATCACATACAAGATTCACAGCGATCGCCGATGTTATATCAACGTTGCTGGGAGAGACATGTCTACCGGATCCATCTGGAGCGTTATTGTATGTAAGATATCTATGTTGGACCGGTGCATCATTGAAAAGGTTCTTCCTTCCACACGTTAAGGAATTTAGAAAAATATTCATCGATGACATCCTTGAGTGATTTTGTTAACTCGGGAACATTATATCCAGGAAATTAATAACTTGGTAATGTAGCTTCTGTTAACGAATGCCCGGTTAGAAATCTTTATTTTTCATCTACATCATATCTACTTTTAAATATGCCTGAACAAATCTATGGTTGACACACTCCATGTCAGATATAAGCTGGTCTAACATCTTAACATGTTTAATGTTTGTATCACGTGGACTCGTTATATAAGGGAGATGTTCTTGAAATTTTTGTCATAATAGATCTATTTTTTTTATATTCTTCCTTAATGTTGTTAAAGAAAGCAATAACGGTACTCTCATTGCACCAAATTTCAAATAGCAGTTTCATCATTAATACCAGGGGTCTTAATGGACAGTATCTATAATCCTTAAGCCAATACTAATAGGTTCTCTATCTTCTTCTAAGCGCATATAAGCAATTTTTTTATCTACTGAACTTTTTAAATAACGCAAATTATATTTATCACTAGGGCGGCTAATTCAGGACATGGAGCTTTATTATATGTGGTATAATCAGATCTTTTAGGTCTAGGTCGACGCGGTTTCATCACTACCATTCTTGATATCTCCACTGGTGGTTTCATCTCTGATGGTTTCTCCACTGATGGTTTTTCCCCTGTTGGTATTTCTTCCAGTGGTATATTTTCAGGCCATCCTAATATAGTTCTGATCGACGAGTTATATATATCTTCGGAATACTCGGGAGAGTTTATCTCGATGGCGGTTGACAACGATGGTTCATGAACAATTATCGCGATTTGAGATTCAACCCCGGTGATAGATTTTATTCTGCGCTGAATTTCTTCGTTGATATCTTCCATGTCATAAGCTCCTTTGGGAATATATATTGTTTGCTAATCTGGTTTACTGGTTGGTTTATTCTTGTTTGCGAACAGAAATGTGTTATTGGGTGGTTTACCAGCGAATGAACTTGATATGATATTGGGCTAGCTGTAATATAATCGTAATTGAGTTAACAAATCTTTTTCTACAGGAATCGATATCGGAAATTTGATATTGAATTCAGGATTATTTTGCCGTGGTTGATTTAATCGTTGTTTTCACCGGTATGGTGTTTTAGGCTATTCGTTGAAGTAATTATGTTGGCGTTGCCATCAGTGATGTCATTATCTTCAATATGTTTTATAATTTTGGCATCGCAGAATCATAAATGTTCATCATTGCGTTAAACTCGCTATTGGATATTATAGTGTCAACAGAGAGACGACGATATCATCGCAGATATTTGCGAGAAAGCGGATGATACCGTGTTTACATTAACTGTTTAATCTTGTATTTTTTTTCTGACAAAACGATGATATTTTTTATTATTATTTTTATCACTCCAGCGATTGTTGAAGCCGTGGATATACAAATTGCAACAACTGCCGGAGCCATAATTGTTACCGATGATAATATCACATCGGTTACAGCGATAACACTTAAAATCGAATACACGGTTACATCAATGCAGGCAATCAGTCTTCGATGATATTTTACTTTTTTTATAATCAGCTGTGAGAGATTCTAGTTTAGTTTGTAATTCGCGGACTTCATCATATCGATATTGTTGGGTGGTCATTATTTAATTAAATTGTTTACTTAAATCGACTACGAATTATACGCACCATGTGATGGATTCCCGAACTAGATTTTTATCTGTGGTAGTTATTGTAAATCGTTCAGTTGATCCCATATATATTATCGCGCTGATCATATTGTTTACCCTGCCGGACTTACTCGACGATATATTAAATTGTATCGGTGAAACTAAGGTTATTCTGTATATGCCTTTGATTTCGGCCGTTGTATCTTTCGTGTTAGTTTGTGGAGTCCAAGCGAAGGATCAATTTTGTATCGATTATACGCTACTGCTTTTTCTCGTATGAGAGATCTTAACTTGTTCACGTGTGCTGATCATACGAGAAAAATCATCTTTGATAGCGTCATGAGTTTGTTTAATATCATCGATGTATTTTTTAATATCAGTGAGCTTAATAGGAACCGTTGCTGGTTTTCCAAAGAAATTATCAAGAGCATCATTAACCTTTCCAAAACTATTACGGAGACGTGTAAATTGTTTATTTACATGTTCATCATATTCAGCTCGCAGCGCTGTTAATTTATCCTCGATGGCTTTTGCATCAGAGAGTGTAAATGGGATTTACGGTCGAAGTTTTCCCAGAACTATAGTCAATTCGGTTCTAACCTGGACATGCTCCTGTATGTAATCGTTATAGAAAGCAATATGGGAGTCATATTCGGATCGCAGCTATGTTAATTTATCCACGGTCTTTTGTACAGCAGTTAGTATTGTATGAACAAAATTGTGGAATCCCTAACAAATGATAAACAGAAGTTTGAACATTATTAAAAGGCGGTTGAAAATGACCAGTGAAATAATTTACATGAGAATCATGATCGGATCGTAGCGGTCTTAATGTATTCGTCAATTGTATATGATCACTCCTCAACGATGTTAGTTTGTTTGCGATGGTTGAAACGAGAACTCTAGGTCGAATTTTACCCCTTGAATCAAATACCGCGATGGAATTTTCAACCGCGTTGTCCATTTTAACTAAAATATCCTTCATGGAAATATTACTAGTTTTCAATTTACCCTGTCGGTCTTAAAATACAACTATCTCATCTTGTGAAACATCTACGAGATGTAATAGATTACATAGCGCATCACTGAAAAGTTTTTTTAAAACATCGACTGAAACTCCTTCTTTTTTCTTCCCCCGTGAGAGAGATCGTCCTCACATTTCTCCCATTATACGTTTATGATCTCTGTAAAAAGTTATCGCTGGTGTATTCATGTACGGTTTTATTGGGTGTTTCATTGAAGCATTCGTTAAAACTCCAATGTCAAATTTTGATTTATTTGCCGCGGTAAAACAATTCCAGATAAATAATTTCTGAGGTGTGTTTATGAAAAATCAATTACCGACTCATCAATCAAATCCCGACACAGATATAATTAATCTCGATGATTACAGCGGACCTGGAAGGCATTGGGTAGCGTACGCAAAACACCCCAAATCTATTTGGGGTAGCCCCGAATAAAACAATTTATCACATATGTATCCGTGTTAACGATCCCTGGTTGGTATTCAACGTTGCCCACACAAGAATTACGTGGTCCTCTGATATGTGGCAGAAAAGTTATTAAAGTACCCACCGCGATTTCAAAATCAGCCAAAACACGTAAATTCGTTGATACATTCGTGATATATACCAATGTCCATGATACCAACTTGAAACAGTCGTTGGCAGATATCAGCAGCTTCATTAATTATATCCTTGGAGATATTTTCAGCTAGATTACCCACGATGGGAACTTGCAATCGTGCTTTGTCAGCGAGAATAGTATTAGGGCAGAGATTAAGGCCACTACCATGAGTTCTAGATGGAGAAAATCCCTTACCGATAACTCCAGCTGTAAGGAAGATTTTTCTATATCGAGAAGTTTCGATTTTTCTGGTAATTGAAAAAGTTGAAAAAGTTTAGGTTAGGCTGTTCAGTTTTAGTTTCAGATTTTTTTATTTCACCCGAATATTTCTTATATATTTATCCAACTTTGAAATTCGTTCTGTACCAACAAATACATAATACATTCATTTATAAAACGTTTTTTTTATCTACTGGTTTAACATGTTTAGCTCTCAAATATGTATCTTTATAACTAAAACCTCTAACAACAAAATCAGTCATTTCCGACAAAGTATTAAATTTCATTTACCTGAGTTCATCACTTTTACCAGGAATAAATTTATCAATCAAAGCACTATGTTCACTAACTCCTTTTTCTTGAGGATCAACAATATCCACCTGTGGTTCAGGTTGAGTTTGTGCGGTGATTATATCAGCTGGGAGATCCCGTAAATTCTATTTTGTTTGTTCCAATAAAGCTTTCTCAGTAGAAAACGCAGCTTCCTCAGTAGCTGTAGTTACAGCCTTAAGTAATTGTTCGGTATATGCGGTAAAATCTACCCGAGCTTCTTGACGAGCTTGTAAATTATCTCTGAACGAATCTTTCACCGGAAGAAATTTTTGATTTTTGCTGTACTCATGGAAATTTAACATTGCTTCTATGAACGATATCACACTATGGACAAGTTAGCATGACGGATACTATACTGGAAGTATATGAAAATTTTACTTTATGGCGTAAAGGTTTACAATAAGCAGATAAATATCACACTAATTGTGTCTGTTGCTCAAAACGTTTTCTGAGAAAACAAGGTTGCAAGTTATTCATGTTATAAAATGTGAATATGTAGCCTCATGAGTTGCTATTATTGCTACTCTTATATGTGTATAAACTATGGCAAGCGATATCAATTATGGTAATAAAGATACCTACGAAAGAGGGTATTTCTATGTCGGTTTAAAAAAATAAAAGAAATTAATGATATTTAAGCGTTCTTGTGAAAGAAATCGTAACAAATACAAAATATCGTGTTTTGATTCATGTCATCAGTAACGTAGCTCACTGATGGGTAACTAGCTGAATGACGTCAATAACATTTTACTCTTAATCACACTGAATTTCATCCTAATTTCGCTTTGACTTTGATACAAATTTGCTAAAGAAATGATAAGA
Organism: Unio pictorum; assembly: GCA_030141615.1. Taxonomy (NCBI): domain Eukaryota; kingdom Metazoa; phylum Mollusca; class Bivalvia; order Unionida; family Unionidae; genus Unio; species Unio pictorum. Next base: position 8,003,011 of record JARLTB010000360.1, on the reverse strand, counting down.
TAAACACCTGATGCCCAAGTAGGGAATTCATTTCCAGTTTAGACATGAACACAAATTATGAATCAAGAGAATAGTAGTTTTGTATTGTCATTATTATTATTATTATTATTATTATTATTATTATTATTATTATTATTATTATTATTATTATTATAAGTAGTAGTAGTAGTAGCAGTAGTAGTGTTCAGGTATATGTGTATATCATCTGCATCTTTTGAAATGTTATCATTATAATACCTCAAATGAACATCCAATTTTAAAAAGATACAAAAAGACAATTTTTTTTAAAAAAAAAATCATTTTATGACTTTCCAGAATAAAGATAGACTAGTATACCATAGTGTACTTTGTAGACAAATATCTGCAGGATGCATTTATTATTTGAATATATAGCAGGAAAGTTTATGGAGGCATATCATGTATGTATGTATGTATGTATGTATGTATGTATGTATGTATGTATGTATGTATGTATGTATGTATGTATGTATGTATGTATGTATGTATGTATGTATGTATGTATGTATGTATGTATGTATGTATGTATGTATGTATGTATGTATGCATGCATGCATGCATGCATGGATGGATGGATGGATGGATGGATGGATGGATGGATCTATGCATGTATCTATGGTTGACAGTTTGCTACACTTCATATTATAGAACATGTTGAAAATTATTCATGTTTGATGATAACTACGGAAGATAATTTCATCCAAATAAGGAGGATATACTAGCTATGCGATCCGACTACAGCTTACAATTCGATATACGTGCTAATTTATCCTGGAATGAAATTATATCTTATATGTAATCATCTCATCGACTTTAATTATCCAGATTACATTCGATGCTTAATAAATGAACGTGATGAATGGTGTTATACCAACAACATGAAAAAAATGAAGATAAATAGTAAGTAGACTTGATCATGTTTTTACTTTTCACAAGGCAGTGACATTCATGTGGTTAAGATTACTTAATATTTAGTGAATATATTCACAAGCCGTAATTATGGTTGTGATTGAACTGTAAAAAACATTTTCCGGACAGACACAATACAGTTCTTTCGGAGACATGACATAATTCACGACTTTGCTTTATAGGTCTTGTGCTTCAAAGACTTTACTCCAACTGTCCCAAGTAGGAAACAATCATCGATTAGAATATTTCCGAAAACAACAGTGTATCTCTGTATCTAAAGGATGATATGGAAACTAATATACCGAGATGTCAGTCTACACACTTATTTCATGCTCAACAGGGCACTGTCAACTAATAACGGCCTGATGTCAACATTCAATTAGGTTGCAATTAAGATTTGGACAGTTTTTCCAATTGTATCGATCATGTGCCAATGCCTGTGTCTCCGCACATATTTTCCTTGTCCATTTTGTGATGTTGTCAGCCCACTTTCTTCGCTGTCTATCTCTCCTTATGCCACCCTGGACGATGCCTGCATTACTGTTGTGAATAGCTGTTGGCTCTAGTGACATGGTCGTAACATTTCAGCTTTCACTTTTGACAGTGGTGAGGAAGTTTTCATAATGGCCTGCTTTGTTCGTGATGATGTTACGCAAATCTTCATTGGTGATATGGTATATGTAAGAGATGCCAAGGATGGTTATGTAGCATCTCATTTCAAGTGCCTGCATTTTGTGCAGAAATGCTGCTGGCAGGGTCCTGGCCGCATATGAATACAAAAAGACATGGCTAGTGCTCTCAATAGTCACTGTTTAGTCGATATGGTTATGATGGATTCCATTTGGTGCGTGCCATGTCCAGCGTCGTGAAGCTTTATATTGGCCCAGGGTGTTGGCTAGTACCAAGGTGTTGTAGCTTGCGAACCCGATCCGTCTCCCTCATTCATTAGTGAGCTCATTGCAAGACAGTCCGCAATGATCACCCCAGTCTTTAAGATCATCTTTGCCAACTTATCCATTCTTGTCTCCATGAATGATCAGTGTTTAAATATGATTCTAATTTGGGTAAAGTTACAAAATGAGGAGGATGATGGAATGAGGAGAGAGAAGTATTACATGATCGTCAGTCAGAATCGAGATGTGTAGAAAATGTAATGAATTTGTTCAATTACTTCACCTCCTTCCTAAATATCGAATATATTTCACCTATTAAGAAAACACCTTATCAAACAAAATTAACGGTATATTTGAACTCGCGGTTACGTCAGTTAATATAGAACAAACCAACCTTAAATAATTATAATTTCAACGTCAGGGAATGATCACCCATCCTTTTGCTCACTGTTTGATGCTCGCATGAGTTCTTTGTTATTATCTAGACACGTGCATAACGAATATTCGTTTCTTTAAATCTATTTTCGTGTTCAGTAAGAGTTTAGGTTACCTAAATCTTCTACTTACACATGAAATTAAGACTATTTGTAAATGCTTATAGTGATGGGGGTCCATTAGTCAAAGAGTGGAAGACAGCGAAGCTGAAAGTTACTATGTGGGGTGGAGTGGGCTGGATCGGATCACCCACTCAATCCATATCGTAACTATCAAGGTCGGTGTCTTATATATGGGCCAAAACAGAAAGACAAGACTTAACGGAATACTAGTGCAAGTTAGCCTGTCAGTGAGTAATTTCGTAACACAGATTCCACTGGTAAAAATATAACAATTTTAATAGACACGTTACTTTACTGGAAAGTGTGCCATATTTGATGATTTACTGAGAAGTTGTTTGAATTGTGTCCTTGCAATATTTGGACGTGAAAATTTGTTTTTGGTTTATGTATGACGTCAGCATTCCTCTCACTGGTAGATTTCTATGTTTTTCTTTATCTGCGGTAAATTTTATCTTCTTAATATAAGAATATCGTTCTGAAACATTACCTAATATTTGGATGTGTGCCAGTAGTCTTGAATATTTCAAATTATAATAAATTTTATAAATAGTCCCAGTTGTGTCACATTGTTGTTACGGGTCAATATGCAACGGTATTGACCGGAGTTAAGTAAATGTATTCACTGCTTCCGTTTATGGTAATCATGTGCTTGCGTTCCAAGAACTAGTTTTGTCTATTTGAAATAAAAATGATACCAGATGGATCATGAAGAGTCAGATTTATTTATTCTGTTGATTGAAGAAGAGATAATGGTGGAGGCAAAAGATCAGCACATTAACCCATGTGACACAAACAGTTTAACTGAACATTAGAAAGAGAACAATACCAAAACGACGACGCAACGTAAATAGGTCTACTGCAAATAATTAAAATTGCATGAAAAGTACATACTGAGAGAGAGAGAGAGAGAGAGAGAGAGAGAGAGAGAGAGAAAGAGAGGGAGAGAGAGAATCATTCTAACGTATTCATCAGCAGGTCTACAATAAGCATTCTCTGTTTCATATAAATAAAGCAGTTTTATTCCCTGTGAATAGTATGGTTTTATCCATAAGGTGTAACATGGGACAATCTGATGACAATGGAAAATCCAGTCAAAAAGGGCTTGGGACCTTCTGGCGACAAGGTGAATTTAACATGGTAAGACTGTCTAGCGACAAAAGGAATTTAACATGGTGGAACTATCTAGCGACAAGGGGAATTGAACATGGGAAATATTATTTGTATTTGGGACTGTCTTGCGACAATAGAAATAGAGGCAAAGAAAGCTAATATCTGTTCGAGGCATATGAGTGGCCCAGGATTCTTCTTTTTCTTCTGCCGTTGTTCCACCATTTTGATTTTACCAATGATTCCTGTTTTCTTCTTTTTTTCGTCCTCGGGAATCCAGTTATGATGTCCCATAGCTCTAAACTTTTCCTGAACTTTGATCCTTCACTGCTTTAGTTGATCAAAGTTAACATTCTTCTTTTTGTTGTTTTGTTCCTTTCTCTCCTTAGTCCGATTATCTTTAATCTTGATCACCTCTTCTTCCATCACCTTTATCATCATTGCTTCCGCTTTCTTTAGTCGGTCTAGTCCCCACTTCACTTAATCCCACTTGAATTTGATGACATTATCAAGTGCCTCGTTAAAGTCCACTATTCTTATATATTTTATTTTAATAAGTATTCTTAATTTCTTGACTTCCTCCTCTATCATACCTTCTATTATATCTCTCGCTAATTTCACATTGCTTACAACGTCCAGGTTACACTGAAACTATTCCTCAAGTCTTTCCACTACATATTCTGCATCAGTGATCCCAAACCAGTGTATCGGAGTTGGATAAACATGTCGATGGCAAACTTGATGTGTTCAAAGTTGAATGGCTCTAATGACGTACGAACGAGTATATATATATATATATATATATATATATATATACATATATTAAGCACGGACGTGAAGGAAAACATCCCTAACACTCACTTTTCATATTATATACTATTCACAAACCATACAATGTACTATCCACACACAGGGAAGCAGCCAAACCAAATCATATAATTTACTATCCAATATCACACCATCTACCATCCACATACAGGGAAGCAGCCAAAACAAACCATATAATTTACTATCCAATATCACACCATTTACCATCCACACACACGGAGAAGCAGCCAAACCAAACCACATAATTTACTATCCAATATTACACCATCTACCATCCAAAAACGAGTCAGTGTTTATAATCACACTACTCCTGTCTCATACCCACTGGCTATTTGAACAGTCTCTTTTCTAGACATTTGGTTAGCCCTGAGAAGGGATGTCTTTTTAAAAACTCCTAAATGCACCTGGCTAATGCTGACACCTCCCAGGTCTAGCCTAGCACAAACGTCTCCTACTTCAATCATTCTCCCAATTGACTCTTGTGATTCGGAATGCAGAGGAAGCTTGAGTGGCTTCACTATACCAATCTTCCTTTTGAGGGATAGTGAAAGCCTGTTCACGTCTTCCTCTATACCGCAACCGTGGATGATGTTGTGGTTGTTGCGGCTGAGGTTGTGGTTGTTGCGACTAGGGCTGTGTCCGTTTGACGAGCTGATTCTGGTGGTGGAGTCGTCCTCATCTCAGGTTGCACCTGACAGACTTTAACCATCATGAGGTGAGGCAAGATTGGTATTCTCTTGTCCTCCTCTTCTTTCTTTTTTTCTCCTTCTCTTCTTCTTCAATTATGGCCGGTTCTTCTAAAGCCTCCATATCCAGCTCGTCCAGGAGATGTCTAGCATTCTCCAGGTGCATCTGAAGCTTCCTAAGTTTGTTGAGTCTGCTCATCTTTTTTGGGTCGATGTTCCAACGATAGGTAGCCAGACTGTAGTAGTAGTAGTAGGATTAAAGATGTTTTCGCCAAAAGGCATTTACGTCTGGTTAATGCCCCAAAGGGGACCGTTTATTTGATTCGGGGGTTGGAATGGTGCCACACACCCCGCTTTATTGCACAATTTTGTGCTGATGAAATTATATCAACCATCGTAGGCGGTCAGTGGAAGAGGCGAAGGAGGGAAGGGACTGTAGTGAAAGGAAGGCGCTGTATACAAGGTAATCTTTTGGTCCCATAGTCCTAATTATAAATAGTGCCGTCTTGTAAATTAACAATTTTGAATAGAAAACATTATTGTGCTGTTTTTATTAGTAAGAGAAGGGGATGGCATATTTTGTTCTAATTAGTTTAATATTTATTTTGCTACATTGTGTAGCTGGGCCTGATGGCTTTGGGTTTATAGCCACCTTATTGAACTATTTAGGGTCCTAATTAATTGAATAATTGTAAATTTATTATGCTGCATTGTGCAGCTGGACCTGATGGCTTTGGGTTTATAGCCACCTTATAGAACTATTTAGGGTCTTAATAGTTAATGAATTATATATTTATTCTGCTACATTGTGTAGCGGGATCTGATGGCTTTGGGCTTATAGCCACCTTATATAACTATTTAGGGTCTTAATATAAAGCTAACTATATATTGGAGGTATTGAAGGATAACACTTCAGTTCCTTTGATTGGGAGTCACATAGAGGTGAACCGTGCTGTTCGCCCGTGTGGAGCCAATCCAGGCAATTCTAGTATAATTCCTAGAGCCTGTGTACAGAAAGAAGTGCCAGCCAAACCCCTTATAATGCCCGTATGCTATCTGAAAATAGATAATCCTGATGGCTAAAAAAGTGCCACCTTATAGTACTAATTTAAGTGTTATTAGCACCTAAATCAATATTTTTTATGCCATAGTAGTATAGAGTTAGATATAGTAGGTATAGATAGTTCGAGAGCTCTAATTCAGATGGGTGTGAAATGTAATGTGATATAGGGTATGTGAGGTTTCAACTAATATATGGTATTATGGTCACCGTCCCTATTGCATTGCATTTTGTTAATCCCCTAGTAGCCCACTTTTGTCGGATGGTCATGTCTGTGGTGCTATACCGAGTCACGCAGGTGGGTTAATAGAAATTTGCATTGGTATACAGTCATTGTGACTGAATATTGATACCTCTCCTCCTGCGTTTCCTTGACAGCGTACAGGCTGCATGCCCATTATGTCGACGTTTGGGTATACGGTTTTGGGTTGGGGAGTTGGTGGATAAGTATAGGGTGGTTGTAGTTTATACGGCGATAATGTGGTAGATACTGTCTGTATTGCTATTCCGGGTCAGGTAGGTGGGTTGGTATAAATTTGCATTGGCATACAGTCATTGTGACTGAATATTGATACCTCCCCTCCTGCGTTTCCTTGACAGCGTACAGGCTGCATGCCCATTATGTCGACGCTTGGGTACAGGGTTTTGGGTTGGGGAGGTGGTGGTTAAGTATAGGGTGGTTTTAGTTTATACGGCGATATGTGGTAGATACTGTCTGTATTGCTATACCGGGTTACGTAGTTTGTTTGGTATACATTTGCATTAGCATACAGTCATTGTGACTGACTATTTATACCCCCCTCCTGCGTTTCCTTGACAGCGTACAGGCTGCATATCCGTTTAGATCGACGCCAGGGGGTAGGGTCTTGGGTTGGGGAGGTGGAGGTGGTGGTAAAATTGTTGTATTATATACTGTTGATCTTATCTATTTCCCGGAGGAACATTAGAATCAGATCTGCAAAAAAGGGTATGTGGTGCTTGAGCCAATTTTTCTAAGAGATTTGGCAAGTTTATTTCTTGCTACTCTGTAAGTTGGGCATACATTGAAGACGTGTGATAAGCCTTCTAAATTTTGACAGTGTGGGCAAGTTATGATTCTTCCTGGGTTGGACTTGATGTATTTGCCCATACTGCCGGAAGGAAAGTTTTCCCTGTTTTAATCCGATTAATAATTCCTTCCAGATGTTTGATTGTAACCTGTGGATTTAAGTTGTTCCTGGTTACTTGTTTTTGTATCGAGTAAAGTATGCGTCCTTTATGGCTAGTATCCCATTGTTTTTGCCACTTGTTTAAAATGTTTTTGGATATGACGCTATACAGTTCTGTTACAGAATACTCAATATGTCCTATCTCAATGTTGTTGAGATTAGTTTTTGCAGCTAAGTCGGCTTGGTCATTACCAAACAAGTCTATGTGAGATGGTACCCACATAAATTCAATTGTTTGATTAAGGTTGGCTAAATCATTGACAAGTAGTCTAGCTTGTTTTTGATAATTGCCACGACCTTTGGAGAAACCAGATTCCCATGTTTTGAGGACACTGAGTGAGTCACTAATAATGAGCGATTTAACGAATTTATGTGCTTTTATCAACCTCAGTGCCTCTAATATTGCCCAAAATTCCGTAGTATAGATGGAGCATAAGTCTGGGAGCCGACTACCTATTGTTACTTGAAGTTCGGGGATAGTAACTGCTGCAGCTGTTCTATCTGGATTTGTTATTTTGGATCCATCGGTGTATATCTTGATATAGTCCTTATAGTTGACGTCCAAGTTGTGTAATATCTTCATTCTTATTACGTGGGGCGTGGTTTCTTTAGATCCAAATGTTGTGGCTTCAAGGTTGACTTTTACTGGAATATTCATTCAGGGGTTTTTTTCTGGATAGGCGATTTGTTCAGCTTGAAGGTCTTTTATGCTTAGGTCGTTGCATAATGTATGAATCATTTTCCCAAATGGTTGAAATGGTACTAACTTCTTGCTGAATGCAGTATTGCACTTACTGATTGTTTTTTTGGTGGGGTGATTTGCTTTATGTAACGAGACTCTGACCGCATACCTTAGAGTAAGTTCGTCTCTTCTAAGGGATAATGGCGTTTCACCTGTAAGGATTTGTAGTTCTTCTTTTGAGATGCTTTTCAGGGTACCTGTACAAATGCGGAGTGCTTAGGTTTGTATTTGATCGAGTTTCCTCGGTAGACCAATGCGAGCTGTCTCGTACAGTTGACATCCGTAGTCTAATTTATATCTAATTAGGACCCTGTAGATCATTAAAAGGGTATTTTGATTAGCTCCCCACTTTAATCCTTTAATGTTTTTCATTAGTGCAAGATCTTTATTACATCTGCGAATCAGTTCTTGGATGTGGTATTTCCATGTTAAGTAATGATCGTATGTCATGCCCATGAATTTGACTGTAGTCTCGAATTTAATTAATTCCCCTTGGATATATAATTTGGGTGCTTCTACTGTTTGCTTTTGTTTTGGTGAGAAGATTATGCCTCGTGTTTTGCCTTTGGAGAGTTTAAACCCCCATTTATCGGCCCAGGTTCCAATTTTGTTAAGGCTCTTTTGTAGTTCATCTATGACCTTTTGACTTGTAGGATCGCCCGCTTTCCATAATGTGCTATCGTCCGCAAATTGGGATAGGTCCACTTTATTGGGATCGATTTTGATGTTAAATAGCGTAGGGCTAATCACACTACCTTGAGGTGTGCCATTCTCCAACTGTAATTCCTCAGAAAGTGTATCTCCTATTCTAACTCTGATGCGTCTATTAGATAAAAATTGTTTTATCCAGGCATGCATTTCGCCATTGATTCCATAGTGGTTTAATTTGGCTATGAGGCCATTGGTCCATACTAAGTCAAATGCTTTTTCCAGGTCCAAGAAGATAGCAGTTACATGTCGATTGCTTTTTCTTTCATTGTTAAATGCTATTTTAATTTGTGACTCTAGTCGAACTAGTTGATCCAGGGTTGATCGATTGTTCCGGAAACCGCTTTGATTGTTTGATAGAAGATTGTTACTTTCTAAGTGGAGTTTTAGTCTATTGTTGACCATAGTTTCCATCACTTTACAGATTGTGTCCGTAAGGGAAATGGGTCTGTACGATCTTACTTCCGTGGGGTCCTTGTCTGCTTTTGGAATTGGTATAACTATGGCTTGTTTCCACTTCTCTGGAATTTGTCCTGTGGACCAGGATTGATTGATCATGGCAATTAATGCTGTTTCGATATTAGCTGGGATATTTTTATAGATTTCATATCCCAGGTTGTCTTCTCCCGGTGATGTTGACTTTTTATGTTTAATTGCCGTTATCCATTCCTCTCTGGTAAAGGGCACGTTGAGTGTTGATTTCCTAGGGTCTCTATCTTTAAAGAGATGTGGATGTTGCTCTTCTTTTTTTGTTCTATGTATTTGTAATTTTGCAGTGTGATGGCTGTTGCTGCACATTCCGGCGAAATGTTTTGCTATAGCAGTTGCTTTTTCGCTATTAGTTATAGCACCCTTAATATTTGGAATGGTCTTGCTGTTTCCAATTTTCATGGCTTTAATTTTACTCCAAATTTGTTTAGAGTTGGACTGCTTAATTTCTAGTGTAGAACAATATTTTTGCCAAGAGGTTTCTTTTGCAGTCTTGATTATTTGTTTTGCTAGTTTTTCTTTGTTTTTGTATTCAACATAGTCTGCTGATTTGCCCGTATGCCTAAATCTATTGATTGCTTTCTTCTTATCCTTGAGAGCCTTCTTGCAGTGTTCGTTCCACCAGGGTATCGGTTGTTTAGTCGTTAGCTCAGTTCCGGTAGTGGGAATACTTTGATACTTTGAAGTATGTTGTTATTGAATTGATCAATATTGTCATCTTGTAAGTCATTTAAGGACTTTTTTATAAGGATGTTCCGGAATGTAGTCCAATCTGCCTTATGTAATACCCATTTGGATAATTTTTTTATTAGCATCAATAGGCTTTGAGAGATTAACGTTTATAATGATGGGGAAGTGGTCACTGCCAAGTGTGGATTCTCTATCTACTTCCCAATTGGTGATTGCAGCCAATCGGGGTGTGCAAATAGTGAGATCTATTGCTGACAGAGAGCCATCTGTTGGTGAAAGACGGGTTTTTGTTCCATCGTTTAGTATGACAAGATTTCTTTTGAGTGCAAATTGTTCAATCAACGTGCCTCGCTTGTCTATATGGTCACCCCCCAGGATTTATTGTGAGCATTAAGATGACCACAAATCATAAACTCTTTTTTACAACTAGTCAGTTGCATATAATTCTGTAAAAGCGGAGATGATCCCCCAGGGTCATACACATTAATAAGTTCGAAAGAAAAGGAACCAATGTGTATGTGTACTGATTGAAATTAAATTGTGTTTACTGTAGGAGTACGATTTTTTTTACTAGTGTTGTGACAAAAGTAGGTGTTGGGTAATAAGTCATTAATAAAAATCTCTAACCCACCCCCTTTTGCTCCGTTAGCCCTATTTAAATAATTGTAATTGGAGTAACCGTTAATTTTCGGTTGGAATTTGGATGTGGTATTAGTTAGTGTTTCCTGAATGCAAATAATGTCGGGTTTGTTAATTGAATTTTGAATTTTATTTAATAATTCAGGTTTATTAATATTTAATCCCCTACAATTCCATTGCCAAATAATTAATTTTTAGCCAGACTTTTTTCTTTAAATATGAATTAAGGTCGCATGCGCAACGATGTGCTTTCGCGACCAGTTAATGCCCGAGGGTCGGGCTATTTGATTGGTCGGGACCATAGGTAACTTTACACTAGGCTGTGTTGTCGCAGTCTCCCCGGCAGCCGCGTTAAATGGCAGTCTCGCCTTAGAGTAAAATGTTGGGTCACGGCAAAGCAGGAAGGTAGAACAAATACCAATATTGTGTAAGCCACCTGTGCAATTATATCAAATCCATATAGTCATAGACTTTTTCATCTTTCCTATCAATAAATATTTCTAGTACATAGTGTACATGTCCTTAACAAATTTAATTGCTAAAATGTCTTAGCGACATAAATAAGTGTAGTCACTGTTAGGTATTTTAGCTTGTTAATTTTGAGCGGTGGTCAAAATTGATCAAGTTAGATTTGGAGAAAGAGATTGTTCGAAAAGGGTTCTCGTACCAAATTAGAACCCTGTGGACAAAAAATAAAATCAAATAAAATAAAATTTAAAAAATTAAAACAAATTTAAAATTAAATATATTTAAAATATATATATATATATATATATATATATATATATATATATATATATATATATATAAATTTAAAAAAAAAAATTAAAAATTAAAAAAAAAGAAAATTAAAAATTAAAAAACAAAAAGAGATCAGAGTTTGGTGTTATTTCATTTCTTCCTTCTTCTTTTTCTATTCTTTTCCCTTTTCTCTTTCCCACTTTCTTCCTTTCTTCCTACTCCCTTCTTCTATCTTTCTTTCTTTTTCCTTCTTCCATCCTTCTTTTCTATTTCCTTTTAATTTTTCTTGTCGGTTTGTTGGTGTTATGTTTCCTTGAGCTATCACTATTTGATCCCGGTGTTCTCATCACACTTATCTTGCCACTTGCCGGTTGACTGGTTTTACTCTACCTACATAGTGACACTACTTAGTGTAATGTTCTCTTTTTTCCCCCTTCTCCTTCTTCTCTTTCTCCCGTTTCTTCCTTTTTTCCTCGCATTACAATGTTTATATTATCCCCCCTTTCCCTTCCTTTCCCCTTTTCTATTTTATTTTATATATTTATTTTAGGGTATGTTAAGTTGTTCTGCTTTTTTAAGCTAGCGGTATTACTATCCGCTCTGGCTCCTTTAACCGATATGGCCTCGTTAATTTTTTATCTATTTGGTAGTTATACTATTTTTTTTTTTTTTTTTTTTTTTGTCCGTTTATTTAAGGCATTGTTACGAGGGTCTGTTTTTTGAGCTGGCGATGTTATTATCTGCTCTGGCCCCTTGATTGATAAATATTAACTGTTTGGCTAGGTTTATGTTTATTTACTTATTTGATGGTTTTGATATTTATATTTTGTGTTTTATGTCTATTGATTTTAGGTAATTAAGTATATTTATATAGGTAGCATTTACGTTTTTGTTATACCTTTTATCTAGAATTTGGGGGAATGATGTAACTGAGTCAAGTTTTCTTTGTTTTAGTTGGAAGACGGTACGTTGTCGATGGTATTTGTGACATATGCTAAATACATGTTCCAATGTTTCAGTTTCTGGACAGTGTGGACATTTAGCCAGACTTTTTTTTTTAATATGAATTAAGGTCGCATGCGCAACTATGTGCTTCCGCGACCAGTTAATGCCCGAGGGTCGGGCTATTTGATTGGTCGGGACCAAAGGTAACTTTGACTACACTAGGCTGTGTTGTCGCAGTCTCCCCGGCACCCGCGTTAAATGGCAGTCTCGCCTTAGAGTAAAATGTCGGGTCACGGCAAAGCAGGAAGGCAGAACAAATACCAATATTGTGTAAGCCACCTGTGCAATTATATCAAATCCATATAATCATAGAATTTTTCATCTTTCCTATCAATAAATATTTCTAGTACATAGTGTACATGTTGTAGGTCTTTAACAAATTTAATTGCTAAAATGTCTTAGCGACATAAATAAGTGGCCCCTTGATTGATCTAATTTGGTACGAGAACCCTTTTCGAACAATCTCTTTCTCGAAATCTAACTTGATCAATTTTGACCACCGCTCAAAATTAACAAGCTAAATTACCTAACAGTGACTACACTTATTTATGTCGCTAAGGCATTTTAGCAATTAAATTTGTTAAGGACCTACAACATGTACACTATGTACTAGAAATATTTATTGATTTAGCCAGACTGACGAGTGCTTCTTTATATATGGCACAGGCGCGGACCTGAAGGAAAACACCCCTACGATAAAAAATCTTACATTTTCCCTATCATCACCAAAACAATCTGACTTAAAAGAAAACACTCACCCTTTTACTTTACTCACATAAATTATTAACTGAACAAGTTATTTGAAACATACGTTGTGCTTATAGACGCACTTTCAAACAAAAGTAAAAAGAGACTGTGATTATAGACTGTCTTGTATTTTATTTAACTTCCTCACATACCATTAGCAAATTGAATTATTAATTCTTTTCGAGAATATTGGGAGACCCTGAAAAGGTCTGTTTTTTGTGTGCACGAGGAGGGGTCACAATCTTTTATCGTCTAAGATTGCGTCCTCGTCTGGCAACAAGATAGGGTCTGCTTCTTTAGAAAGAGAAAGAGAACTCTTTTGTGTCCACACGACAGTCGACAAAACTTCCGTCTGTTTCCTGCTGCTGTTGTTGCTGTTGCTGTTGCTGTTCTCTCTGCTCTCTCTGCTGCTTCTGAAGTCTATACTTCTCAGTCCATTTTTCTTTGTATTTTTGAATTTCCTCTCTGAAGAGTTCTTCTATGAGGTATTCCGTTACTTGCAGCATTCTAACATTCTCTATCTCTTCAGTCTTTTGCATATGATTGTATCTGATACGATGCAGAGTAACGTAAGCTTCGTTGAGCATGGCTAGTCTTGAGCACATCTTCGTAAGAGGATGAGTCAAACAATGGATGGTCAAACTGGATACTACCCCTGCTTTATATGGTTCAAGCGCGAACGCGATAGAAAACACCCCTCTACGGTTTAGGGTTGGAAACGTTTGGATAATTTGATGTGATGGATATAAAGAGGTCAAAGAGCATCTATATTTAAAAAAATGTAAAACAAGCGACATACACATTGGTTTCAAAAGACAACATTTTTATTCAAATAACAAACAACTCACAAAACACAATTTTTATCAACTAACAACCATTTTTTAATTCACAAATATTTGTTTCAAATAACAAACATTTTTTCAAATAACAAACGTTTTTTTCAAATAACAATCATTTTTTTAAAATAACAAACATTTTTTTCTTCAAATAACAAACTTCTTTTTCTTCAATAACACCAACACATTATCTTTGACATGGTTGACAACATTGCGAATTAAATTGAGATTTCCACTGTTGGAAGTCATTGGGCCATTGATGTACACTACGTTTCCTAGCTAAAGACAACAAATAGCCATAATGGTCACAAAACCATCGATCCACTTTGTCATCTTTTCGAGACGAATGAAGATCAAAATAAGTCACTATATGTTCTAAAGAATATCCAAGACTGCGATGATGCAGAAAATAGATACAATATTGTCCACCATAGAACATGTGCCTTGTAATTTCACATTATTGAATCGTGTCGTCTGGGCATTTTTCCTCATAAAGTCCATGATATCGTCTTCCAAAAGAGGCAATCAATACGAATCAAAATACTCCACACAACCCTCTTGAGGAAAGTAGACAGCTACCCAGTGAATTCTTGGAAGAATGACTGGCATCTGTTTTGATCACATAAGCTTAATTCTCTTGTGGTTGCGATGAGGTAGTTCATCTTTAGCACACACGACTGGATTCCAAGAAGCAGTGTACGAGCTACGGTTCAAAAGATAATAACGTTCCCAGGTATCCATGTTTTTGTGACCTTGTTATTTTCTTTCTTCACAGGTGATGATAAGTCATCAATTCAGTACAGACTTTTTGCTTGAAAAGGTCCGTCAAGTAACTGTTTGTTTGCTTCGTCTCCTTACTCTTGGCAAAGACAGCTTCGATGCGATCAATTTCTCGAGCAAACAATGGAGGATAGGATTGATCACGCAAATCTTTATGCCACTGATGTAACACGGCTTCTTCTGAAATGAGACTCCAAGCTTCGTTCAGATAATCGTCCAATTTTTCTTCTTGACTCATCATCATACATGTATCGTGTTGAATTTGATTGGTATGATCGATATGACATCCATAACAATCTTTTTTGATCATGTCCCTCATTGCATTCTCCAAGTGCTTGGCAAAACAGGTGACTAACTGTTGTTCATGTTCTGGCCATCTGGACAGCATTATCACTACTTCTTTTTGATCTTTGGAGTCTGCTTTCTCTGTAACTTCCCATTCCATTTCCATCGATTCTCCACTATTCAAAGAGGGACAAGAATTTTTAATAGTGTTTAATAGTCTAGAATGACTAATCTCAAACTGTTGATTTCTATGGTATTATCGAAAACAGAAAACACTCACCGTTTCCGTAAGAGCTCCTGCAAACTGAAGTTCCACATTCAGTTGCCCATATTCTATAGGATATAAATGTCCCTCGTCGCTGCCTTGGTCTAGAGTGAAATCAAAAGCCCACAAAGTGTAACCTCCTGCATAATCGTCGTAGCAAATACAGTGACTGGTGTTGGTTCCTAACTGTCCTGTGGCTTTGTACAACGGCAAGTACGACCTCAAGTAATTCTTCTGGGCAAAGTCGTCTTCAAAGGATCGGGTACACAAAGTTTTTCCATCGCGACTGACTTCGAGTTTTGGATAATCCGCAGTGCTTAAATTGGAAAGGATTTTGATTGTGGGTGCCGTTGAGGGCTGCATTGCTGACGACACCAATGAATAAACGTTTGGGTAACTGTCCTTGCAACAAATGATCTTCGATCTTAGATCGGAGTCCAGTGGCAATGGTGAAAGTTTTTACTTTCACGCGTCGCATCGGATACTTGGCTGTCATTCTGCTCAAGGTGTGATTGATTTCATTTCCTACTTTAGGTAACACTTCAACACCACGCAAGTATTAACTGGCTTCTTTTATAATGGTTTTGTATTCGTTGGCATAAGCCATCAAATGGAAAGCAGTACTGCTACGATTAAGTCTCAAGCGAATATCCACTCCGTTCAGCAAATACCTCTCTTGAAACCACATGTCCAAATGCAAACAATCGAACAGTTATAAACTACGTCCTTGTAGAAATTTCTTTCGACGGTCGTTAAAACCCACATTGTGAGGATCGTCATCTACGGTCAAGGCTGTGTCGTTTAAATTATTATCACCTGCTGTGTCAGGTTTCCATACCACGCAAGCATCTAAATGAGTATTATTGGCTTTTTCCGTATGTCAAGAGATTTTCGAGGTACGCTCGCCAAGGGTAAGTATCCATGCTACTGCTTACCAGTTTGTTATTCATGTACAAATCCACATCGCTGAACAAGGAATGAATGAAATTGTTGACGAGAGCTACTCGGGCATCGGCTCCTGGAACGGAGTTGTCCGTTTTAATCACTTTCAATTTCAAATACAAGTAATTGCTGTTTAGATCGATGTAATCTTTGGGTTGCCCTTTCATTTCAAACTCGATGGGAGCTCAAATACAAAATCACATTGGATTGGATGTATAGAACAAGCAGCCGAATTTTGGCAAAAAGTCTAACACTTTGAACGATTCTGCTAGACTAAAAGCAGGTCTACCAAAGTATATTTCAATTCTCTATCACATTAACTAATAGATTTCTCTATCCCCTGATCTTCGTATGAGTAAGTTGTGATTCTGTCCCGCTATTTCAAGCGTTTGGTATCCGGTGATACACACTTCTTGTTGTAACAATTCTTTATTGTCCTAACCAGTTCTCATGTTGGTTCAAATTCCCGTTGTTCATGCAGATATTCCACTTACAAAATGTATTTGTGATCGTTTGAGACAATAGCGGGACACCTTCCTTCTCCGTTCGATATTTAACTTCTTTTAGTCCAACCGTGATTGAGTAAATTCTGAGACGTTTCTCCTGATTATACTTCGACTGGAATGAAGTCCGTTTAGATGTATTTCCTATGGAGTAACCGAAAGGGCTTCATCAGTTGAGATATCCGTAATAAGTCAATTGGTGTGTTCCGGAAATTCATGACACGATGAATTTGATCTTGTCATAGTAAAATTCGTAAAGCAGCAGCTTCTACAAAACCAACACGTTAGCATACAAATAGAGTGGATTTTGGAACTTTAGCTTGGCTTATTCGTTAATGTCATACAAATGTTGGGTCAGCAAGAAACCTGACAACCTAGGCTTTTTCAATATTATGGACTATTTCAGCATGAATACCTTTGTGGATGTTCTAGATTGGCAAGCTATTGTTGATATTGCTAATCGATGCAAAGACTCAAAACCATTGTAGTCTAAAGTTTTAGCACACGTCATGGACATACTAAACATGTTGTATGCACGCTCACCTCTAAGTGAGCCACTGCCATTGCAAGCGCATTTATACAAAGACGTTAAAGGTCTCTTGTACAAAGACGTTATAGGCGTCACTGCTGTATTGCCAACGAAATAAAAGTTTATATCTGACATGTTAAAATGTATCGGATTCAATCTTCCGTGGAGCGATTGTGCCGCAGAGTTGCTGAGATTTTATTGATACAACATACCGGTTGGTGCTGAATCACGCGAGTGGGTGACAACTTTCATGAGTCAAACAAGTGCACAATAATGAAACGATATACAACACAGAGTTGAAACCTGTTTATGATATTAGATAAAATGTTACGAAAGTTACTTACACAGTAATTTCAGAACTAACGCTGTTAAACCCGCCCGCGAGACATTTCCGTCCAAATTGGTATACATCGGGGTAGATATAATGACCCTAGCTGATGTATTCTATTATAATTAATTATGTCTGGTTGGGTCTCAATATCTACTGCAAAGATTTCGAAACGTTCAAAACACATCTCCTTGAAGCATTCTTAGAAGACAACGATCAGAGCACATTCTCCGCGCAAGTCACCACAAGGACATTTGTTTTGTTTTGAGTGAATTCTACGCTATATAGTGTAAGCATTGCGTGCGGTGCATGTGCACATGCTATCAATTTGATAAACATCAAGGTCGTTGTCGTTAGTTATGCTAAAGGCGTGATTATAGTTTCAGAAATGAGGAGCTACGGAAAATTCGCAGATGGTATCGTTAGTCATCGTTATTCACCATCATGTTCGCTGAAGGCAAGCGTGTTTATCTGATGCATTTCATCGTAACATCAAGGAATTGAAGAAACTCATAGACTTGGTCCTGCCAACAACTTGACAATGGCTACTCATTTGCCTTCATATATGTCTACCAGATTTGTTACAAAAAACGTTTGCAATGAGCGCCCTAAGCCACATAAATGGCTAGATGTTAGAGGAAAAAATATTGTTTACAATGTATGTCGCGTGTCCGATTGACAGCCTGTTACCTGCATTCCAACTGTAACGCATCCGCCTCCACATGTACAACACACGCATGTTTATTATCAAAGAAAGGATTTACAAATGTTGAACGACACGTTTCTTTCAATCGTTGTTATAACGCTCTTTGTATTTACACCTTTGGTTCCGCAGCCATGGCCCTAAACATCCCGCACAAACCTATGGTCTTCGTAACATGGATCCTATGTTCTACCTCTACCTTTAACGATACAGTACTGGTGCAAGTCCTAATACTTCAAAAATGCTAGATTTAGACGAGGAGAGTCGTATTACATTTTCACAGACTGATTGATTATACAAACGTATATATTTAATCTACTCTGATGATCAGAACTAGCAAAATAAATTGCATTATATAGTACCAATCAACGGACTTTTGTAGTTTTTTGTAGGGTTAGAAAATGTAGCACAACAATTAAACTGAAATCTACAGAAACAACCATTTGTGCTTAAATCTAAAACCTAAATGTTGACGTTCCTATGCTTTATTCAAAAAACGGATTGAATGATATGCATTTATGCTCTATCTCATTGACATATAATTGAAATTAGATGACACTATTACCATCGTTTCAACAAAAAACGAAACGTTGAAATTGGAACACTGTCGAGGGGTAAATAAAACAAAATGTAGATATTCATCATGAGTTACTTTTTATTAGATCAGAATATACATCAAATCACATTAAAGCACATACTCATCGGGGTCACCATAACAAAGACCCAAGTGAACAGAAGCGGATTGAATATTGTCAGAGTTAAGTGTTTAGCGCTTTAACTCACTGCCCTTAAGCAGCGTTAATTGATTTGTTTTCAGACTAAACCCCATTCTACTGTAGCAATCATCTGTATCGATCACTACATTGAATATTCCATTACGTCTTGAACCATTTTAGCATCATATTGAGCATTTGTATATAAAGAAACCGTTTGTGTTTTCTACCAATGACACTCATATCATTACATTTCAACTGATCACGCGTTGTTTGAAAATATATTGACACACAATATGTTTCCTCAACACAATAATAATGAAAATTAAACTTGGTTGTAACACAACAAATCAGAGATGACGGAATCAATATCTTGAGAATTCTTACACAAGTTAAAGAAGAATTTAGAATATTTGCATTGAACGTGGAATTATATATTACCGGACGCCTATAATTAAGGTAGTTTTAAATGAGCAGTGTTCCATCAAGTGATTGTGCAATAATCTGACGTACATTCATCAGTATAGTAATATAGTAATGGAACAAGGAAATGTGTCTAAGCTTTTTTAAAACTATATTATGTCCTAAAGGTCGCCTCTTGTTACCATTTTACTTGAAGTGGAATGTATTTTGATTCCAATATTACAAACATTCATTATAATTATCATGATTACAAGCAGATATATTTATTAACGGTGTTATAATCTTATATATTGTATTTTTCCCACGATATGTCAGTTCTTAAAAATCCATATCGATGCACCAAATACAAATATTAGCCAAAAGAATAGAAACCAATATCATCGCTGAGCATTAATTGTGGACACATCTGTTCAAGATATGATGTTTTATCCTTTCGTACTGCATACATGTTCACCAACGATAATACCTCTATCAGGGCTCATAAAATAAACATGCAGCTATACATTGTATATATTATGTATTACTTTTGCAGAAATAGAATGCAAAATATATAATCTGACACACAGTCGTTCATCAATCATACTACATGGATATAATCAGCAGAACTTCAGATACGATGCAACTTTGAACTTAACTTGTGTACCAGGCTTTCAGTTTTCTGCCAACGAATATTCAAGAACAGTAAGGTGTCAAAGTAGCGGGAACTGGACAGAAGGCGGAGATTGTAGTGGTAAATTATATATATATATATATATATATATATATATATATATATATATATATATATATATATATATATATATATATATATATATATATATATATATATAATTAAACAAGCTAAATGTTAGTAACTGCTGTCTTAGCATATATGGCAGAAAAATGTACACCCTCCCAAGTTGGGTTTAGTTTACGCTATCGCCTTTGAATAGTTACTACCAAAATTTAAATTGTTGGTAATCATTTTATCAAATATAACTAATTATGAGGAATAAATATATTTTCATACACGCATTCGTCAATATTCAGTATATAAGTATGTAATCTTCCACCAATGATTCAAGATAATAGCATAATTAATAATTTCCTAATATCATATATATATATATATATATATATATATATATATATATATATATATATATATATATATATATATATATATATATATATATGTATATAATGTAAGTGGACACTGAACTCGATAAGAATTTGTTCTTAAACGATTATGATAATAACGGGGAATATCATTGTTATAATGGTGCTTGCAAAGCTATCCAGTTCGTCTTTAATTCATACGTTTGTATTTTAGTGTCATTCTTCAACACCACTACGTAATTTTCCTTTTTCTCTACATCTTTCTCTTAATGTAGAAAGCGAAATGTAGTAGAAAATGCAAATCAGGGTTACCTGTATTATATAGTTTAATGATGGCGTACATACGTCACAACATAAAGAATAGAAAGTGAACGGAAAAAAAACATCATGCATGTTTAAGTAAGAAAAAAAACAGTTATATACAATATAGGCAACTTTAAATTTCATGTTAAGAAATTAAGCTAAATACAAGCAAGAATATATTTGAAGCAAACACCAATTAGACGCTAGCAAAACGTGAAAGCAATGTTTTGTACTATATTTGGCCTAAACAAAACGTTACATTAATTACATTATAACATTATAACCATATTGCTTTTTATTATGCATCTAGTTAGATATAAGAACGTATGTTACTGCATATTAATGTGCATTTCAACTCTGGTTTAGGTTTATACACGTTTACTGTATTTTTGAAACTCACATGAGCTTGCAACACGAATTTGTCAATTATCTCATCAATGGATATACTTTATGATCTAATCTGACATTTCAAAAAATATGAAACATGGCGGTTGCAAGTTGAAAGGGTTCCTCATATTGATAACATTGTCTAATATATACTATGTTAATTGCTACCTTTCTAGATATCGATGAGTGTACACAGCAAGGACGCAGACCTTGCAGTAACAACGGAACCTGCAATAATAATATTGGAAGTTTTAGCTGTGAATGCAATTCTGGGTACGAAGGACCAACATGTGCGATGAGTATGTATCACTGAACGACGGCCACGTCTCTAACGAAAGACAAAACAACAATTGTGATAACATAAAAAGGAAAAAAAGCCCGATATCATTTAATCTAAATCAAAACTTGTATGTTTCGGTCTCATGGGATTGGAAACTGCAAACTTCAATAAATTTAAGATAGGTGAAATTTGCAACATAATCATGTGATCCCTAAATTAATGATTAAAACAATTGTTTATCTACTCTACACGAAATGTAAATCAAAATTTACCGGGATTCTCAATGATGATGTGTTTCCGTGCAGGAAGATAATATATGTGTACATCCATTTTATAGTATCATTTTGCAGTTTAGAAAACCAAAAATGTTACTCATGAAATTCCTTAAACAGATCAATATTAGTTTTTTAAACGTAATGTAAACATTCTTAAATAAACCAGTCATGTTCTGATCATCACATATAATTAAGCCAATCAAATGCTAGAGCAAGTGTGGTAAAAAAAAAGTCTCCAGAAGGCAATTACCCTTTAAGTAATACTCTTTATTTAAGTGGCCTCTATTAGAACTAGAGTGTCATTCCTGATGTTATAAGCCGTTGAGTTCACTGTAGTATCTGGCCTTGACATTGATGCGTTCTTGGGATAATGAATATATGAAGTTTTACAATAGTACTAACCTCTGCATTTAAGGATTTGAAATATAAGTTCATAGTCTAAATCGACTTCCAAATAAACGTTATAGTATAAATGCAAATGTTGATACATAATTCCGAATCATTATACCGTTTATAATGTATTAAGCTTCCTGCATAGCAGATACAATAAAGACTACATATATTGTAAACATGTGTGAACTATATCTATCTATTGTTACTTTTCAACTATTCCAAATGTTGTAGGCTATAGAAGTTTCAAACGTTGAACGGAAATAACATTTTTATTATTTAGATTGTAAGCTTGAAATGTTTCAGTTGTAAGATGCATATACCCAATTGGAGAACTAAAGAATGGTGTTATTGCATACCAATCCGGCACCAAAGGCAACTTAACTTACAATTCAACGGTATCGATAAGATGTCAAGAGGGATACAATCTCATCGGGGCAGATCATGTTCGCTGCGTCGCACATAATATCTGGGATGGAACTCTTGGAATTTGTTCTGGTATTTTTCCGGTTATCCTTTTTAGTGACTTCACAAATTATGACCATTATTACGCTATGGAATATTATAATAATTACTATTAGGTATTGGATCCAGATGTATGCATTAATGACAAATTCTAGCATGTTAAGTTATTGTGTTGTTGAATTAATGCAAATGTTTCGGAAGTTATAAAACATCAGTTGAATGCGAATATTAATTTGTACTTTATTACCTCTTCTGCCAGGGGGTGATTCATTTAATGACTTTTGCACAAGTAAAGTAGGTATCGCAACATACTATTATTTTTCTGTTGTAATTCCATTGATGCAAATTTTGTTAGGTATATGCTGTTATGTGATACAGGCATGTGATAGTTGATGACGTGTATGAATTTCAGAAGACCGAAACTGATCTTGATAAGTGTGTATCGATTGCCCAATATGCACGTCATATGAGAATGTGTTTATGGGAAATTAAGTATAACTGATTGTATTAATATTACATACGACGAAAGAAATCAGGTGAATATAACGCAGGAGCAGCACTATCAGCACAGATACCGGTAATCATCGTTTAGCGACATCTGTTGTATACAATGATGAGCTCTGGAACCTACAATTATAACAACATCAACAGGAATGAGTTACCGGGAAGAAACATGGTTATGAACAAAACAAATGCAGTGGCTATATATAATCTAAATATTCAGCAACTTTTCACACAATTTCTAACGAGTAACACATTGTGTTCAAATGTGAGTTTTACCATATGTTATTAACTTAGTTCGCCACAATTTGGTTTGTGTTGAATAATTTTAAAGTCATATGAGATTTAGCAAAGAAGCTAGGTCAGTGTATAAGTCGTCATTACAAATTATGTCAGGAACCTAATAAGGCTCCAATCATAAAATACAATGACACAGTGTTTGCATTTTATATTTGAATCACACTTTTCAGTCCACTCCATACATTTCGATTGATCTTTAACGAGGGGATACAAATTCGGATACTTAAATATAACAGTTGAAATTTTATTGTGTACTCCTTTTGTATGGCTTCCTAAGTCAAACTCATGGTTCATTATCATACGTTTTGATTTCAATATTTAACTTCTCTGTTTAAAATGTGCGGGGTTGCGATTATATGGTGAAACCTGGTGCATTATAATGCATTTACATTCGACTTTGTTTTGCATAGTACGCTAGTGACGTTTTTTTTTATAGAGTCGATATTTTATGAGTTTCATCACATTTTCTTTTCGTCTCTGTGATGTTAGAGACCGTAAGGACAAGATAATGGCTCGTTAAAACATATATCCATCTGCACTGTTTATTTTGATGTGTCAAAGCCGTATCTTGAGCATGTCTGTCGAAGCTCAGAAATGAAGTTTTCTTCACATTGTTTTTGTTGTTGTAGATGTTGGATAACAATTGTTTTAAATCGGCTGTTTTAGGTATATTTTGACGAAACAAATTATGATCACAATCATTAAGAATTCAACATTTACCTTTATCGATTTTTCATTTTATATACAAATATTATTATTGTAGTTAATTCTCAAAGCATGGTAATACTTTCCTCCTAACAAATTAGATACTTGTGATGAACGCTTGTTATGTTTCAGTTGCGAAATGCGTCGACAAATTGTTACAACGCATCAATAGCTTTCATGTATATCATCCGGGCATCGAAGGCAACTTAACGTACAATTCAACTGTATCGATAAGATGTCAAGAGGGTTACAATCTGATTGGGACAGATCATGTTCACTGCACTGCGGATAGTCAATGGGATGGCAGTCTTGGACATTGTTCTGGTATGTTTTCACTCCTGCACAGAGAAGATTCGCAATGTGTTGCAATGACTAAGCGTTGAGTATTTACAATCTTGTGTATTGATTTGGTCAGTTAATATTGTACCATTTAAGCGAATGACTGTAAAAACATAACAAGTAATCCTGCTAGAAATGTATGTGATTCCTACAGGGTAGGCAATATGGTATTAATCATGTCATCAGTATGCAAACTAGACGGGAGTCATAATATATATTGTGAGAATGTCACATATAAAACAAAAAAAAACAATGACGGTAGAAAACGCGTCTACCTATGTCATCTAATTAAACCATAAAAGTTTCATTCAGTGGTGTCATGAACAAATATTTTTTTTTTAGAAATTGAAAGCTTTACGTCAGTGGGATGGAAGTGTTAATAATGAGTGTGTTAACGGTTCTGTAAGGGCCAATTTAGCATGGACAAGTAGTACACCATCTGTAATGATGAGGTAACAGTTCTGGAAATATTATTTTATGATTTTAGTTTCATCTATTATCTGGAATAAATAGTGTTTGTCATATTCGCTCTATCCTCCAGATTCGTGTTTCGCTCAAAGATGGTTATAGCTGCTTTGAAATGTAGTATTATCAATGTATAAACACTTAACTGCTTTAGTGACTACTTAATTTATGGCAGTGGTAGCTGCCGGTACAATTGTAAAATGTCGCGCATGAAAGACTATCTCCGTTGAAGCATGTTTGTATGTGAGTACGATCTAAATGGTTAAACTAAAGTATATACACCATGCACATGGACCCCATGAACGACTCCATATGACGATAAGCCTATTTGATGGTATCAATTGAAAAATTGGGTGTCGTTATGGATACAAATATTCAACAAATATTTGTCTTGCTTTATCCATTTCATGCGTCTAGAAAACCTGCTATGATATAAACAGCATCAACACTACGTCAGGACGAATACTAGTTGACTGAACGTGATCTAGTTGTTGACAACATAATATATGTATTGAGTATATATCCTAATTTTATCAGCATTAATTCACTCCTTTTCGCACACAATATGTCACAGTTATTGTCTGTATATGCGTTTGGCAGTTGGTCCGTTATTTAATTCACCACACGTTGGTTTTATTACAAAACATTAAAAGAATTTGGCATTAAAGGATGCCGCTAATTACAGTTATAAATCATCATTAGAAACTGTTGCACGAACTTTATAAGGTTTCTGTCCTATATGTTAATGCCACAATCGGCATAGTTCGTTTTCATCACTCTTTGCATTTCAATCCATGGGTTTTCCTTTGTCTGAGACGACAGGGTAAAACTTAGGGATCGTAAACAGACCATTTGATAGTTTGATACGTATCCCAATGTGTACGGTTTATAAAGCCAAGATCATGGTTCAGTAATATATAAAGATACCATCATACCTTTTATGTCGTTATATCAAGTGTGAGGAGTTTCAGATTTTGTGGTGAAACCTTGGTTAACATGATGTATTACCATCGTAGTTATTTTAATTAATACATGATGGATCATATTTTCAAAGCCTTTATTTTGAGTTTTCAGCAATGTCTCTTTTCCTCTCAGCAAAGTTAGAAGCCATAATTCTCAGGGTGAAAATGGCAACATAACTAACTCTTACCAAAAGGTATTTTATGTTATACATCTGGACGTCGTACCTTCAAATTGACGCTAACTTCTGAGTAATGAATTTTCTTCATATTTTCCTATCTTGTGACAAAAGGACGTGACACCTGTTTTAAATCAATTGTACCTGTGAACTATTTTGCTAAAGCAAAAAATGATTCCAATAGTTACAATTTCAATCTTAATTATACTTTTTATGATTACATTTTATCAATAGGTAGCAATGCTTTTATGTATTTTCAAAGCCTGCTGAAGCAATGTTTTCCTATCCAATTGACTGGATGTGATGTACGTTTGTAATATTTCAGTTGCACGATGCGTATACGAATCCTTACAACGAAACAATAGCGTTCTTCTATACAAGTCGGGCATCGAAGGCAACTTAACTTACAATGCATCGGTGTATATAAGATGCCAGGTGGGATACAATCTGACCGGGAAACATCTTGTTCGTTGCAATGCACTTAGTCGTTGGGATGGTACTCTTGGAAATTGTTCTGGTATGTTTTGATTCATGTACAGAGTAGATTAACAATGTTTTGCAATGATTAAGCGTTGGCTGTTGATAAATCTTGTGTATTATATTGCCCAATTTAATACTGTACCATTTAATCGAATTACTGTATATCACGTAAGAAGTCATTCTGCGAGGAATTTATGTGATTTCTACATAGGAGGCATAATGTATTAGTCATGTCATCCGTACGCAAATTTGACGTAAGTCTTATTATATTTCTGGAGGAGGTCATACATGAAAACAAATACGCAATGGGGATAGAAAAAGCATCTAACCATATGATAAAATTAAATAAAAAGTGTTTAATTCAGTGATACCATCAACAAATCAGTGTTTATAGAAATTGAAAGCTTTACGTCAGTGGGCAGAAGGTGTTAATAATAAGTCTTTCAACGCTTCTGTCAGAGCCCGTTTATCATGGACAAGCAGTACACCATCTGTATTGATGCAGTGACCGTTTTGGGAATAATTTTTTGATGATTTTAGTTTCTTGTTTTACTTTAAACAAATAAACTATGGCGATAAAAAAGCGTCTACCCATATGCTATACTTAAACAATGCAGGTTTCATTCAGTGGTGTCATCAACAAATCAGTGTTTCTAGAAAATGAAAGCTTTACGTCAGTGGGCAGAAAGTGTTAATAATGAGTCTCCCAACTCGTCTGTCAGGGAAATATTATCTGTATTGATGCAGTAACCGTTCTGGAAATATTTTATGATTTTAGTTTCTTATAATATTTGGAACACAAAGCGATTGTCATATTATTTCCATCCTTCAGATTCGTGTTTCTCTCAAAGATAGTTATAACTCGTTTGATACATAGTGCTATCAATGCATAATCGCTTAGCTGCATTAAGGACTACTTTATGCATGGCAATGAAAGCTGCACGTACAATTATATGTCTTGCAAAGAGAATTTCCGTTAAAGCATGTGTGTAAGTGTGCAATCTAAACCGTTTAACTAAAGTATATACATCATGCACATGGGTCCCAATAACGACTCTATATGACGATAAGCCGATTTATTGGTTTAAGTTGAAAATTTCTGTGTCGATATGGTATACGATTATACAAAAATATTAGTCTTCATCCAACGCATGCGTCCCCAACAAAATAAACTGATATAATATAAACAGGATCGATACTAAGTCAAGAGGAATACGAACTGACCGGAAGTGATCCAGTTGTCGATACTATAATGTATTTCTTGGGTATATATCCAAATTGTTCAACATTATTTCACTCCTTTTCCCACAAAATATGTCACAGTTATTCTATCCATGTGCGTTTTGCAGTTGGTCCATTATTTAATTCACCACACTTTTGTTTTGTTACAAAACCATACAACCATTTTACATTAAAGGATGACACTATGTACACTTTATAAATCGTCCTAAGAAGCTGTTGCGCAAACCTCATAAGGTTTTTGTCTTATAGAGTCATGCCACAATCATAATGTTTCGTTTTCATCCTTCTATGCATCTAAATCCATAGCTTTTTCTTGGTCTGAGTCGACAGGGTAAAACGTACGAATCGTAAACAAACCATTTGAAGGTGTGTTATGTACCCCATATTGTTTAGCAATATATACATATCCCATCATACATTATATTTAGCTTTATCAAGTGTGTAGTTTATATAACCACATTTTGTATATACCACGCTAAGAAACTAACCATGAATCTCTTATCCTCGTGGGTTTCTACCAACGTCCGCTGTCTCATTTAACCCATCACCCTGATAGAAGGTGTTAAGTACACCAGAAAAAAAAGTTGGATGCATTTATTCAATTCGTATAACACAATTAAGCATTGAAATTTAATTAGCAATTACTCCCCCATTCAAATGACCGTAGTGCTTTTCAGTGTGCTTGTGATATTGAAAGCTGTATTAATCCTAATTGCTCGCGGTCTGGCTTAATGTGCTTTTTGTAAGCACAATCAACAATATCCAATTGTGTTGCAATCCTGTTCCAGCCAAACTATCAACGTAACGTGCCAATTATCACGCTTCCACTTGGGATTTATATTTCACAGAAACTGAAGGTGATAGTCTTGCGCGCTGATCAGATACACACATTCTCCGTCAAAGATGTCAATATTTCCAGGTGGCACTGAAGCTTTGTTTTCTATCAGTCTGCAATAGCATGACTGGTTCTTGGGAGACATTTTCTTAACCAACCTGAGCTCTAAATTGAGAGAATCGACGTTGGCTAGAGTGGCTGAAAATGTCGTCCTTCGTTAATCGATTTATTACTTTTTACCATATGGTGTCGACGGGGTAATCATATATCCAAGGCTAGTCATAAGGCTTTTGTTTGGAAAAAATGCTAGCGATAATCATGCTTCGTCACAGCGACTTCCTAATAGACTGATAATGGAGAAACCGGCGAGTTGAAAAGGTATACAACTGTTGTCGTTCGATCGTGTACAACTACCAATGTTAAAAAATCTTGTTTTGGATCCCATAAGTAAAAACATGACTCATTCATTTATGTGTCCCACCAAATGTTTCGATTGTTAAGTACACGGCCTCTGAGGCAAACGGAGGCGATTACCTATAAAAGCAGTTCAAGGGAGCTTTGACAAAATATGAACCATGTAGCCTAACTACGTGCATGTCATCGATCCACGTACGAATATAAATTCATAATTCCAATACTCGCATACTCTGTCATTGATATCAGTATATTCACGTGGCAACGAAGCCTAGTTCTCGATATCAGATCACAGCCCCGAGACTCTTTTCTGAAGCATCATTTTAAAACCTAGTGAGTTATGGATGTGAGAGTTAATAATGGCAACAGCGGTTGAAATAACGTAAGTTCATAATCGAAGTTAGACTCTTGCACCAAATGGTGTCGACAGGGTAAGCACATAATCAAATCTACTGGTACGACTTTCGTGTGAAACGTTTACCATAAGACTATGTTTATCTGGTATTCAACTAAAACACACTTTTCATCACAACACCTCCGTATTGTTAAATGCAGGATAAATCGGCGCATGCAACGGGGATACTATTATTTTTGTTTTGCATAACGCTGCCAGTATCTTAAAATCGTGCGTTGAATCATGTCGATACAAACGCGTCGATGTGTCCTTTGTCATGCATGCGACAGTAAAAGTAAACAAGAGCGATGAACCGAAAAATCAGGCAGAGCAGGTTTAAAACGACTGTACAACATAGATTCACAGAGGGCATGGTATTTGTTCTTGTAGTAGCATTAGTGTTTAATTCGAATTGACCTAGTGCAATGCAGAATATTTAAATGTGTTTCGATTTATTACTAAAATACCGGCTTCATGGATACCACTTTCACATAATCTCAGCAAGACAGATTTGTGGTTATAGACAGTACGGACATACTCGTATGACGCAAAAGCATGTATAATAGTTTCAAGCAGGGTAATATTTCTCCGTCAATAATACTTCATAGTTTATCTCATGGAGAGCGGCATAAAGGTGCTGAATGTTGATGCAAATAATACTAATAATTATAACAATTATTGTATTACTAATAATAATAAGAAGAATTTTGAGTAGCACTTAATCTCTAGAAGATTTAAGCTCTCTACATCAGTAGAACACTCCTATAAAATTAAAAAGCATATAATGATATGATTACATTTATAATAAATATATTACAGAACAGCAAACACCATGAAATCAGGCAAATATAACATCCTGAAAATATTTAAGGGAGGAAACATTATTAGGTCTTTAAGTTTGTTCTTGCATTCGAAAAAGGTGAGTTTATGAGCACTCTTGAATGGATAGCCACTGTGTGGTACAACGCAGTGGGGTGGTGTGCTTTGATCGTAATTGATCTCATCAGCTATGTTGTAAACCTTCTGAAGTTTCTGGAGTAGATATTGAAGCGAACCAGACGTACTGGAGTTAAAAACGTCCAGTCTTGAAAGTACTAATGAAAACACAAGTGTTTTAGTGGAATCAACAGGAAATATATTTGCGAATGGATCTGACGAGTCTCAAGATATGCAGTCTTGCTGGTGTACATGTTATTTTGGTGCAATGTGAAAGTGCTGTCGAGAGTGGCAACTAGGTTTGGTACTGATTTTGTAAAATATAATGTTGGTATTGCTGATATTTATTGTTTGAGGTAAAGGATGTGAATGAGAAAGTATTTGTGTTGTTCTAGGAATGGCCCCATTTCTATCGTCATTCTTACATGTTATCGATGATTTCACGTCCGATACTCTCACACATTGGATGGTAGCATCAACTTTTCTTGGTTGGTTCGATTTGTATATTTTTTGTCATCAGCATACAATTGGTCAGACATTTGATGATGATATATGACACTTCATAGCAGATGAGTGTATAGAATGACGAGAACATGTCCAAAACAGACATCTGATAATCACAACAACATCGCTAAACAGGGCTGGTGACCAATCCATTTGTGGACACCAGACGTTACTTGTTTACCACGCACGACTTGAATCACAGGAAGGCTTTAGCATGAGTGTCAAATAGAAGCTGAAGATGGTCAAGTAAATTATCATGGTACATGGTATAAAATGCTTCGGACAAATCAAAAACGAAGATGACTAATGTTTATGCAATGCAAAGCAGAGATAATGTCATTAAATACTTTCAGACGAACAGTTTCGGTACTGTATCAAGGGCGATATGCAGACTGTACATTGCAAAATTAAATGACGGTCTGAATTCAGATGTGATACAAGTTGGTTTAGAGCGACCCTTTCTAAACATTGAGATATGAATAGGAGATTAAAAGCTGGTTGGTAGTTATGTAAATCGTTATGGCCGAGTGTTTGCTCCTTCAGCAGAGGATTTACAATCACAGTCTTTAAATTGATGGGAAATCCCCGGATGAGACAGAATTATTACTAAGATCAGTTAGTGAAGGCACTACAGGATTGAAGCACTCAATGTTGGAAGTGTATCAAGTTCACATTGCTTTAGTGCACTCTTCGTCGGGATTGTACATACTACATCCATAGGAACAGTTTCAAATGCTGCTAACGGTTGCCGCTTCAATTCTGGATCGCAACCGTATGGTCACGATTAATCAAGTCGACTAGAGAGAACATAATTGGACGTGGTGTACATTTGTTCCTTGGCATTAGCTTGTTAGTAATCTCCAAGAGCTCTTTGCAACTGGAACTTTTCGTGATCTTAGTACTGAAGTAGGCTGATTTCGCTGTATGGACTACGTTTGTGACGCTTTTTTAGAAGCATCATCGATTTGCGTCTGAATATTTAGTGTGGATGAAAGGCAAAGCCTCTCAAGTTTACGGCAGTCTATTATATCAGTGCCAAGGT
This sequence comes from Unio pictorum, assembly GCA_030141615.1. Classification (NCBI taxonomy): domain Eukaryota; kingdom Metazoa; phylum Mollusca; class Bivalvia; order Unionida; family Unionidae; genus Unio; species Unio pictorum. Next base: position 7,971,184 of record JARLTB010000360.1, on the reverse strand, counting down.
GGACCGTAACGCTGTTATGCCACGGATATAACTTTTGAATTGATGACTTGATTTTCTGTCCTTTGTGCCTGGGGAATGGTTTTCTAGCAATGAACGTTGTCAGTTATTCAGTCGTCCTGCTGTAGCAGGTAAGCAATTTGTTAGGTTTGCTTGGACGTCAAGCATTAGTTTTGTTCTATTTTATAAGGAGGTTTTTCTTAGTAGGGAATAAAAGGTGGATGATTAGAGACTGATAATTCAAGATGTCATATAATGCAGAGATGATCTGACGCAAGTTTGTGAGATACCAGGAGGATCGTATAATATGATCATCGGGTCATTGAAGATCTAGTCTAAAATGTGACCATTGTTATGGGTGGGTTGGTTATCGGACTCATTGAGGGTGAACACATTAGGAAATCTAAGAGTTTCGATCTGCATAGGTTTCTGGAACAGTCGAAGTGAAAGTTTAAATCTAACAGAATAATCAGATTGTTGAATTTCCATATTGCAGGTGATTCGAAAACTGCTTTAAAAAGAGATTCAGCCACCTTATTATTTCTACTAGGTGGAGGGTCTTAGAGGCATACAATAATTGACTGACCTTTGTTTTTCAGTTTGAGTGTGCTTTGGACTAGTTCAAACGATGTGTGGTAGAACTCGAAGGTTCTGGTATGTTTAAGACGTTTGCTCATAAAGTTCTTTGTAATGAGATCAATTCCACCTGAGTGAGGGATGCAGTGATACGACTTGATGGAGTAACTTGTTGGTGTTAGATCCGCGCACTTGTCCCCATCGTGTGATGTTTTTATTCATGAGACTGTACTATATTCTGATTGTTAAAAAAGTAACTTTATGTGCGCTCCTGTAATGGTCTTACTGAATACGCATTGAAGAATATAATATATGACAAAGAGTAATGCATAACTTAAAAAAGGGAGATTGATGTTGGATCCCACAGTCTCCGCATGTAATGTCGCAGTCACGCCATGAGTGACAGCGTACGCAAATGCTGTGAACTTGTATATATTGGAATACCCGTCTGGAAAAGCACTGCTTTTTCAGCGGTTTCAGGCTTAAATGTATCAGTGTCTTTTTACCATGAGAACCCGGTATATGTTTTTATAGACGTAATCTCTCTGAAAACTACGTACGAACACGAGATTTTACCAATCACCTGTTCCAGATCCAATGACTGAACATCATGATTGGTCAGTAAAACGTTCATTGTCACTGATATTCCACGTATACTTTGTTTAATAGCGTCGAGAAATAGATAAATACATAGGAACCACGTACTAGCGAATGTCTTTTAACAAGGATGTTGACCTGAAGATTAATATGTTGGTAGAGACCACAATTGTTTATATTAATATACGTGGTACCTTCCGTGAAAAGGACACGATTGTAGACTTTTACTGATCTAGATCCGCAGACACGAGATACATGTTATGGTAAAACGAGGGAACCTTCCGTTTTTGTGCGACCTCCTGGTGTGGCATGAATGTTATCGACCACGTGTTGCCTTATAAAATGTCTAGACTGTCAACATGACAAGCAGCTTATATTATATTTGCTGCTCACTCAGCTCTCTCCGATTTGCGTCAGTGTCCTGGACAATAAACCAAATTCACCAAAGAAGCCTCAAGTTGGGTTTATAATTGCTCTGTCGAATTTGATTTCGTTAATTTTGTTGGCATTATCACATGTGCATTGCACTCTTTATAACCAGGATATCCCGCATCGTCAGACAATTGGGTTCCTACACCGCCTCATTTTGACCTTAACATTTCTACGTCGAACGTATTGCCATTTATATAACTCCACTTGACTGCAGGCATCCCGTGAGTTTATTTTGCCGTTTGTGCCTAGTCTCGAGTCTAAGAACCTCTTGCAACCAATCGTACGCCAGATATGTTATATGGCTAGATCTTTTTCTGCAAAGAATTGGCGTTAGTAACACCATGTCGCCTTTTCATCCAATCTAAATTTACGTGCCTACAGATCATTCATTTCAGTTCACACAGTCGAGACTTTTGTTTAATCCGTTCTTTTGTAATAACTGGTATACCGTCGCGCCACGTCATATATTTAAATAATGCATGTTATCTCTTCGTCTGCACGGATGATTGTAGCCGGTTCTCAATATATTACATTTTTCCAAAGCATCATGGCATTTTGACGTTCTTTTGGGCAGTTATGGCAAGGTAAAATTTCTTTCAACCATGTATTACTAAAGCTATAATATGCGTTAGTTTAGTAATGCGCACGTCATCTCCGATATTACCCACAGCATATTTAAATACGTAAGAGGGGCATAATCCGTTCTGATTTAATAATAGATTTAAATTTGCGTCACGTATGGTATCTCATTCGACGATGTTATTTCTTAGTCTCCATGGAGGATTTGTAGCCGTCTTTCTTACTTGTCTTGCTCAACATCGGGAATACAGGTAAACATATATCCTCCTTTTTCATACAATGAATAAAGGTCAGTCACGGCGCATTGACGTCCTTCACACCAGTCACTTTAACGTAACAATTCATTCAACCCTGTTTTCGTTAAAGATATAATATGCGTTTGTTCAGGAAAGATCACGTCATCTCCAATATTTAATGCAGCCTATTTGAATACGTAAATAAATGTGGATCGTTGTTTTCAATTTACAGCGCGATTTGTGTAAATGGAGACCGGTGTACAGTCGTCGTGATCAATATACTAGTCATCATGGCTCAGAAACAGCTGCAGGCTGTCAGATTTTCCATCCTCGGTAAGAACGATGACGTTATGTCTGACACCTCCTGGAAGCCATTCACAATTGCTTTGGTGAGCAATCCGTCATCGGGACGACAAGAAACATGTCTCAACCGCAAATTTAATCAATGTGTTAGTGATTATCGATTTAGCAGACAAATGGATTTTATATAGGGATTCTTAGAGACTAAAGGGTTGAGGGTCAAATTTACTTCACAGATTCGAGAAAACAATCCAATGCTTTTAATGCATAATGGTCCTGTTAATGTTAGTGTTGCCACCCACGACGACCCCTCTATCGCTGTCAAGTTTCGGAACATATTTTTCATGCCGCTCGATTATCATAAAATGAATAGGACATACTTATCTGCTATAGTTGGAGCATACAGATATCCCTTTGGCTTTATAACTACTACCTAGATGGTGACAATCGAAAAAAAAACACTGGATAAAAATACTATAATTCAAAACTAATGTGAAGAAGTGCGTAGATAATCGGCCAGATCAGGTCTCTCTTTTTAACCGTATCTGAATTAAGGTAATAATTTGTGAAAACAATCAGCACGATGTTTATAAAGGTAAACAGCTACAATAGCAACACAGCCAAAACGCTGATATTGCTATTGATATGTATGCTGTGTGTATTGTTGTCATGGCTTAGATTCCCACAATATATAATCTGTGCAAACACAACAAATATCTGCACACTAGCTAGTTGTATCAATTGGTCATTTTTTCCATAAGAACTACATCTATCATCAATTAGAAAATATATATATATATTGTGTGTGCGTGCGTGCGTGCGTGTGTGTGTGTGTGTGTGTGTGTGTGTGTGTGCGTGTGTGTGACTTTGTAACGGCGTTTATTGCGGAAAAGTTCAGAGTGATGAATACAGTTATTTGCGAGAATGTATGAGTATATCCAGTTCTGGATCGTGATTATTTCAACAATAGGGCCTTGCTAGATTAAAAAACTGATTAAATCACTCATTAAATGAATTATACAGCTTTATATGAGTTGTTTTCCATATATCTTTGTCACATGATACATTTTACTACACGAAGAAAGGCAACAAACATCGGATTGTTGGTCATACATTTATGCTATATTTTTGCAGATATTGATGAATGTAGCATGCTTGAACCTGCGTGTCACAATCATGGACGGTGCACAAATAACGATGGAAGCTTTTCATGCCATTGTAATAATGGTTATACGGGACGTATATGTGAAACGGGTAACACTATCACATATTGTGACCATTTTATAAAGCTGTGTTTTAAATTTCAAATCTGATTTTCCAGTCAAACTTATAAATCAATATTATGAACATCTTATTATAGTTTTAATTAAACAAGTGACCAAATTCAAGTATATATATATACATACATATATATATATAACCAAATTCAAGTATATATATATATATATATATATATATATATATATATATAATATATATATATATATATATACATACATACACACACACATATATATATATATATATATATATATATATATATATATATATATATATATATATATATATATATATATATATGATGTTTATCCTGATTATTTTGTTGCGTATACATACCTTGAATGGTCCCTCCGTGTTTGTGATTGTGTTTTTGTAGAATTCGTTTTCAGACGGTTTGCATAATACACCCTAAACTCAAGCTCTTGTTTGATATATGTCAGATTCAATATAGTTGTAATAATTAGATCATATGCATATTTACCAGCAACCGTTACAATACAGAAATATATATACATGAAAACTCTCTCTTCTGATATCCAGCGTGACAAAGACTACATTCAAAACTAGACCAATACTTAAAAGGAGACCTATAATACTAGTCCTCGTAGTGTTTTTAATGTCATGTTTGTGGTTTTGGGTAACATCTTCTCAAATATTACATGAGTGATCATAATTAGGTCGGATGTGACCTAATATGAATGCGCCAACAACGTTATAACTGAAATGAAAATAAGATATTAAAACCAACGATATTACAATCAATAGGAATGTTAATTAAGAATTATCTCTCTTGATAATTTTGATAGTTCATATTCCGAAGGACTCAGGCGGTTGCAGTTGGTGCATGTTACACCGGTGGTCGCGTGTTGCTGAGATATTGCATCTCTCACGAGCTTAATTAATACGCTTGCGGCAGTCAACCTCGTATGTTAAACTGGCTTGTATGGTCATTGGAATGCACTGAATTATGTCTGCGGCAGCGATCCTGATCTAGTAGAGTTGAATGTCTAACCATTTGATGTGCGTGTTGAGATACAGTTCGTACCTCTTGCGAGTACTGCTTTGGTTTCGTTTACTGTGGGCTAGTTCGCCAAAGAATAGCTACTTTGATATTATGTTTTGATCCATGTGGATGACATGGCCAGTCCATCGAAATTCCTCAGGAATAGTTCGGCTTCGATGCTAGTTGTATTGGCTCTATTAATGACTTCCTGGTTAGTGATTCCATCCTGCCACCTAATCGGCATGATGGATCCCAGGGAGCGCTTATGGAATGGTTCCAACTGAATAATATGCTTTCTGTATAGAGTTTACGTTTCACAACCATACAAGCGATATGTGAGGAGAACTGCATTGTACGGCTTTATCTTTGTTGACAGGCGTATGTCCTTTTGTGGTAATACATTTGTTCGAAGTCGTCGGAGTGCTTAACTGTAACTTTGGATCATCGCAATAATTTCTTAGTCCAGTGAGTCAACACTGATATTGTGCTGCCAAGGTATCTTAAATTGTCCACATTACTCCGCAGTCTGTCGTCAATGATGAGACACGGTTGTGAAAGGTCAGCTTTTGGGGGTCGGCTGGAGAAGGATTTTTTAAATTTCGTAGATTAATTATGATTCCAAACTGGTTAGAAGCTTCCGAGAACCTATCCACGATTGCATGTAGGAAAATCTTTTCATGGTTCATGAAGGGACAGTCTTCTGCGAAGAGTGCCTCTGTGATGTGTATTTTTAGCAGTTTCGGTTTTGCAGCTAGGCGACGGAGATGAAACACTGATCCATCCAGGCGATTATCAAATGTAGATATCAAGGTCGAGTATAGTATAGTGCAGTACCTGTGTGAAGAAGAGGCTGAAGCTTATAGGAGCGCGTACACATCCCTAATTTACACCGTTAGATATGGGGAAATTATCTGAGGGTTCACCATCTGAAAGAATCTCTCCAATTATGTCATCGTGAAAGAGTCTGATGAGGTAGGCACACTTCTAAGGACAACGAGGCTTCTTGAGTATATGTTGATTGACTCGAAACCCTTTGCTATGTCCACGAATACGGCATATATATTTATGTTCTGCTGAAGGCACTTCTCTTGGACTGGTCTCACTGCGAAGATCATGTAAATGGTGTTGCGGTATTGGCGAAAACTACACTAAGACTTGGGCTGTTATCTCTGTTTCAAAATGAACCAAAACGTGTATTTTGTCAGCTATGAAATTCTCCTGCAGTTACTGCAGTCCATAAGTATGCCATTATTATTACAGAGGGTACCAATTGATGCGTCGCGGAGGTAGACTGACATCTCCTCTTCCTATCAGATGCTGATTAGCACATATATATTTGCCTTCAGAGTCTGTTCAATGAGAGCTTTGTACACCTTCTTTGGGATACCATACCTTCCAGGTGTCCTGCCACAGTTCATTTGTTTAATGGCTGTCTTAAACTCCGTTATTGTTGGCGGAACATCAGGTTGGTTGTACGTTGGCCGTTGGAGACTTTGGTCAAAAGCAGATTGGCTCACGGATGAGGGCAGGTTTAGTAGCTGACCAACGTGTTCTTTCTATCTATGTTTAAAGCTTGCGTTGTCCTTTATTTGTGTACTGCCATTGGCAGCATGCAAGGGAGCAGAGCACACTGACGGGCCGTAGAGTGACTAGATCCCGTAGTTAAACCCTTAGGAGTTATTGGTGTCAGCATAGTTGTTGCACTTTATCAGCTTTAATTTCCAACCACTTATCATGCATCTCGCGGATTTTCTCTCTGATCATCAGCTTGATGGATTGTCAGCGATTGTTGTGAGCGTTGCAGTTTGTGTCATTCTGTCTGTCCAATAATGCTTTCTTCTTTCTGGCAAGCATATGTTAAATCTCACCGTTGTTCCTCCTCACACCACTCTCAATTCGTTCGCTTGTTATTCCCCAGAGTTGCCATAGCTGTTTATCTTATCATGTCTCTGAGTTTGTTGCTTTTCTCAAAGACATTTCGCGTATAGGAACGTTGGCGTACGGCTTGTCATCTATGTTTCTCAGGAAATTGAGATAGATATAACGCTCTTGGAGTTTGACAATGGTGAAGGATGTGCACACAAGCTTAGGACAATATGGTTGATGTGGTGAAATGAGCAGCTTTAGGGTACTTCGGACAAACATGTGGCCTGTCACAGTATTCCGCTCCTCGCATAACCTTCTTGATGAGAAGATCCTGAGCATCGCGCTGGCGGACTAGTACAGATCTGTGGTGCATCCAAGTGTTTTTGTGTTTATTCGCCATCCTGAACATTGCATCTGTGATGAGGAGCTACAATTATATGCATTTGCTGTGTAGGAACAGAACGTTGTTGCTCATTTCATCGACACCATGCTTGTCATGCACATCTTTCGATTGACCATACCCGCAGCAAACATGGGCTTTGAAGTCACACAGTAGTATGATCTTGTCGTCACCTGGAACTGAGTTTAGTGCCTACCATTACTCTATGGTTTCGATTGGGATCTATAAACTCGGGTAATATACGCTGAAGAGATTGTAGCGTGGCGTTTGTGGCTGACAGAGTTATCGTGATTACATTAGTCTTTACTATATACCAACAGGCAGGTCCTGGAGCGACTTTAGAAGATTTGATTTGATACCCAGGCCGACTACGTAATCACGACATCGTTTTCGGCTTATCCTTTCCAGAAGAACGTGTAGCCCCCTTCTACCTCAGTCAGAGAACCCTCTTCTGCGAAACCGGCCTCGATAATGTAGCCTGAAAGCTCCTTACCGACTAAGGATGTTAACTTGCGGTTCTTTCTACGTTATCTTTGTCCATCAGAGTACGGAAGTGCCATGCTCCAATAAGACAATTTTGCTTTTAATAGTTCACATCTCAGATATCGATGATCTTGCCAGCCATAGAAAGCTGACAAGATTGTAAAGAGCAGGCAATATTATTGCCACCATTTACATGGCACTGCCTATTCAGGATGAACAGTGCTGTCCTGAAAAGTTCTCCTCAGTCACCCTGAATGCGACGGAACTGTTTCACTGCCCTGAGTACAGAACATTGCGACCACTTATCCATGGGCTGCCTATGTGCAAATATCTGATTAGAACTCCCTGTGGACATTTACTTCGCCAGTCGCCCATGGTGTGGCCGCTGCGTAAGACACAGCTGTCTGGTGCCATAGGTAAGAGCTGAACGTCAGGTGGGAACCAAAGGTGGTTATGCTACACTCCGAAGGAGCAAGACGTGCCCTCCCCTCCCAATGTAGTGCCCTCCACGAGCACGCCGAACACATACAAAGTGTATAATGGCTCTTTATCAAAAACATCACAAGTTTCATCATTCCAATGTAATATTCAGCATTCGTAGAAAGTATGACAATAATATCAGATAATTCTAATTCAAATTTTAAGCCTTGCTTGCAGTTGCTTGAATTAAATTTATTCGCTGTTCTATATTCTGGTATGACACAAACCGGAGATGTTGTTTTTATATCTACATTACGTTTACCTCTGTTTCTCGAGAGTCTCTGTTTTAGTTGTAATAAATCATTAATTTAATATTGGGAGATTGAACTATGGTTGTAAATATCTAACTATATATTTGGTATACGTTATACAAAGAATATAACTTTGAATTGAACTAATCATGTTCAGATGGTTCAATCAGATGCTCCTCAAATCGTTCTTATTACACGTAATTCATTTATATACAGTAAATGTTTTGCAGGTAACACATGCAGAGGAACGATTGTCATCAGATATCCCAAAAAGTCAACATTATTTAAATAAAATCTTTTTTATACTTTGGATGATGGTCAAAAAAAAATATAAAATATCCATGACACTTGGACTGTGGCACTTTGATGATTAAATTGCAAACTATAAGTTCTACTGATTAATGTACTTCTATTGACTGTTCGAAAGAGCCAAAGGTAGTTAATTTTTACAAGTCTCAGTCATAGATACCGTTGTGCCGGTACAGGAAAAGCTACGAATTCTACTTTATAGATTTGTAAATAATTTATATAGCACTGGTAGTTATTCAGGTTTTTAATTAAAACGAGCAGTCAAATAATGAATTTTTGGAAACAACCTGCAAAAATCAATGAGTTATTTATAATGAAAATAAAATAAGAGCGAGAACAACTAAGAACCAGAGATTGTTCCCCCTCGTAATGTAAGGCTACAAAAGATACTAGTTCAATGTTAAATAAACGTCACCTATTATTCCGGTACCACAATTATGCTTTCATTTAGCTACACGAACATTGACATTAAAAGAATATACCTCTTTGGAATAATTTTCTATATTTTCGAGATCAAAAGTCAACTAATATCATATTAATGTGTATTTATATTAGTAACATTTCCAGAACGTTATTTTACCACATAATCCAATTAAAAGAACAAGGAGACACCTTATAGTGATATATGCTTATCTATCTATCTGTCCCTTAGTCTTGCCGACCGTTGGGGCACCACTGATGACCTGACAACCAGCTTCCTCCATTCCAATATGTTCTCTGATATATGATTGCTGGGTACTAATTATAGCAAGTAGTATCATATCCGGGTTTCGTTTCATAGCGGCCTGCAACGCAAAGAACATGCAGTCAAGCACATTATTTTTTAAAATTCGTAATCACATTACTCTTAATTATCATACCTAAAATGTTGTGATGATTTTCTGATATTTCACAAGTACATTTCAACATTACAGATAATTAAAACCTGTTAAACTTTAAATATATTAAAGACGTTTGATAAAGATACATACCGAAAAATCCATTGTTGTGGTCGGATGTTTGATAGAATATGTATGTATGTATGTATGTATGTATGTATGTATGTATGTATGTATGTATGTATGTATGTATGTGTGTGTGTGTGTGTGTGTGTGTGTGTGTGTGTGTGTGTGTGTGTGTGTGTGTGTGTGTGTGTGTGTATGTATGTATGTACGTACGTACGTAAGTACGTACGTACGTACGTACGTACGCACGCACGCACGCATGTATGTATGTATGTATGGTCTCCGAGAAAGTAAAAAACATGGATTTATTTGTTCGATACATATCTTGATCCAAACGTCTTTAATATAGTTATAGTCTAATCGCGAAGACTTTGTATAGCACCTAATCTTTAGAAGCTCTAAGCGCTTTACTACATCTATAGTGGTATGACTATAAACAACAATACAAATAAAACACACACCAAGAAATTAGAGCACATACACAATGCTGAAACTATGTAAGGCAGGAAACATTATTAGGTCTTTAAGTTTTTTTGCAGCCGAAATAAGGTCAGTTGTAAGAATACTCTTGCAAGATATGGCCGTGTCGTTATATTTAATTTCAATGGGCAATTCATTCCACGTTACATTATATAGATACCTGTGTGTGTGTGTGTGTGTGTGTGTGTGTGTGTGTGTGTATGTATGCGTGTGTGTGTAGTAAATCGCGAAATATCCACGTCTCATCTGCAGCAATCAATTGTGATGAATAACTACATTCTCAGTGGCGCACATACTGATGGCAAAATTATTTGCATACAAAATTGCACTACCATCTGAATATACTAACTACATTACTAGATTTGCTTTGTTATGACAACATTACTTTTTATGCAGGATGCTCATAAAGACGTCCAATTATTTAAAATCTTGTAGACATTGACGAATGCTCGCAGGAAGGAATATGTCACTATCATGGGCAGTGTTCGAATACTGATGGAAGCTTCGCTTGTAATTGCAATGCTGGCTACAAGTTGATAACGTGTGAAAATGGAAAGCGTACTAAACTTTGTTTGCACTACTGTCAATGGCATCAGTGACTGTGGTTAGTTAGCCCATTATAATTGTCAGTCTTATATAAGTATTTCACACCTTATATATCTTAAACTCTAAATAATATACTTTGCTTACATTTGGACAGGTGCCTGCCATGCACATTATTTATAAAATTAAGTATTTATATCATACGTCGTCATTGTTGGAGCCGTCGTGGTGAATCAATGGCAATATTCCTTTACATAGCTCTGTCTTGGAAACAAATTACTGCAGTGTTTTGGCTAATTAATTAGATATCATGCACGAGATTGTTATTATACTGAGAACATTTGTAAATGTGATGTTTGCATGAAATAAAATGTTTTCATTTGCTTGAGATTTGCAAGACATTGCTTGTATATAGTGTGTCATTCTGATGAGCATATTAAACTCATTATCTATATGATGGAGGCAGTTAACAGATGGCTAATTACAAGCTAGAGAGTCAGGTGTAGATTATTTTGATATTGGCAACCACATTAATCCTAATTTTTTTGCCGCACATATTTTGTATACATTCAAAACGGTTTACCAGGAAACGTTTTTTCAGGATCCAAGAAACAGCTTACTTATATAAACAGACTCTTGACGCAAAATGTACACGAAAATATGAACTCCAATGCTTTAAAACTACAATTGACAATCTACAAGAGAAATATGAGATTAACATTGTGCAGAAATAATACAATAAGGGTATAGTGTATCTATCGCATAGGGAACCATTATATTTTGAATAATTATAGGTTGTTAACAAAGAACGGAAACAAAGCTTGGCGAAACACCAATGCAATAAAGTATATCCATTTATAGTTATGCAATGTCTGATGAAAGATTGTTTGTCATTTGTGTCTGGATTGTGGACAAGAACTATAAAAATAATAGTACTACTAATACTACTACTGCTACTACTACTACTATTACTACTACTACTACTACTACTACTACCACTACTGCTATTACTACTACTACTACTACTACTACTACTAGTACTAATAATAATAATAATAATAATAATAATTTGTATTAATAATAATAATAATAATAATATTATTATTATTATTATTATTATTATTTGTATTATTATTATTATTATTATTATTATTATTATTATTATTATTATTTAATATTATCATTATACTAATAATAATGCCAAAACAATCAATACAATACACTCATTAAAATGTTATTTCTTGGGCAGACATTAGCGTAACATTTTTGTCCAGTAGTAAACTAAAGATTGTTGTCATTGAAAAAAAAGACTGTAACAGAAGTTAGAATGATTCGTTTAAGCCAAATTATCCGTGAGATTTCATTTGATTAGGATAGATTAGCGGGGCTAATACAACAAAAAACACAACCATTAAATTTAACCAGCCCTGACGTTATGCCTGTGAATGTTGGTAAAATAATAAATCAAGATGCGAATCACAAACTAGCTGCATTTTCGGATGAAGGACACAAATATAACTGCAGATTGAACAGCAGGAACTAGTCTTCGCGTTGGACGATAACAATTATAATAAAAATGTGTATACTTGTATCTGATGCAGCAGTTTATATTGATTCAACGTAATCAAGGACGAGTATGTGCTTGATTATCAATATTATTAATATGATGTAAAGAACCAAATCAACATGGGCGAATTGAATTACAAGTTCAGGATGCAAGTATATATTTATGTAACAGTTGAAGCATTTTTGAAGTAGAAAGTGAATGCTTGAAAACAGATAATACCGATTACTAAAACGAATTCTGACGTTGTTTTGATAGCCTTAACTATATGAAATAAATATTGAAGCGATTCAAAATGACGTTGAAGTTACCAATACAACATTGGGTCAATCGGTATGTTCAGATGATAATACAAATTCAGCTGGTCAGTCATTGACATTTGCTAAGGACCCTTCTATCATTTATGATCATAAAAACGCAACGAAGGTTAATGTAAGAAACACCGCAGGATCTTCATAATAACCTCCAGTAATATCGACGACTGATAATTTCAACTTAGGATTTACGGCACGTCGATACATATTAAATGTGTTAGAAGATTTTGATGTGAAATGAACTGTTCCACATCTTTGGATTTGATATACATGTTCGAAAGGTTATTTTCGGAGGTAGATATACAGTTATACTAGTAAGAAAAGCAATAAATGATGATGCAATCTGGCATGCTATTGGACCTTATCCAGCTGAAATCACGCACCTAATGATAATGTAACTCTATCATAAAGTTCGCTGTGGATGATGTTAATCACTCCATCACTAGCCGAAGAACAACACATATGCAAGAAGAAATAACTGATGATCAAATAGCGTTTGATCTAGAATTAAAGGAGTTTAAACAGTTGAAAGACTGCATCCAAATAACGTTCATTGTAACAAAATGCGGGGAATAATTAAAGAAATAAATATCAACGATTTTTGGAACTAAGATGACAAGATGATTTGATAGTTGCAAGTATAATGACAGCTCGTGATAAACTTCAACAACTTTTATGTTTGTTACATAAGGAATATTTTTTAAATATACCCATCCTTTTATGTTATCGCCCAGCAGATACTCGACGACAGATTATTGAAAATGATATACCAGGATGGTCGGATAAACACAATCTCGTGGTTAAGTTTCTGTCAGTGTTGTTCGAAAAACGCTCTAGCTATGGCCAATGCTCCATGGACACTAGGGTACTTAATGAGAGATCAATTCATCTCAAGGATTAACCATCTCTGATAAAATTGTTTGGATTGTTAATGATAAAATTGACATTTCAAATTTACTTATCTCCTAGTGTCTCAAGTGATGAGAAGGTTTCAGTTGCGGATGAATATTATACATTTTACAGCAAACAATAGTCAAACTACTAACAGTAACAGCGAAGTTCGTGTCGAAGATGCAGTAAAGAAAACAAAAACAATCTGACAACAACTACATGCTACTTTGATATTGATGCTGAATTTATTATGACATTCAAACAGCAATAGAATAATCATTGTGCAAGCGATAACACAGTAATATTGTGGAAATATTCAAACGATGATCCAATACATTTTACCGTAGAGTTAATGGTAGTGTTGGTTATTCGCGTGAAAATGTAATGCTGTCCTGTTTTGAGTATAATTGACGTCGAGGCGCTAGTAAATTGAAGACGGTGGTAAGCGTGTATCTTCAAGCATTACTTGTAATTTGTTACGTACAAATCCGCGTTGAGGAGCCGTTGAATCTAATATATAGATGGCAGGTCTTGCCCAAGATCTTACTACACTTTACATTGTATGTGAAATTACACTACAAATATGATCGGCTGCTCTTACTTTACCACATTCATGTTCAACGGAGGCATATTCATATCTTACAGTCACAGTTCCTAATACTGGCTGCGTTCCAAAATCATATCGTTGTATTGGTATATGTTGTCTGTGATTGCATTCATAGGTTTCATAGAACATTGTTCGAGTAACCTCATTATTTAAGGAAGCTATTACACTTGGTAGTCGTGTAACCCATCTCGAGATCTCCTATCTGTACTAATGAATATTTTCTTTTTTATATCAATCGCCAAATAGCCACTCAGTAAGTATTCAATTAAATAGGTCACCGATTTTGTCATTTCGATGAATTGCATCGTCTGATTATGCCGTCAAGTTAGTGCTCCAGAGATGATACTGCACCAATATATTCTTTGACAGGATCAACCTGTAGTAGCTAAGGCTATCGTATCGTTCATCGTTGATAAATTCACTCAAAAGCAAATACAAATTCTGTAGCTGTTTTAGTTAATAATGAATCTGTTTTTTATATCCACATGCAACGTCAACAACAGTTAACGCATATTTGTGAATTGACATCTACCAATTGTAATAGTAGCTTGAGGTAAAAAGAAACTATCCTCCTGATGAACGTCATTGGGAGCGCTTACATCATTATTCGCGTACTGAATTAGTTTAGGTGGTGGTATATAAATTTGCAACAGTGTCTGTCGTGCTAACAAATTTACAGCAACATAACGTGTCACATTTGCTGCATTAGCTAGTTTACTAGTCGTTTCTACAACTCTCCAATATAATGTTGGGCTATACTAAAACTATTCCATTACTAAATTATAATCAGTTGATTAATTACCACCCCATAGCATATCATTCATCGCGAATGGCAGTTGAAGGGGTGAATCCGACAACTTTTAGAAGCGTATATTTGCTAAACAAAAACTTCGTACAAAACCGAAAACAAAATGACAAAGAAAACAGAACCAAAACTTCTAACTAACCGCGAGTTTCTCTTACGGGTTCGGTGTGTCATTGGTTTTAATATTATGCGCGTGATTGTTTACCTTTAAAGCCTCTAATTGAGGCCACATACCCCTCTGCTGCTACTAATTAAATCATTATCTCAGTCAAATAATGTATCATGACCGATTCGATATCTTAATCCTGTACCGTGTAAATGTATTGTTGTAAATCAGTTTGTATTTGACTTAACACGCTAAATAAATTTCTAAAAAGAGTATGATCCATATCTTCGTTACACCAGGGTTGATGAATATTTCTGAACGTGTATATAACAACTCCGTTAAACACAGCAAAAATATTAGTTAACTCGGATCACTTTTGGAATTTGTGTATATCTCTGAGTAACTTAAATTACGTGTGCATTTAAGCCTTCCTCGGGAAAAAAAATCTAGCTGAATTTTGATTATTTTTCCAGCATTACATCATCATAAACTAGTACATCTTTAATACTCCTATCAATATTAGCAACACTCGGTGCTCCATCAATTTCAGTGATAAAATTAATAATATTATCTTCATCTATCGTCGCCGCGTTCTCATTAGAATATTTTAGCATATTGTTACACCTTTTATCATCAGGAGACGGAGCAATAAAAAAAACTTGTCCCATTTTATCCATCTTATATCAAATTAAGTAACAGTTGCATCTTGACACATCCAGATGGTCAAATTATAATAACACGAATTTACTTTGGTAACGCTGGAATGTGTCTAATAGGTTCCTGCGTTCTTCTCAATTACATTCATGTTCTTATAAATAACAGTATGGATCTATAATGTGTTAAATATAGAGCTCGTACACCAACATATACACTAACAACAATTACAGCAACACATATAATACATCAGCAGTTACTGGTGAGTTGGAACGATGCGGTACAAATAATTTTAAATTGATCCCAGATGACAAATCGAATTTAACAAATCACGAGCAGGTGATATTGCAGCAAAATTAATAAAATTACCAGGTATTCCGTTGGTAAAATACCCAGAAGAAAAGCATGTTAGGGATATAATTACTGTGGTCCTGGCACTCGAGTTGATATCAGAGTTGATAATCAGGATCAACCAAATCCCAGTGAGTATTCGATAAATGCTATTGATCGAGCATGTCAGGCACATTATGTATCTTATTAAAGTACCAATCTGCAGCATAGACATGTCGCAGATGTAGGATCAATTCACGCGCTACATTCTAGTACTGTTAATCTTTCGAGGAATCATTAGCTAGCTGGTTAATTACAAGCCGCAGTTGAAGGTATGCTTGTATTATGTGCAGATAATTAATATTATTATGGAATATATGCATTATAGTCCGAAAGGATATTGGAGAGGTAAATCAGCAATTAATAAACTCGCCGAAGCAGAAAAGGTAAAACGTGTTACTGCAACATATTGTTTATCCCGACAAGCAATATGTCAAATGTATCTACCACCGCCTAAAAAACTTAAATACACATATTTTGATGTCAGCGTTCCAAATGCAGTTCATCAGGCTGATATTTTATTCATACCACATGCTACTAGGCGTCGTGTAACAAACAAATGCGCATTAACCATCGTTGATGTTGTGAGAAGATACAAAAAGTCAGAGCCATTATCGACAAGGACATTAGGAGAAGAAGCTTCTGCGTTTAAACGAATTTATCAACGAGGACCTTTACCATGGTCACAGTTGCTACTGGTCAATCCTGGCGAAGAGTTCAGGGCGCACTATCATCGCTGATGAAACATCATAATGTCACCATCAGACGAGGAAATTCTGCAATACACCATGATCAGGTAATTGTTGAACGATTGAATCGAACACTTGCTAAGCGGTTATTTGGATTTCAATACGTGAAGTAATTCATTCAAGACAAGAGATCTCGAGAATGGGTTGCAAGATTACCAAGTGTGGTAGCTGCGCTAGATAATGAAAATACTCGAACAAAAAACATCAAACCCGTTCGCGCAATGATCAAAAGATATATACTTGCACGAAATTATTTTTTATAAAAAAACAACCATTATTAGGTAATGTTATTATCAGATATTTATATGAGGCGGGTGAACTTGAAGGTGGTAAAACAAGAACTACTGATATTATTGGGAGTATTGCAGCATACAATTTATGTAGCATAACAAGATCCTCGGGTAGACTCGCAATCTATAGAATGGATTTAACTGCTCATCAACGTGGATTCACACATGAACAATTGCAACTAATACCTGAGGAAACTCAATTACCACTGCGATCACTTAACTAGCGCCTCGACGTCTACTACACTCAAGACAGGAAGCATTGTATTCATTTGTGTATGACCAAGACTAATATCCTTTCTATATACGGTAAATTGTCGTGTATATTTATGCAAATACAGTCATAGTAATATTAAAAGACAGCTCACAAAGTCATTATTCTGCTACTGTTTCAGCATCATTCTAAAATCCGCATCAGTATTATTAAAAATCGCGATTATGTTTTGTCAATTTGTTTATAATCAGCGAGTTTGTTTCTTACTTTGTCATCGCTAACAATTTTGCTGTTGGTGTCAGTAAATTTTAAAGTAAACCTCAGTAATTGATGTATTCTTCTAACTCGTGTCACTGTGAAATAAACTAAATTTGACCACTTGATGTCATCATCCATGATCAGAACAACTTATCAGAGATGGTTAGCACCTTAGATTAGTTTATTTTCATTGCGTATCCTAGGGTTAATGGAGATTTGTCTTTTATCGCATCTTCGACAGCACTGATATCAACTAGAGTAGTATCATTTAACACAAGATTCGGGTTCTCAGTTTATCCTGGAATTCCAGCTTCACGAGTCTGTCTTCGTGTATCAGCTGGTCTATAACATAATGGTACGGGTAATTCTTGAAACTTTTCTTTATGTTTTTCAAATAATTGCCGCTCATGTGCATATCTATCTTTCTACTTGCCACTATTAAATCCTTTGGTCTCCATTTATCCTAAAATTCATTTATAGTTTCTGAAATTATTTCACGCACTATTTCACATGTAATTTTATTCGAATGTAATCTGATTAATTTCTTGAACTCGCTTAATTCAGGATGAAGCGCTCCATGATCAGTATTAATTTCTTCATAATAATCTACAAAATTCTTTAATCATTCATGATGTGACAAACCAACAAATGGTGGTGGTTGACCGTGATTGCCAGACATTATATCGGCTGAGAAACATTTTTAATATATCCAACGACACTGTGCATCTCTCAATCCAAATGATAAGCCTGGGCATATATCTCTATCGTATTCTATCAGGATTCCTTGCATCACCTTTATACCAAAAGAAACTATGATAGGTACACGATTTCACACTGTCTCTTTCATTTCTCGTGCGAGTCAATGTGTAGGAGTTAAAACAAATAAATCTGAATTCTGTCTTTATAATTCAATAACACGCGTCGTCTTACCACAACCGCCACACCAGTTCAAGTAACAAGTCTTATATTTGCATACTGGATCGGATATAGGTGGCGCTGACGATAATTCTGATATTTGATTTCTTGTATAGTAATTATCTTCAACCATAACATATGCTGATTTAGAATAATCATATAACATTTCCTGTTTTATTATCCATGATCCCCATAGTGCATCAGCGTTCGTAAAACGAGCCACTGCTTCTATGTACATGCTATTGATATAAAATTAATCCGTGGCAACTCCAATCGCGGTATTAGGGAATCTATTTATCATCGATAACAGGTTCATTGAAACATAAGCGAAACGGATGATCTTTGATGATATACATAAGAGATTCGCCATCTATATAACCAATAATTGTACTAAACCGTCTTCCGCTAGATAAGTAATCATTTCTCTACTGCCAAATATATGCTTTGCTGTTGCATCTGCGATTATAAAATCGTACTTGGCGTCATCTAGATTAATCGTGGGTAATGCCGTTTGAGATCGTATGATCCGTCTTGAGTAAATTTATCGATTATTATTATACAGAGATATGTTGCATTTGTATCACTGATTTCACATCAGCGCTCAAATATCTCTTTAGATTGTTCAAGTATATAGTCTTCGGAATGATGAGGATCTTTTTTCTTGTAATTCTTAATAATTTTATCAAGAGTAACATCATCATGTTGTGGTATCCAAAGATCAGTCTGCTTTTTTATATGATAGAATTTCCTCGCCGATAACCAGCGTTACAACTATTTTACAATCAATCCTATCTCGTAATAAAGTTATAGTTGGCCAGTATGTATACCAAACCAAACATAACATATAGGATGGAGTCCGTTAGCAAATCCGAATGATATTATGTGAGGGAATACGGTTTGATCAAAATCGGGTAGTGGTATATTTATCGCAAATCATGTAATCTAGTAGGTGGTCTGTCTAAATCGTTTAAAATATTCAGTAACTCTCGTACCCGAAAAAAAGTCCCGTATAACAAGCTACAAAATCAATCGAAATAACATTTTTAGAATCATATTTGGTATTCCATAATCAGCCGTGTCCGTATTTGACACAGCTTTCGCATATATCCTCGGGACATTCAAATCGTGTTGGCTTCCACAGATTTTTCTTTCTAGCAAAGTGACCAGCAACTTACGGAACTGTAAAACAACTTGTTTTTAGTCAATCAGTATTCTCTGTTTAAATTTTCCGCGAGAGTTTTCTCATCGTGTCGTGAAAAGATTCTGTGCAATATATTTCTCCGTTAGGTCTTACAAACTTATCAAATTTGTCATCATTGGAACTATTAAAAAAACATATTGACACAGGATCGTTCTTTTTTTCTTAACACGTAAATAAAATCAAACATCTTACAGTTCGATCTCGTGAAAAAAGTATTACTGCATTAAGCCAAACGTGGGCAGTATGATCAAATGATATGTATTGCTGCTCCGTTTGATTTATGTTTCGATTTGTATTATTCTTATACTGTTGTTGTTTTTACTGTTATTGGGGATCTGTATGTTTTTTTTTTCCAAGATCGATTCAGCCCACTCGTTTAACTTTCTACGTCTTAGATTTGTCAGACTATTTCCACACATCGCATTTCTAAAATGCTCCGTTATTCGATCAGCGACACAATTAAACTATGCAAATTTCATCGGATTTATATTATCAATACTGGGTTTTTCATTCGTCAGATAAATTCCGCAAACAACCGCGTAACAGGATACGTTCGCTGATAATACGGTTTGTCAAGACCGGTCAGCATTCCTGGTTTTGATATTTTACTCACAATCACATTCTTTTTATTAGCAAGGACAAGATCATGTTATCACCAATAATCCAATTACCTATTTCTTCTAGTACAAAAACGTTTACTTTGACAAAATACATTCCATTATAAAGAAGGGCGATGATATTTGCCGCGCGTTTATCGTTCATTGTAGCATCAACAATATTATTGATTCGGAATATTGACCATACGTGAGATGAACCATCGCTGCTAAATTACTTCGTGGAATCATGGATTTTATTAATCACATTTGTATTCGTCGCAAGAGTTTTTATTGGTAAGTCAGGAGAGATTACATCGAGATTACATTTCGTTTCCCAGAGCTTGGTTTTCAATAATCTCTAAAGCTCCTCCATACTCTAATTGAGACAAGTATTTAAATAAAAAATATTTCAGATACAATTCCCCAGGCAAGAAATCAATAGAGGTGGTTGATGATATGGTCTAATTCCTTGTATAAAATCGTTTATAATTGGATTCTATGGATATCATTCACAAAATGTGCGATGAGGAATGTTAGGTACGAAACAGCGTTTACGATGTGGTGGTAAGCGATATAGAGAGCTTAAACGGTATTATGATACAAAAAAAAAACAACCTTGACATAGTCAATGATAAATTTATAAGAACCCTAGAAGATTATATATCAATATTATCAAGAAAGAATCTAGACAAATAATGATTTGAACAAATAAATATTTTAATATATATATATATATATATATATATATATATATATATATATATATATATATATATATATATATATATATATATATATATATATATATATATAAATGAAGCAAATCATGATGGTGTAGTCAGACAGTTCATCCATTTTATATGATAGCACTTATATTTTTTAACACCAATATATATACTTGATGATACATTAACCTGTCACGGATAAATCAGGGTTAACCCAGACAGATGAAGTATCTGTAACGGTGTTATTTACAGGTGTCCAGTTGAAAGACCCATGTTGTATCGCATACCCCTTATTGATAGTTTCTTTTGCGGTATTTTAATCCTATCAAGCCTTTCAGCGATAGTAGGAAAATTACTCTTCATTATCTTGGATTCGTTTAATCGTCTGGGTATTTGTTCTGATATCAGAAAATTTCATGAGAGCAGTCAGAGGAGTACCAAAAATATTATCTGCGATTTCATTCATTTTTCTTGCAATTTAAGATTTGCAAAGGCGCCTTTATGAACATTATATTCGGCCTGTAGCGTTGATAGTTTATTGTCTACGGTATCTACATAATTTTTGGTACCGCGTCCTTGTCAGATGTTGGATAGCGAATTGTCGTTATTGTAAATCTTGAGTTTGCCTGTCTTTGTTTCACCGGATTTTTGTACTCGCGCGAGAATATTATCCAATATTGTAGAAAACAAAACTCCGCTATGGAGGTCTCGGTTACTCCATTAATTCAAACAATAATATCGTTCAATGAAAGATCATTCGTTTTTAATTTTTCTTCATTATCCTGAAATATAAGAATTTCGTTTGGATCCACATTTGCAAGACTTAACAATTCGAATAATTCGTTGTTAATGATGTGTTTCATATTCTCTTTCATATTCCTTCAGTAGGATTGTCTCTCGAGATAGATCTCCCGTACATACCTACCATTATTATATATTTTTTTAAATCATATAATTCCAACACTGACATGTATAATCGTTTACAGCATTATGAGGTGGTTTGGTTGATTTCGATACGGACTCGAGTACAGCAATTACTTCTTTGCCGCATATTGGTGGGTCAGTTATTGTCTGTTTTGGTAGCACTTAGTACCATATTTTTATGATCGCTGTTATTTTATAGATATTTTTTGGGTGGGGCTAGCACATACGAATCGAAAAAAATAATCCTACGTTGATTAATTGCATATACAGTCCAGTGAGTTCCAGGACCGGCGGAATTATCGGAATTAATGATACCGGTTTCAACGCTATTAGGTATGAAATAGTAACTGATCTCGCATCTAAAACCTTTGATTTTTTTATTATTAATTTTTATGAGCATCGATTAAAACGAAATTTGACAAATACGAATAAATATTCCCTGGTAATATCAGGCCGCTTCCATAAGAAAAGGATGACGCCCTGGTACCTTAGACTCTTGCCATGTTTGTATCCATTTTATGTTGCCTACTTTAGTGCCATTCATGCCGCTGTCCCGATGTCGGCAGCTTTCGCCATTGCAGGAGCGTCCGCGGCGATTAATGCTGGTTTTGTCAGTGGAAAAATAGCACCTGATTTAATTAAATATGAAATAGTACTCACGCATAATTTCAGTCCGCTTCATGCTTTATCCTTAAATGCATCATTTAACTTTTTAATATGTCAGTGATAGCTTATTCTGACCGCCTGTGATCTGATTATGTTTTAACGCTATTGCAGTTCCACTTTTTTGTAGCTGCAATCTAATTGTAACTTGTTATCTGACCATGAGTCAGAGTAACAGTGACAAGATTATAGGAGATTTATAATAATACGAGTGATCTAACTGTGCTACAAATTTGGAAAACATTTACATGACATCAATGACTAACATTCGTCTACCAGCACCTTCAAGTTAGATGGATTTGTTACTATACATAGCAGCAATTTATCTGTAATTAGCGATAAGAATATCACCTGCTGGATTAGTCGGAAGAGTTACACGAGCTCGGAAGTGTGTATCGCTCGGAAGTGTGTCTCTCTATTTAAATCAAGTTGTTCAAATAGAGATTTTTAAACTCTAATTGTGATATTTGCAGACCTGTATTTACATTCAGATCTCGTCCCATAAATGTCAGCACCCGATGATATGTGGGTGCCATTTGGTTTTGTCCAAAAGTAAGTAAAATATCTTCAGAAGGTTCTTGTTTGCCGTTTATTCTTAATGTTACTTTAGAAACACCGAGAATTGAATAGTGCTCGATTTGGTAGCGCAACAAATGTATGTCATGGCGCAGAAACACCCTGTAAATATATTGTTAATAGTACTCTGCATACTGGCTGTAGTTGTTAGCCATGATGTAAATGATTTACCATCTGCATCCATATATGACAATAATTTATTCTATGCAGTGATCGACCGAGTCATTACTGGCATCAACACTGAGTGTTTTCTTATATTTACTTTACCATCAGCAAAACCAGCATCTCGGCAGATTGCATCATTATCATTACCTTTTCGAACCAGGACTACTTAATGTCTAACTTCAAAGATAACCTTTATAACATTTCTACGAAAACCAAATATATGAGACAGTGGAATTGAATATGAAAATAATGTACGCGGTCCTTGCAACATTATAAGTTCTAAGTAGTACTAACTCCTTTTCTAATATCCATTATTGTTGTGGCAACTTCGACATCCTTCTGAATAGATTAAATCTCTTTTCCATCAATCATATATATAGCACCTCTAAACAGCACCATAACCACAGAGTTAACAAAACAAACTCGCGTATTCTCTTCATATGGTATATTATTTGCAACATTTGTTACAAGTTCTCCTTCTACTTCAATAAAGGTTTCAGTGGGTAAAAATATCTACTTGTATCATGAACCTGAAGTTCAATTCTTACTCGTTCATTTGAGTGTATTGCGTTATAAGAATAAAATTGTTAATTACGTGCGGATTCATCTTTGAGGACCGGTGCATCTATATCGAATGCTGTGTCAAGTGAATGTTTGAACATTGTATTTATATTTCTCGGTCTAAATCGTGATATCGCTGACCCTATCAAACCATGTCCTGCTATTACAGTTGGAGTAATATTGCTTTGTACATGTTCAGATCCTTGATTTATTAATTATACTAATTTGTTATCTTCGGCTTGGTTTATTATTTATCCGATATTCGCGGGCATAATTTCTGTAGATGCAGCTACATTTCCAGCTGTTTTTGTCGTATTAATCGTGTTAGTCTTTATTTGGCTGCAGAAAATGCATTACTGGCAATATTACCAATAACAATATAATCATAAATAAAGTTGTAGAACAATAATTAGCACCGTCTATACATGTGGACAGTGAATCACAAAGGAATCTCACCGCGAATTTAATAGCTGGTAGTGGTATGACAAGGACTTAGATCGACAAATATTATAATACAATGTTTAAATATTTGCCCGATGGAGCTTTTAATATAGACGCAGTGGTTCCCAAATATAATTTCGTACGCGATTATCAATTTATTCATATTCCGCGATGCAACCTGATTCCCGATCAAGAATAGAACTTCAAGTTCAGGATACAAGCAAGTATTTCTTACCCTGCGAAGCTTTACTTGAAGTGGAATGTCAACTTGTTTGAGATATTGAGATACTCAAATCATATTCGTCAAGAACGGCATACTGGCGTTCTTTAGTACTGCGCGATATATGAACGACGGAAGGGAGATCGAATCTATCGAAAATGATGTTGATGTCTCCACTACAGTTTTTGGTTTAACTCGATATTCCGACGATTATATAAGATCTACTGGTCCATCGATGATGTCCCCTAAGAATATTTTTGATCACGCCGATCATAATTATTTTTTGTAAGACTACCATAAAAACATAGTGCTGCTGCAAATGATGATGAAGGTATTGTTGTGAGTAATTGAGTAATAATCTTAATTTCAACCAAGGATTTTTTACACCGTGGAAGATTTTCATGCGCTATTCCGTTATCTCATATTTTCGGTTTCTGTATAAATGTTAGAAAAGTTATCTTTTGAGCTAAGCATTCAGTAATTCTTGTGAGAAAAAGTAATAACAGTGACGCAATCTGGCATGCTGATGGTATTGAAAATGGTAAGGTAGTTTTATCAAAACTTTCAATGTGGATGACAGTAATGACCCCATCGCTCAATACAGAACAAAAATTGTTATCTTTTATGGATCAAGGTGGTAAATCATTAATGTCATGGTTGGATCTTACGACGTCATTGTGGATGACAGTAATGACCTCATCGCTCACTACAGAACACCCATTGTTATCTTTTATAGATCAAGGTGGTAAATCATTAATGTCGTGGTCGGATCTTACGACGGTTACAACAACTAGTTGTGTTAAAAACGTGTTTACTAGGCAGATAGCATCAACGATGAGTATTTCCGCTCCTAGGCATATTGTCCTTTCATTACAGAACCCAACGCGATTAAATCCGGCTGATAAACAGCACATTATCATATAATATTTGGCCAACTAGGTGTCAATTAGGTATCACTGAGGATAAATGATTAGCATGAACCTTCCGTTTATATTTTGCTTGATTATACAAGTAATCAAATAGCACGCGCGAATCGTCGTTTATGGACGTTTATGGGACGCGATCCTAATATTGATACTGGCCTACAAATATCTCAGTTGGAGTTTATAAATTTGTATCCAATCTATTACTTTTGATTGCAACACCTCGATCTAACTAGGCCAATACAAATAGGTTGATATACATTTTAGAGCTCGTGTAAATGCTCACGGTGGTGCTCCATATAAAGCAATTGCTGTCCTTCACAGTGATACATCGATGTTACTCGAGGATGTAGGTGGGCGGATAAAGGTTGTTGACACGCCAGTAGAAAACATGTAAATGTTTTTCAAGAACATGTAGACAATCAGATCGATCTCGTATTAAATAAAAATATCATACAATCATGTTAATGTCAGGTTGACACCCGGTCAGGCAAAACAATTACAATCGTACGTGTGATGCAAAAATAACTTTAAAACGATATCAGATTGCTAACGGTGGACCAGATAAACTATCATTGGTTAAAATTCAACTTAATCATTTCAATAAAGCGTTAAAAGCAAAAAATGTTGTTCATTTTGAGTTTGCTTCCTCTGCAGTCAAACTATGACTAAATTAATATGTATATTTCCTCTCCTTGCCGCGATTCATGCATTGACTGCTCTGACTGCACCCGCTCTAGCTAAATCTGTCGTATTAGGTGTTGGAATGGTATTGAAAAAAACTATAGGACACAGGTACAAAAAGAAATCTAAGGCTTGAGATTACCAGGAAATCGTTTTACACGATACGGAGCGGGAGTAAGACTCCCATGAAGCGTTTATGCGTTTATTCATAACAGCGATGTCCAATTTTGATTGAATCGAAGCTGCCAAAACTCACCGAGTAAGGAATTTCAGGGGTGTTTTTAACAGAGATAAATTACCAAATCCAAAATACAATAACGAAACAGGTATTATTAATCTATATAATAACACTGGATCTGGCACTCACTGGGTCGCATACGCGATTGATCTACGGGGAATTATTTTTTTGTTTACTCTTACGGGCTAGCGCCGCCTAAAGCATTTCTCAAATATATATCTGGGTTATAAAACCGATTTGGTATTCAACATTGCCAACACAGACAATAACTGATCCACCAATTTGTGGCCGAGAAGTTATTAATATGCACGACGCGATCACAAAATCATCCAAACCACCTCATAAAACAGTACATGAATATCCCAGCGATAAATATTTATGGAGATCTTAAATGTATAACGGTAGATATTTGGGGAAGGTCTCTCTCACGAGGGAAAAAAACCAGGGGAGTTTCAATAGAGGTTGTAAAGAAACTTATCAGCGATGCGCTATGCGATATTTTAGACAAACTCGTTAATGTAACAGAAAATTATATCGCGGTGTTTGACTCAACAGGCTGGATTAAACCTGGTTTTTTTTAGTCAACCATCGATAATAAACTAACATCGCTGGACAGCGATTATATGTTGTCGACGAATATATCTTAAGAGAGCTGCGATCTGAGTATGATGCCCACATAAATCGGTTTAGAGATGTCAAGAAAAAAAACTTTGAACCTATTTAAAAAAAAAAATATTTGTAATTTCTTTGGAATTCCACCAACGATCACATTGAAACTCGCTGATATTAAAATAACTGCGCATAAATTAACAGCTCTGCGATCTGAATATGATGAACATATCCGCGCGTATGATATTGTAATAAGAGATCCTAGACGGATTAATACCGCTATAGTAAGTGTTATGGGAAACTTACAAGTATGATCTATGAATCTCGCTGATATTAAAATGATCGATGATAACTAATAGCGCTGCGATCTGAATATGATGAACATATAATAACACAGTTTACACGTTTCCATACTAATTTTGGAAAAGTTGATGATGCTCGGGATAATGTCTGTGAAAAATCGGCAATGATTCCTATAAAACTCGCTGAGATTAAAATTTCACCTATGAGATGAAACAAAACTGATGAGGCAATCAAAGAGGAATTTCCTAATATGGTTACCCGACTCAATACAGTTAAAATCACTAATGAGAAAAATAATAATGTGATATTTCAAGGATCTTTCGAATGGACCTCTCAAAATAATGTTATTGATGTTACTGGGAGGCTATAGGTTTTTACAGACGGACCCTGGTTTCACCAATAGAGTTTACCGAGAAAACAGATTTTACGGGAATTAATACTCCAAGTGATTTTTATCAATAATGGATCAATTAAGCAATTTACGATGACTCCTCTCTCTCTCTCTCTCTGGTAATTTAGTAGCTCGATTGCTGGACACATGGTAGGTAGAATTTGTAGTTGATTTAAGTAAACAACTTAATTAAATAATGACCACTCAGCAGTATCGATACGATCAAGTCCACGAGTAACATACTAAACTTAAAGATCTTACAAACGAGTATCAAAACAAAGTGAAAAAATATAACAGACATATTACCCAAATTGATATAATCGTATAGTCGGTTTCAGGTGTCACCGCTGCAACCGGTGTGATATTATCGTCGGTGACAATGATTTCTACTGTGGATGATTATATGGTCCAAATACAAATATCTCGAACCGCGTATTCGCAAATATCAACGATGAGATGTCGAGCCGATGATGACACAATAATACCCGATAGTGAATTCTCATCGTTGATTAACATGTATGATGCCGCGTTGTCAAAATTAGAAAAAAAACATTGATAATAATGTCATTGACAACGCCACAGAAATTATCTCAACGGATAGTCGAAAACACAGCCCTGGTAACCGCGACGATGATTTTAATAATGGCAAATAAACCTGAAATCAGCGTTGATTTTCCAAATTTGATTCCAGTAAAAGAAATCGCGTTTACGCAAATACGAATATATTACAGCTGGCCTAATATCAGATCAGCATCATTTGCGGGTAAACAGCCAAATATAACAGTTGTGTTTACAAGAAAAGATAAACCCGTACTCCCGATTGGCAGACTATAAATCTTCCCATGGGAAGTTATGACATGGAGCATATCAACGATGAAAATAAACGCAGGATTAAACCTCTAACGTTGGGTAAAATCTAAAATCGAGTTAACAGTTCATGAACCATAATTGTCAACTTCCATCGAGATAAATTATCCCGGAAACGTCGTGTATATATATATGACTCGTCGATCAGAACTATATTATGATGGCCTGAAAACCCACCAGTGGAAGCAAAACATAGATTTGTTGAACCATCGAGATCTCATTATATTACGGATGTGAAAAAAATATAACATTTCCCAAATATAGAAATAAATTAGTATATTTCCCAAGATGCATTTTCATTTCTCTATTGATGAGTTTGTAAACAAAAATCTTGAAAATGAAGTTATGGTTCGCGGATATGGTTTATCTTGAATTTACTCGTATGTTTGATAAATTAAAACATTTATTTGTAGGTACTACACGATATTTTTCTGATGATCTAAAGCAACAAATTATCGAAACAATCCGGCATTTAAACCATATAATACATGATTTCGAGGTGTTTAATCAAGACGCAATTGAAATGGTGGTCGCTTTTACCAGCATATAATGTCCACCGGAATGGTTAGGGTATAGTGAAAGATGGATATACACAGCATTTGGAAATCATTTCAAAATAACTGGACAACAATTACCACCATTAGTAATACCGGCTTCTCCAACCAAACAAACATAGAAAAAACTCAATTACGTCATCTATTAATATTTCCCTAAGTTCATCACCTCGTGAAGTATGGTATCATCGTCGCCAAATATTCTCGGACACAACGCCCCCGACGAAAGAGGCAGATATGTAACACCAGGGAACGTTGAAAAAACCTCGGTGATCGCGGTAAATCTCTAATAATACATCATCGACGGAAGGTACAGCGAAAATACTGAGTTATCGAATCAAGCAGTTCAAGGATATATTTTATTAACTTTTTTGCCCTCAAGTATCTCCTGGAAGTTTAATCATACAAATGCCGGTTAATACAGTATATTTAAAATGTAATATTCGCTGGATATCAAAAACAAATTTTCAACTCGTTGATCAAATGTCTAACATGATCAATTTACGTGATGAGCAATTGCAAATTACTCTTGACGTAAAATCCTAAGGATTAACATCCTGAGGCATCTGTCATCGTAATTAAACTTAACACAATTTTAATAATGTACCATCACGTGAAGTTATATGTCCATGATAAAGAACGGCTCGAACACGCAATCAGAGATTGATTTACTAATGCAATCACAGGGAATATTGAACTCGTCGTTGATGAGTTCGGCAATGATAGTTTTCCGCTGACACACACCATGTAGATCAAAATCGACGAGATCGTGTCACTATGATCTCATATTCCTTTGATCAAATATTAATTCATGCTCATTCGTGTATTTCTCGTGAACACCTCAAACAAGTTTTATCAGTGATACCCCTCGACGATTTCATCGAAGATATCATCGACGGAAAACTATTTTTTTTCATTGAAAAATCCAGCAAATTTAGATAATTTTCACGTCTACCGACTATAATTATTACCAATATATTTGTTTATTTCTGTGATTATTGCTGTAATTTGTATCCCATAAAATTCCACCACGATTCTTTTCCCCGTTAATAAATGAGAACCCCAACTTATATTATCGCCGATAACGAAACAAATAGCGTTACATATTGTTAAAAGACCTCTCGGGGTCGTCACCGAGTTTTAATAGGATTATACCGGATGTGTAAAATATGGAAAAAGAAACCGATTTCCGCTAAAACTCAGGGCAACGCTGGACAATTCCGCGCGGCTCAACAAGAAAATCGAGCTATCAAACGAAAACTCCGAGAAAATATCACCGAGCTTAAAAAAAAGGATCAATGATCTGAAATTAATTACGGATCACCGCTGAGAAAAAATAACAGATCGAATAACAACAAGAAATCTCCGCTTTTGAAACAAATCCCAGCGAGAAATATCATAAAACAGTGACGAATACTCAAAAAGTAAATGATGGATTGATTTCCATGATTGACGAGTTAAAATATAACCACCAAAATGTTAACGGATCAGTATAAACTACTTACCGCGACGCTCAATAATGTAAGCGTTAAAACAACGACAAAGAAATACGATATATAACTCGACAGAGATGAAAATGGATTATCAGGATGTTAGTAAACTTATGAAATTACCTATGTTTTGTTAATCGAGCAACATCCTTTCGAATTATTTGATTATATCTTTTTCTCGTGGTTGTTCTACGAAAACTGTGTTGATGTTATCGGATATATTTGTGATGCGTTTTGAAGCTGGTACTAATAATTTTAACTATCATAGTTTCGAAAAACATGTTTATTTTATATCGCTGTTCTGACATTATATTCATGATCCTGTATTCATTTATATGCGATGGTATACAATCATCTAGAATCGTTTTAACACTGTTGTATTCTTCGGTAATAAATTCACTGGTGAATATTTTATGATCACCTACTAAATTGTTTAGACGGTCATGTTCATTTATCAACTCCGCAACATTTTCGTCGTTCATATACCATAAGAAATGATTTGTTTAAACGATTGCATGTTTCAGACAATTTACAGTATATGTTGCTATATGCGATCCTTATCTCACGACACATCCCATATTCATATTGAAAACCACCATCGTTGTCGTAAAAATGAAATATCGCCTTGAAACATTCATTACGAAATTCATCCGCGGCAACAATGATTGCATTCTCCGCAAAGATATTCAGTTGACATTTAACCTCGTATTCAAATTCTTGCGCGGTGAATATAACATATTTTAAAAGAAATTGTTTATCCGTGCAGTATTGATATGGTGCTACATCATTAATTATCCTATCGAATAAACCAAAAGCGTTGTACATATCTTGTCGAGCTAAATTGATTAACTGTGCTTTCGATTTGTTGTCCGTATACAATAAACGTCTATTTAAATGATAATACCTATCAGGCAATTAATTCATGCAAAAGTAAAATATACATTTTGTTTAAATGTTTTGACCGTGTTGTTAAATATATATCTTCATAAGCAGCAGAGAGGGTGAACAGACCACCCATTTCGAGCAAAAATAAGGCTTCCAGATAACGTTTTCGAGCAAAATAAGGCTTACAGACCACGTTTTCGAACAAAATATAAGGCTTCCAACGAAATCTCATTTAACCAAAAAAAAAGTCTCCATATTTGCAAAAACGGAGATTTTACGATTTTGCTCGCAACGATGTGGTCATCACCCTCTCTGCTGCTACAGGTTAACAAAAAATAATAAATGATTTTAACCGAATATTTGATCAAGTCCGATACGATATCGTGTCCGAGGATCATGCAAATTTATTGTTGCGAATCCGTACTGGGTTGACTGAGCATGACTAAAGAAATTTTTAAATTGATTGAAGTCCATATCAGAACACCATGTCTGCCATATATTTCTAAGAGTATGAGTATCAACTCCGTTGAATACAGCAAGAATATTGCAGTTATCTCTGATGACTTTTGGAACCTGAGTGTAGCGTTGAGTGACATATATCACGTCAGTGTTTTTGTGACGCCCACGGGAAAATATTCTAGCAGGATTTTTTTGTTTATCTAACATTATATCGTCGTATACGACTAAATTGTTAATATCTCCATCAATATCATCAATGCTCGGTGCTTCATCGATATCGGTTATAAACTCAATAATACCCTCTCCGGATTTTTCTACCGCGCTGTCGTTAAAATCTTTTAGCACTTCATAACATCGTTGATCATCTACGCTAGGGGCAATTAAATACAACTTATCCCACTTCATCCATCTCATTATTAAATTGAGTAACAATTGCGTTTTACCGGATCCAGATGGCCCGATTATAATCATCCGGATAGAGTTTGGTAGCGCTGCAAGATGCTTAACTGGTTCTCTTGTTTTAGTCGCTGAAAAATCAATTATATCCATATTTCTATACATAAATTATGGATCTATATTGTGTGAAGTGTAAAACGCGTACTGGCACAGATGACTTGACGACGATTACAACTAAAAATAACCGATCAGCGCTTTCTGGTAAATGCGTGCAATGTGGTACAAAGAAATTTAGATTTGTGTCTATGAGATCTGATTTAAAAAAAAACGAGGAGGTGATATCGCAGCCAAATTGGCAAAGCTCCCTGGAACCCCATGGGCAAAGTACCCCGGAGAAAAGCACCCTCCAGGATATAGCTACTGTGGACCGGGAACCAGACTGGATATCAGACTCAATAATCAAAATCAACCCAACCCCGGTGAAGAACCAATAAACGCCATTGATAAGGCCTGTCACCTTCATGATGTTGCTTATAAAAGCAGCAATCTGCAACACAGGCATCTCGCAGATGTGAAATTAATTCATGCGTTTAATGCTATTCCTGATAAATCCTTCAAAGAAAAATTGGCTTCATTTTTTATAAAATCGGCTATGAAAAGCAAATTGATGTTAGGTGCCGGTAATTAATAATATGGAATCAATTTATTATTCCCCAAGAGGATACTGGAGGGGTAAATCAGCAGTCCATAAACTCGCTAGCGCTGCAAAAGTGAAAACAACCACTGCGGCTAATTGGTTATCCAAACAGGCACTATGGCAAATTTATCTACCACCGCCTAAACAGATTAATTTCTCGCATTTTGATGTGACCGCTCCTAATGAAGTTCATCAGGCTGATATATTATTTCTGCCACATGATCGTGGTTACAAATACGCTTTAACCGTAGTTGATATTGCAAGTCGATACAAAGAAGCAGAACCGTTAAAAACAAAATCAGCCACTGAAGTTGCTTCTGCATTTGAGAGGATTTATCGACGAGGTCCTCTGCACTGGCCAAATCTATTGCAGGTTGATCCTGGCAAGGAATTTCAGGGTGCAGTATTATCTACAATGAAACATCATAATGTCACCATACGACGAGGGCATACTGCGCTACATCGCGATCAGGCCATTGTAGAACGATTTAATCGGACGATTGCTGAGCGGTTATTTGGATATCAATACGCAAAAGAATTCATCCAAGAAAAAAGATCCCGTGAATGGGTTAAAAGATTACCATCTGTGATTACTGCACTGAATAACGAGATTACTAGAACAATCAACATGAAACCTATCAACGCGATTAAAAAGAAGTCTATACCCGTACAACCACAAAAAGATTTCAAAGAACCAATTCTTGGTAGTAATGTCACTGTTTGGTACTTATACGAACCAGGAGAGCTTGAGGGTGGTAAAAAAAGGGCTACTGATCCTATTTGGAGTGTTACTGCACACAAGATATCTAGTATAACACGATCTACGGGTAGACCTCCAGTCTATAAACTGGATTCAACTGCCCCTCAACGAGGATTTACTCGACAACAACTACAGGTAATTCCCGAGGATACTCAATTGCCACCGCATGGTCTTAACTAGCACCGTTGCGTCTATTGCACTCAAGACAAGTCAACATCACATTGTTTCTGACATGACCGAGACTGTTATTTTTTCTGTCTACGGTAAATTGGCGAGGATCTTTATCCGAATACTGCCAACGCATTATACAATTGCAACTCGCGCAGTGATTATTCTGTTGTTGTTTCAGCGTAATTATTAATTTAGCATCAATATCAAATTCTCGTTGTTTTTTTTTGTCCTGTTGTTTGTAACCGGAGAGTTTTTTATTAATGATGCTAACATCAATATCACTTATTGTTGTGTCATTATCATCGAAAACAACTCTTCGAAGTTGATTTATTTTTCGTACTCTGGATACTGCGAGATAGACTAAATTCGACCATTCGATGCGATTATCTACGATCCAAACAATTGTATCCGATATAGTCAATCCCTGTGAAGAATGTATCGTCGCTGCGTATCCTAGCGTCCACGGGGATTTATTAGCACGCAATGCATTTTCGACGACGCTGATATCAACCAGCACAATATCATTTAATACGAGAATTTGTTTTTCACTCTGTCCTGGAATATCAACTTCAATGTTCTGTTTTCGTGTATCCGATGGCCTATAACAAAGGGGTACTGGAAGCGTTGCAAATTTTTCTTTATGCAATTCAAATAACTTCATCTGAAGTGTGTCCCTGACTATTTTTCTACTTGCAATTATCAAAATCATTTGGTCTCCATGTTTCCCAGAAATCATTCATTGGAGTTTCTGAAATCACTTCACGCGCTATTTCGCATTGGATTCTATCCGGTTGTAATCTAATTAGCGCTTTGAATTCTCGTAATCGTTCATCAATTGATCTATAATCAGTGGTAATTTCTTCATAATAGTCTACAAAACCCCTTAGCCATTCATGTGGAGATGCACCGACAAATGGTGGTGGTTGGCCGTGATCACCGCACATGACGACTTTTGTGTTTTTGTTTAACAACCACTCGAGAAATGTTTGTAATACATCTAATGACACTGTGCATATTTCATCCCAAATTATGATTTCAGGAATGAATTTATCACCCATACGCTCAGGAGTCCATTTGTCACCCTTCCATCGAAAGAAACTATGGTAAGTACAGGCATTTACCCCTCGCTGTATCATCTCTCTGGCGAGTCTGTGAGTCGGTGTTAGCACAATCATGGTTGACCGACGAAATAATTCAATTGCACGAGTTGTCTTTCCTGACCCACCACAACCGTTTAAATAAACTGTCTTGTATCTACATACTGGATCAGATACCGGTGGTGCATTAGAAAATTCTGATTGAATTTCAATACGGTTACAACAAAGATATTTATCATCCATGGCAACGTCTGCGGATTCACAATACTCATGTAGCATCTCCTTTTTAAATCGCCAACGCCCCCAATTTTCTTCGGGATCTGTGAATTTAGCTACAGCTGATTTGTACTTATTGTGTATATACATCGAATCAGTGGCCACTCTAACCGCGGTATTAGGAAATATATTTATCATCGAAAATAGATTAATAGAAGCATAGGCTAGCATAGATGATCTTAAATGTGTATACTGGGAATTATATCCATCACAGTAGGTAACAACCGTACCTAATTTCTCACCATTGGATAGAAAAGCATCCTTACGGGATACAAGTTTTCCCTGTTTCATTAAATCCGTTACAATAAAATCGTATTCAGCGACGTCTATGATCAACCGCGAAGAATATTTTGCGTTGTCGTATCTTCCACCCTGGGTAAATTTACCGATTATTCTTCGTCCAAAATCTTTTGCTTGTTCTTTTTTACTTTCAAATAACTTCTTAGACAAATTCATGATTTTTTCTTCATTGAAATCAGGGAATTGTTTTCGCTGTTCGCTGATTATACGATCTAAATCGGGTTGTGGTAGCCAAACTTCTTTCTGTGCTCGATAGCATATAATAGCCTCGGAAACAATCAACGATATTAGCATACCACAATCAATCATATATCTCAATAGCACTATTGGCATCCAGGCCTTTTCAGATAGGTGTCTACCGAGCCAAACATAACTACACTGATGTAATCCTGACGCTAATTCAAATGATATCACACGAGCGAATCCGGTTAAATCAAAATCAGGCAATGGTCCATTAATCGCAACACGAGTCATTTCATGCGTGGGGTGTCCAAATCGTTTGAAGTACTCAGCACATTCCCCATACCCGAGAAAACTTCCGGGATAACACGCGGATATATCAATTGAAATCATACCATCACGTGAGTATTTCGTATTCCACAGTCCTCCATGACCAAATTCGACGCAACTCAATTTAACATCCTCGAGAAAATCACTTCGTGTTGGACGCCATGAGTTTTTTTCTCTTGCGAAGTGAGCTACCACTGATGGAATAGTAAAGCTATCCGTGAGTAGTTTTTCATGGAAACTCTCCGGTGAAAAATCACTAGCGATTTTTCTCATTCTGTTATCTAATTCTTCAACGCGATATAATTCACCATTTGGTCTTACAAATTGATCGAATCCTATTTCGGGATCTTCATCACTTCTAAGTAACCACACTGACACAGGATCATCTTTACACAACGCATGAATAGCATCGAATAATTTCTCTTCATAGAAAACATCCCCGGAAAATTCCGGGGGGATATATTTCACGGTTCGTTCTCGTGGAAATACTGTTACCGCAGGTGTCCACGCGTGTTTGTTATGATCAATAATCTGTATTGGAGCTCCTCGCGATTGATATTTCGGTTCGTATAAAACCTCTCCGGTTATTGTTGTTACTGATAT
The DNA here is from genome assembly GCA_030141615.1 of Unio pictorum. NCBI lineage: Eukaryota > Metazoa > Mollusca > Bivalvia > Unionida > Unionidae > Unio > Unio pictorum. Next base: position 7,934,388 of record JARLTB010000360.1, on the reverse strand, counting down.
TGGGAATTTTAATGATGCTTCTAATTTAGCTATATCAGAAATCTTTGCACCATGCTGTTTCACTGTCAGTTCCCATTCGGTTATTTTCCTACGTCGCAGATCAGTTAGTTTATTTCCTCGGGATGCATTTGTGAAGTGTTCCATTACCCGTGTTGCCACGCAATTCAGTGAACTAGAATATTTCATAGGAGCTAGTTTTGCGATATCGGGTTTATCATTTAACGGATATATCCCATAAACCATTGCTGTTACGGGATAAGATCTTTCGTAGTATGGTTTGTCAATGCCGGTTAGAATTCCTGGTTTGGAATCTCTACTCACAATGACAGCTTTTTTATTCTTGAGAATTGGTTCAAATTTATCCCTAATAATCCATTTGCCATCGACTTCAATAATGAATTTTATTCGGAAAAAATACCTTTTTTCCCCAACACGTGAAATTATCACTGCTGCTTTTTCATCAGTCATGGTAGCATCAACAACACCATCAATTCGAAATGTTGACCAACAATAAGATGCTCCATCACGCTTGAATTCATTAAAACAGTCTCTGATTTTACTAATCATGGCTTTATCAAGAATTGTATTCTTTGGTGTATTAGAAACTATATCGAGATTGAATTGAGCATCTTTCCAGGGTAATCTCTTGGACGTTTTTTTTGGTTTATCGAGATTAAATTTAGGATTAATTTTTAATAATCTCTTAAACTCTTTCATGTTTCCGTCTATTAAACGTTTTTTTGGTTTATCGAGATTAAATTTAGGATTAATTTTGTTACGTTTTTTTGGTTTATCGAGATTAAATTTAGGATTAATTTTTAATAATCTCTTAAACTCTTTCATGTTTCCGTCTCTTGGACGTTTTTTGGGTTTATCGAGATTAAATTTAGGATTAATTTTTAATAATCTCTTAAACTCTTTCATGTTTCCGTCTCTTGGACGTTTTTTGGGTTTATCGAGATTAAATTTAGGATTAATTTTTAATAATCTCTTAAACTCTTTCATGTTTCCGTCTCTTGGACGTTTTTTTGGTTTATCGAGATTAAATTTAGGATTAATTTTTAATAATCTCTTAAACTCTTTCATGTTTCCGTCTCTTGGACGTTTGAGATTAATTTTTAATAATCTCTTGTTACGTTTTTTGGGTTTATCGAGATTAAATTTAGGATTAATCTTCAATAATCTCTTAAACTCTTTCATGTTTCCTTCTATTGGACGTTTTTTTGGTTTATCGAGATTAAATTTAGGATTAATTTTCAATAATCTTTTAAACTCCATATCAGCATTGAATTCAGCATTTTTCGAAGGCGTTCTCCTTAATTCCCTCATGCTATAATTAAAACAAGCATTTAAATGAAGAATTTATATATAATGAATGATTGCAAGTGGCTTATGATTGGATCAGTAACCCCGTGTAACAAATCATGCAGAAATGAGTTTTGTGGGTATCATATGCAAAGCTTTCGACGTGGAAGCCTTGGCCCGTTACCCTGCATACGATGTGGGGTTGGGGTTAGGGGAAAATCTCAGTTGTGTTTGAATTGCGGTGGAAAGCGATACAGGGAGTTGAAGCGTTATTATGATAAAAGAATAAAAAATGGACAATCAATCAGAAATTATGACCCTGAAAAAGTCCCTGACACTGACAACGTCCCTGACAAAATCATAAGAACTCCTCAAGACTACATCGAAAGATTTATCATTAAACCAAACAATAAATTAGACAAAACAATAGTATTATGTATACGAATGAACCAAGAATTCAGACACCATCCCTTGATTACAAATTATGAAGCATCCAGTGATGGTGTTGTAAGACACTGTAGACTGAAGAAATCAGTTGGTGCTGTGAATAATCAAGGGTACTTGATGTTTACTGTTGGGAAGAAAACTTATCTCAATCATCGTTTCGCATTTGAATGTTTTTATGGATTGATCGAGGATGATTCTGTCATTGATCACAAGGATTCTAATCCGAAAAACAATTCTTTATCAAATCTGCAGGCTGTTACTCAAAGTGAGAATACCAAACGAGGAAAGACTGGAAAATGCAAAACGGTTGGGAAGATACCTGTGAAATCTTTGAATACGATAACTAACGAAGAAAAAATATTTCAATCAATAACCAGCGCCGGTAGGCATTTCGATATTTGTTCACCCTCAGTACGATTTGTTGCAGAGGGGATTTATCGATCGGCTATTTCAAAAAGGACGGGACAAAAAGTTCAATTTAGTTATGTCTAATGCGTCATATTTTTCATTTAGAAATATATCATTATTATAGAATAATGAATTCTGAAAACATGAATAGCATTTTATCCGAGATTTCAAAATTGAAAAGTTGGGATATTGAACTATCAGATGGGTTAAATCCTGATCAAATCATGTCTGATTTTCAGGATATAGAATACGGAGTTAGCACTAACAAGTATATGCTACCAAAGAAGTATGCGCTCAACAAGAGAATTCAGAATTCTATTCGGGACTCTCTCGCATTTTCCAGTGACGTAAGTGTGTTCGCTCCGTTGTATACCATCGTATAACGAATACGAAAAGAATTGGGGTACGAATACGAATTGAAAAAGGAGGTTAATTCTAAAATTAGAAATCTACGGGTATTAATTCAAGAAAATGAACAATTTTGATTGACCGACCATTTATCATTATTTGATTGACCGACCATTTATCATTATTTGATTGTGACCATCCCTCATAGAGATTTTCATTTTTTTTAGCATTTTTTGATTGACAATGTCAAAAACAGTGAAAATATTTCACACTGAATAAAAATTGATGGACGGTTCAGATTGATCAAAATAGAATGAGGGAAGTGTGGTATTAATTATTTTATATACAATTTCCACACTTCCCTCAAACCTGATAGGATGAAATAACACTTCCACGATGATGTTAGGTCGGGTTCGGGAAAATTGTTTCACAATTGAAAAATTGTTTTGCAATTGAAAAATTGTTTCTGATTTCAAATAATGGTCAATGAAGCATTAACAACCCGATTGGCTCGTGAACGACTGGATGCAATCAGGAGATTTGTACCAATTCGTGACTCTGTACGGAATAAACTACAACAACGACAGAGTCTTCAGACTGATTTTGCTGCGGGATCTGAAGAATTGTTTAAACCAGTAACCACAGCAACGAAGGAGATAGAGCGTGCTATACTCGGAGATGATCCTGACGGTAAAAGAAAAGAAGAGGGTCTTATTCCTGTGTTAGAAAAAATAGCAAAAAGAACTAAACAAACAAAAAAATCCTTGCAATCACTTCCTCAGGATATATCAACCGCTTCGAAACGAAAATTTAAAGGATTTCAGGAAGAACTAGTTAGTGGACTACCTAAATCAATTATATTTACCGAGAGCGCTAAACAACAAATTCTCAACGAGGATATAGACAATTTAGGTGAATTCGCTGCTAACAGCTATGATTCACAAGAGAAGTTTTTCACGGACAATTATTCGGATTATAGAATGTCACATAATGAATGGGCTGATATAGTGTATGAAATAAATACTGGGAGTTTAGATAGAAGGATGAAGGAATACAGAGACTTCAAGAGAAAATTTCAATTCCAAATAAGACAGCCATACGATGAGAAGAAATTTCTGGGGAGTGGTCTAGTTGGAAACGCTAGCGTTTCATGTCCTGGTAGTGTTCTCAGTGATATATCACGATTAGAGGTTCTTGTAGGAGGGTTCCGAGCCGGAAATAACTCACCGGAAATAATTAATGAAGCAGCTGATATCTGTAGACGATTATTTCAGGGTGGTATCATGGATATCAGCACATATCGAGATTTCATTGGCGAGTTAGTGGAAAGTGGGTATCATAGTGACTGAATTGAAAAGTCAATTGATTAGATAAATAACAATTGAAAAATTGTTTCTGATTTCAAATAATGATCATACACTACAATCATGATAAACCAACCCCCGTCTACGTAGTTAATTCACGGTTTCCGGTTTATAGAGCATACTACGGAGATGGTTTAGGTAATACCATTGCAGGGTTATTTGCGAGAATGGCTCCAAAAGTGATGCCGTTGGCTAAACAATTAGGAATGAAAGCAATTGATGTTATTCGTGATAAGGGTATTGGTGCTGTTGGAGATCTTGCGGGAAAAGCGTTTTCAACTGCGAAGAATAAATTAACATCATTAGTGAAATCACGGATGAAATCCAAAGGATTTTCAAAACCGTTACCGTCTACAGCGGAAATGCCTGCAAGTGTTAGTAGAATTATAAATAACGCAGTAGATGAAAAATTAGCGTCGATGGTTTTAACCCCCGACCAAAGCAATATTGCAAATATGATAGCAGGAAGTGGCTTTAAAAAACTACGTTGATGAAATGGAAAATCGCGATTTAGACTCTGATAAATAGAATAAAATGTTCAAAAAGTCACATGATCCAGCGTTTGATATAGACGCCCCAGTTGGCAAGGATGATTCTGTACGCGATTATCAATATTACGCCTATCATGCAATAGACCCAAATAGTCGAGCAAGAATCGATCTTCAAGTCCATGATACCAGTAAATACTTTCTACCCGCTGAAGCGTTTATTGAAGTAGAAGGAGAAATTGTAACAGCTGCTGATACTCCTGCTGTACCAGCACCGTATCCAGCTGGTACTCAAGTCGGTTTTGTCAATAATGGTATCATGGCGTTATTTGAGAGTGCAAAATATCTCATTGATGGAAAAGAAATTGAGGCGATAGATCGCGATGTTGATGTGGCTACAACAATAATCGGGTTAGCGAGATATTCCGATGATTATACAAGATCAGCAGGACCTTCTATGATGTTTGCAAAAGATGCTACAAATACCGCTGGAGGAAATCAATTTGTTGTAAGACGACCAAAGAATAATGCTGGCACCGCTAATATTGATGCCGAAGATATGATTATAAACAACGATGTTAATTTCAATCTAGGAGCTGCAACACGTATTTCAATGTTGCAAGGAGCGCGTAAATCATTTTCATGCGCGATTCCACTGCATCATATATTTGGATTCTGTAGAAACGTCCGAAAAGTTATTTATGGAGCGAAGCATACAGTATCGCTTGTACGAAAGAGTGATGATAATGACGCAATCTGGAGGATTCCAGCAGACAATGCAAATCCCAATACTGATGCCGGTAAAGTCAATTTAACAAAAATATCATTGTGGATGCCAGTGTTGACTCCATCAATCACCGCAGAAGAACGATTACTATCATTTATGGACCAAGGAGGAAAATCATTACTAAGTTGGCTAACCGTGAGTACAGATGTTAAACAATCAAATATCAACGGGTTATTCACGTGGAATCTAGCATCAAAACAAGGCGTTTCTGCGCCACGTCATATATTTATTGCGTTACAGGATAACACACGAGTTGGCGATCAACGTTTCAGTCATATGATATTTGATCAATTAGGTGTGAAAGACGTCTCACTGAGAATAAACGGCCAACAGGAACCATCCGAGGATATACAACTTAATTACACAGAAAATCATATTGCACGAGTTTATCATCGTCTGTTGTCATTTATGGCACGCGATCAAAATGTGGATACTGGTTTGCAAATATCACAATTGGATTTTAAAAGTCTCTATCCGATCTATTATTTCTCACTGGAACATCTCGATTTGATGAGACAATCTGTTGTTGATATACATTTTAGAGCTAATGTGACTCGTGGTGCTATTGCTGATTATAGAGCGGTTGCTGTCATTCTCAGCGACAAATCAATGTTACTTGAAGGTGTTGGAGGAAGAATGAGAGTGGTAGATGCCCCAGTGGAAAACATGTAATTGAAATTGTAAAAAATATGATTAAAACAGGCGGTATATTTCCGTTGTTAGCTGCGATACCAGCATTGATTGCAGCAGCAGCCCCAGTGGTGGCTAAAGCGGCAGCGTTAGGAGCCGTTGGTACTGCAGCAGGAATGGCACTAAAGAAGGCAACTGGGAAAGGATATAAAAAAAAGGGAAAGGGTCTAAGACTACCAGGAACCCCGTATTCGTGGTACAGCGGAAAGGGTCTAAGACTAGGACCGGTTTATTAATTGGAGAGTCTATGACTCAGGAACCTATGGTTCCCATGTCCAATTTTGATTTACTCGATGCTGCTAAAAAAATCGCGATTAAAAACTTCAGAGGTGTCTTTATGAAAGATCAATTACCACATCAACCAAATAGCGTTGAAACCGGAATCATTAATTTAGATAACAGCACCGGACCCGGAACTCACTGGGTTGCATACGCTATTGATCCACGTGGGATTGTCTATTTTGATTCATATGGATTAGCCCCACCAAAAGAGTTTATGCGTTATATAAAAACCCTTCCAATGAAGACTTGGTATTCTACGCTACCAACACAACAAATGAATGACCCACCAATATGTGGCAGCGAAGTATTAAATGTCCTTAACGCTATTTCTAACTCCTTGAGTAACCCAAGCGGAAAACCACCACATGTTGTCGTGAATGAATACACTAGTAATCGCTGGAGAAAATCGAAGATTTTTCAACGAAGTCGTCAAAAACGATTTTAGAGAGAGAAAGAGTTTTACAATAACATGATTGATATTTGGGGGAGATCTTTGAAACCCAAACCCGATGACACTGCAACCGGTGATGTAAAAAAACTAATCAAAGATGAAATAGCTGAGACGTTAAATTTAGCAAGTGTTGACCCGAACGAAATAGTTGTATTTCAGGACAAACAGGATAAATTGAAAAGCAGTGATGTGTCATTGAATGACATTTTGATACGGCAGCGCGACGCCGCTGAAAACTCTATTGCGCTATATTCCAACAGTGGACAACTTAAACCAGGCGCACTTGTGTCTACAATCACCGACGCGATTGACGCCCACAAACGTGATCTGGAGGATTATATACGAGGTTATAGTACTTTTCGCAAAAATGTCGTACATAAATTCTTTGGAACCCCGCTTGTGGTTGGCATGACTCTCGCTGAAATTAAAAACTATCTATCGCTATTCTTTTTTAACAAGGACGCGGGAAGGATGATGAATGAAAATGAAATCAAGGCAAATTATCTCGAGATTTCTAAACTAATAGAAGATCAAAAACCCACTAACGACGTCATTGTTAAGTTTTTTGGAACCCCGCTTGTGGCAGGCATGACTCTCGCTGAAATCAGTGAGTTTATCGGCAAGCACACTCACAATGCCTACATCGCTAATAATTTATTTGGTATCCCGGCTACATCTACAATAACTCTCAAAGATATTAATATGTTTATGGTGAGACAAACAACACTTAATACCATCGTGGATAGATTTTTGGGGAGAACACCTGTTTCTGAAACCACATCGTTGACAGGTCCAACCCTCGCTGAAGTTAAAAAAGCTATTGACGAACAAAAATCCGCCAGTGAAATGGTTAACAAGTTCTTTAGAGGACCTGAAGGTTACGATACCACTACGACATATTTTGACCTCGCTAATGATTATAAACTCCGAATAGATATGGAATTTAACATCCTTTTGTTTACATTTTTTAAACGCCGCGATAAAACGCAGATGAAATATACTGAAATCGATAAAACCTATTCCGACGTCATTGACGATATTCTTAAACTAAAGGGGAATGTTGAGCGGGTACAAAAACCAGTCAATGACATTGTTGATAAGTTCGTTGAAATTATCGCGGCTATCAATAAGGTAAAAACTCCACATAGTGTAAGCGTCAATAACATCGTGTACACGGTTGATAGTGGGACTTTTGATTGGATCCGGGGAAATGATAATTATCTTCGTGTTGGCAACAGACATACTGGTGCACCAGGTTGCTACCGACTTACAATAATACATCACCGTAAATTTGATTTGGAATGCAGCAACACAGGTATCAGAGGTGTTAACACATTGATGTATATACTAGAGAAAGTACCACCACCTCCACCCTCTATACCAATCCCGCTTACGATTACTATAAACAATTCCGACGAGTATGTGATTAGGGAGTCACTACCCTGGATAATAGAATTTGTATCCGGTGTCCCCTCATCCGATCCTAAAACCACTTCGTTAATAGGATAAATGAAAACATTAGTTGGTTTAAAATAACAACAATGATTCCATCATCGTCGTAATATCGATTCGACACCGTGAAAGAGTTTTCCGCGAATTTGAAATTACTTTCCGCGAACTTGAAAACACAATTGAAAACACTAGTATTTTTAAAATAAAAATGATTTCATCAACGCAATGTCGCTATGATCAGGTCAGAGAATTTCAGACTAGACTCAAAACCCTCCCTGAGGAGTATCAAATAAAAATAAAAAAATACCGACGAAGAATCACCGCAATTGATATTACTATGTACTCGGTGTCAAGCGTTCTCGCTGGCGCCGGAATAATACTTGCATCGGTTACAATGATTGCCCCGGTCGTAGTTCCAATTTGCATTTCTGCGGTGGCTACAATCGGGGGTATATCAACCGGGATAGCAAAAAAGATATCATCATGCAGCCAGAGTAAACTGCAGAATTACTTAATTCAATTTCATATTGCATCAACCGCATATTCGCAGTTATCCCTGATGATATCGTCGTCACTCGATAATACAATTATATCAGATAGTGAATTCTCAGCGATGGTCAGTATTTTTGATTCCGCGATATCGAAATTAGAGCGACAACATGAATATAATAACAATGACAACACCGATGGAATTGGAAAACACGAACCCAAAAACCAAAATGATCTCAATAATCTCAACCATACCAGATTGTGAGTTCTCAGTGATGGTCAGTATTTATGATTCCGCGGTGTCAAAATTAGAAATACAACATGAGTATAATAACAATGACGACACCGATGGAATTACTTCAACAAATAGTGGAGAACACGAACCCAGTACAAACAAGCATGATATCAATAACATCAACGGAACCCGAGATTAGTGTGAATTTCCCTAGCCCAGTCTCCGTGAAGGAGATAGCGCTAGCAAAACTACGAGTGTATCATAGTTGGCCTAATATCAGATCAAAATCATTTGGTGGTCAACAACCCAATAATTCTTTAGTGTTTGCAAATAAGAATAAACCCGACGGAACCCCAGACTGGAACGTTGTTTCCATACCAACCGGATCATACCAAATCGAACAAATCAATAATGAATTCGCGCGTAGAATAAAATCGATTACTGGAACAGAATCGAAAATCGCTATAACAGTTCATGAGCCGACACTATCATCCGCAATTGAGATAAGCACAGAAGGATACGTCGTAGATATCTATCAGAGTTATATTAGAACCGTACTAGGATGGCCTGAAAAACCACCGGAAAAATCCACCACCGACTTAACCACGGACGTAGAATCATATCATGAAATCAATCCCAGTTATCGAGATAATTTATCTGATATAAGAAAAGGAAAAATCGCCGATAGATTTATATTCACCAACAAAGACACATTGCAATGGGATTTTATCATTAAAAGAACAACCGACTCATCTGTTACTATTTCATTTACGCTAACTGACGTCCGTGGTTATTTTAATGAGATTAAACAATTATATGACACACAACTAGAACAACTACGGAAAACAAGATTGCAAAAACACGTTGAAATAATAAATCAACTTATATCGGACATGGAATATATCTATGAACTAATTATTCAAACAATAATTAATGACAACAGCGACAATAAACAACGATTCCTAACCGATTACAATATCACAGAAGACAATCTGCGTAATTTCAAGTTTCCGAAATACAACGCTGATGAATTAGCAAGAATTGTTAAAACCGATATCAAAGCGCTACAAAAATCAGATTCAACTGTCCTCCACAAATATAATAATGATCCAGATGGTGGCGGTAGGCATATCGCTCCGTTCAACGTGAATATTTCATCGGTGATTGCGCTCAATTTAGTATGTGATGTTATCGAAGGAAGCTATCAGATTAATCTAGAGCAATCAAATCAAGCTCAGCAGGGATATATTCTTTATTCGTTTGCACCAACAGCTCCTCCAGGATTCCTAATTATTGAAAACCCAATTAATCCTGTCTACATGCGATGCCATAATAATTCATTAACCAGAATTAATTTCAAACTCACCGACCAGTCAAATAATCTGATTGATTTACAAGAAGAGGTGTTAGCGATTAGTTTGTTTGTAAAGTCCTAAGGACTTGATCAAATATTCGGTTAAAATCATTTATTATTTTTTGTTAACCTGTAGCAGCAGAGAGGGTGATGACCACATCGTTGCGAGCAAAATCGTAAAATCTCCGTTTTTGCAAATATGGAGACTTTTTTTTTGGTTAAATGAGATTTCGTTGGAAGCCTTATATTTTGTTCGAAAACGTGGTCTGTAAGCCTTATTTTGCTCGAAAACGTTATCTGGAAGCCTTATTTTTGCTCGAAAAGGGTGGTCTGTTCACCCTCTCTGCTGCTTCATATTTAGCTACGGAATTCATCGACGGAAAATTTTTAATCGGGCTATCCATGAAAGCGATAACAGGTTCTCGTGGTCGAGAGCTAATTTTGCAAATACAATTAAGACAATTTTTGCGTTGAGTAATAGCTCTCAAATTTTCTCCGCGATTGTCCAAAGGAAATCTGTTAATATGATCAACAACAAATCCCTTATTTATTTGCCAGTTAAAACATTAATAAATAAATTGATGGGCGAGATATTTTTTCCGATGAGTGTAATCCTCTAGTATCCTACCTCTTCCTCCCTTTTAAATCACCATACTGATCTATACAACCAATTTTGATCTTTCGTTGACAATGTCTAATGATTTCACAAAGAGAAAGAAAGAAGCTTCATAATTTTCTTAAACATGATGTGAAACGAATTCAATTTGATTCATGATATCTCTCAAGCAAAACAACTATTTAATTCTTTTTCACGATAACTTCCAGTAATATAATCCTGTCCATTGAATACGACATTATACTTATTTGCATAGTGCATAACAAGCTCTCTGAATCTTTTACCGCTGCAATCATAACATAATCGAGTTTTACCTCGTAAACCATAACCACATTTGATACAATTAACAAGGTCCTTAGAACCTCGTTTAAAATAATTATTATGAACCGCGCAGTATTCTCCTTGAGATTTTATTGAGCATGTCCCTGCGGATATGTCAAAGATTACCTATATTAAATTTATTTCCACCGCGGTGGGTTTTTTACCTTGATGGTAGAATACACTCGCGGATGTGGAAATCAAAAATTAAAAATAGTGTGAAACAAACAAAATATAAATTTCTTATACACGGTGCAGATTACGTGTGGTCGAATTATAGAACACCACGCAATAATAACATCATGGATGACAAACGAGCAGCTGAAATATTATCAAAGATAGATCGTCGTAATAAACAATATTATCAGTTAGTAAAAGTTAGCAGAATTTCAAGACGACGTTGGAAAGTATATAACAAACGCAAACTTGTAATGACAACAAAAGGGAAAGCTGTAATCATCGACGATAAAACCCAACCGGTGATGTTAACCGGAATCGAAAGCGCATATTACAGTGAAGAGTATCCGGTAACCGTATCAAATTATAGAATGTTTTCAATACATCAACCAGATATCAATAAACTTTCCCCGATGTGAGTTTCGTCGATGATGATGCTGACCAAATTGTCGATTATTTTAAAAATGTGAAACGAGTTAATGGTTTAACGGCGATGAGATTACCCAAGATAGATAAAAGGGCGGAATCGGTTAAGAAAAGGTGCTTCAATAAACAATGTTGGTGAATTAGAAGAAACATAAAGATTCCGATAATCGTAAAAACTATCACCGGGGAAATTTATAATCGTCGAAACATTACAAAAATGGCGGAGCTCCGATTGAAATAATCGATCATAATTCACATGCGTGGTCCAATTCCGTAAGGATATTTCACGGAATCGCGTAGTAAAATATTACCACGCGGATATATATGATTATATCCACGAAATAAATAAACCCGATCCGGTATCAGTATGGTAAGTTAAAAGGGAGGAAGAGGTAGGATACGATCTATTTTAGAAGAACTTCAAACACGCATGAATTATCTCACGATGAGATACTCAAACGACGTAGAATAAATAAGACGAAATTGTTTTACTGTTTCATCCGTCGCATCCCATTTTGCCAGGAAAAATAGTTCGTGGGAACCGACTCGTTTTGATTTTTTCGATGATGTAAAATCGAGCTGTTTTAAATACGGCTATGGTGGATTGTGGAATACCAAATACAGTCACATCAATGTTATTTCCGTTCACATTATAGCTTATCATCCAGGAAGTTTTCTTTGACGCGGTGAATGCAGTGAATATTTTAAACGCATGAAAAGACCAGAGTCGCCATAAACGGACCTTTTCCTGATTTTGACTTAACAGGATTTATTTTAATCGTTTAATCTCACTGAAATTCTCCATCCAATATGTTGCGCCTGGTTTGGTAAAAAATGTTAACGTCGAAATGGGCACCGATAGTACTACTACGTTTTATGCTCGATGTTGGCATGTCGACATCGCTGACTGTCTCCGAGTGGTTTATGTAATATAGGAAATAATCTTTGGTTTGGTTATCGAGGATTGGGATACAAATTACCACGATGAAAAAGGCGCAAAGGATCTCAGAAGAAAAAAAAATAGTAGATTTCCTTAAAGTGGATCATGCGATAACAAGTCACGTTGAACAGGATTAACTTTAGAAGATGCTGAACTAGATTTTATAATCGCAGATACAAAAAAAAATTACATTGAGGAAAATCGGTTGTTTGACCAACATGGAAAAAAATAGGAACCATTCTTGAATATTTTGAATGTGAATCACCACCATATGCACATTTAATATCATCAATTTTCGCTTATGTTTCGATAAATTTACTCGCGATGATAACCTGATTTTCAAACATCGCTGTCTGTTTACGATCCAAAAGACATAAAGAAAACAGTTTACTTGAATGGACCAGGAGGATGCGGTACGACAACCAGAGTTATCGAATTATTCGGAAAGAATTATGACATGATAGTATTAACACCGACGCATCGACTTGAAAGAGAGATGACATCCCGAGGAGTAAATGCTTGTACGTATCATTGATTATTTCGTTTTAACGGAAACACGTGGACTCCTCAAATGGGAAAAAAATATATTCCCGGGATTAGGTTTTGGGAGGAAATATGTACAATATAATTGGATATATTAAAACGTTCTTGGAGTGATTGTTAACAAAAAAAAACCGCTGTGATAATGTGTGGTGACCACGGTCATCCACCGCCGTTAACTGGATTATCTCCTCAAATTGGTTTAAAAAAAACTGTACATTATTATGATGAAATTAATACCGATGATCGATTACTCGATGAATCATTAAAAATATTAAAAACTACGATAATGAAATAAAACTCAACGCGAAATAACACGTCAAAAACAATTCCTGAAACATCCAACGGGAATTTTTGGTGGAAATAGAAACAAACAGATTTGATAATCGCGAGCAAAAAAGAAATCACAAATCTGCTTCAGATGAAATTATTTAATCTGCCTGAAGAAAAATTTCTAACATGGCAGGTTCCATTATGTTATAGGCCAATTGATACACGACGACATAACATCAACGTTGATATTCCTGGGACATCAATGCAGCAAAACCTCGTGTTAAATGATATTGTGCTGTTTGATATCACTGCTGTCAGAGATGCAATAAACGCTGAGAAATCCTCATAGAATATAGTATACGCGATGACAATATATCCACCTCAAGGATTAACCATCTCCGATACAACAGCTTGAATCATCGATGATTTCATTGACTGCTCAAATTTAGTCTTTTTAACGGAATCTAGAGTCCGCAGGTTAAATCAACTTCAAAGAGTTTACGTCGATTTCAACAACAATAAAAATATCGATTATGGAATCAATGATACCGCGATAATAAAAAGAGTTAGCAGGGTATAAACACAGTGACAAACAAAACAACAGACAATTTGATCTCGATGTTGTTTTATTTTAAAATTAAAACAACAACATGAAAACCACTGCGCGAGCTGTAATTGTATAATGGGATGGTCGGAACAATTTACTGTTGATAGACATACCAGAGATAATGTAACATTGACCTGTCTGGTATATAATCGAAATCATAACATTAATTAAGACCCCGCGGTAGTAATTGAGTATCATCGGGAATCACTTGTAATTATTCACGTGCTAATCCATGTTGTGGAGCAGTTGAATCTAATCTATAGATTGCTGGTCTCTTTTTCGATGTGACAACACTGAATATATTATATGTGGTTACACTCCATATAGGATCGGTTTATCTTTTTTTATTTTTTTTTTGTGATCGCGATAACAAGATTCATATTGATGATTCTAGCAATTTCATTACTGAGTGAGTTATCACCCCGGGTAATCTTTTAACCCATTCACGTGATCGTTTGTCTTCGATGGATTCCCTCGCGTATTGATAAAGAAATAACCGGTCTGCAATCTTTCGATTAAACCTTTCAACGATAGCTTGATCGCAATGAATTGCAGTATGTCCTCGTATGATGGTGGTGCTATGTTGTTTCGTCGTTGATGACACTTCAATTTGAAACTCTTTACCTGGATCAACCTGGAGGAGATGCGGCCAACGTAGAGGTCATAATTGATAAATTCTTTTAAACGCGGAGGCAACTTCATATGAGGTTTTCATAGTGAACGGTTCTGCTTCTTTATATCCACTCGCAATCGGGACGACCGCTAACGCGTATTTGTAAGTATTCTTTCCACAGTATCATGTTTAAGAAATAAGATATCAGTCTGATGAACTTCATTTGGGACGTTAACATCGAATGACGCGTATTGAATCTTCTTAGGAATAGGTAAATAAATTTGGATAACCAAATTCTCGCGGTAGAATTTTTAATCTTTGCAACACTAGCGAGTTTATTAATTGCGAAGCTACCTTTCCAGAATCCGTCCGGGGATTAATAAATTGAATCCATCATAAAAATTACCAGCACCTAATATGAGCTCACTTTTCATCGCAGTTTTTATCAACCAACTAGCCAATTTTTCTTTGAAAGATTTATCAGCGACAGAATTTAACGCATGTATTAAATTCACATCGTCGATGTGTCTTTGCTGAAAATCTTACTTTTGTATTCGAAATCATGAGCGTGGCAAGCTTTATCGATATAATTTACTGGCTATTCACCAGGTCGGGGTTGATCTTGATTATCAAGTCGGATATCAAGTATGGTTCCAGGACCGCAGTAATTATATCCCGGGAGGTGTTTTTCTCAATGATATTTGGCACACGGAGCTCCAGGAATTTTTTTAAACCTAGAAGTGATATCACTTCTCTCTTTTTACTAACGAATCTGAATTTCTGTATACCACATTTTGCACACATACCGCTAATTGCATCTCTGTTATTTGTATGTCACAACATGCGTTGGGTCAATTGTCGGTGTACGCGACTTACAGTTTACACAATATAAATCCATAATTTATATATATAATAATATGAATGTAATTGATAATTCAGTGAACCGAGAGCGGGAAACCTTTAAACATTATGCGATGCTATCAAATTACATTCGGATGAGTATACTTGGTCCATCAAGGAGAGGTTAAACACAACTGCTAATTGATATGATAATGAGATGAATGAAATGGGATACATTATATTCTGTAGCCCCGAGAGCAGATGATCAACGTTGTTATGCGCTGCTAAAGTATTTTAAAGAGATTGCACAATCGATAATCCGCGAGGATATTATTGAATTTATCATCGACATCGAAGAAGCTCCAAGCGTTGAAGATCTTAACAGGAGTGTCAACAATCTAGTTGTTTTCGATAAGGTGATGCTAGACAAACAAATAAATCCTGCTATGATATTTTCACAAGGAAGACACAAAAATATTGACGAGATATATGTTACCCAAAGGTATACTCAAATCCCTAAAGTGATCATAGACAATTGTAATAGCCTCGCGGTGTTTAACGGAGTTGATACTCATACATTCAGAAATATTCATCAAACCTGGTGCGACGGTGACATGAATTATAATAAATAAAAAAATCTTTAGTCATGCTCGGCCTATCCCTCATGGATTTATATAGATAAATTTACATGATCCAAAGACATGATATCGGATCGGGCTCGATACAATATTTAATTGTTTAATATCAGTCAATAGCACGTGATGACACCATAACGCGATTTGATTTCAATTTTTTACATAATAAAAATCATTGGATTTTTTATATATATTTGCCTGAAAAAGTTGTGCATACCTGCTCCCATTTCACACACATACATACGCACGCGGACAAATCTTTTACATTTAAAGTATAAGCTTTCTTAACCAACTATAAAGGTGGGCAAACCTACTCTTCCTCTGTTTGAACTCTACAACTTCTGCAATATAAATCAATATATGTATGATATAGATATAGTTGTTTTCTCATAGACACAAAATCAGCAACCAGTCAAATATCATCCAGCGCTACCGAATTCTATCAGAATGATCCTACTAGGTCTGTTATGAAGTGGAAACACACAATAACTTCTTAATTAGATAGAAAGATGGATCAAGTGGGACCATATCTGGGTCATCAGAGATGCTGCTATGTTCTTAAAAGTCTAATGAGAACACACGATAATTAAATGAAGAAGATGATGATATTATTAATTGCATCACCGATAGTGATTAACTGCTGCGTGTTGATTAACTTGTTTGATATAGTAATACTCTTGTAGTACATGATGATGTAATTATTGACAAACAATTAAATCCAGCAAGAATATATTATCGAGCCAGACGAACAGGTAAAGATATAAAGTATGTAGCAGAGTGATATACATAAATTCAGACATTGATCATATATAACTGTAATATATTAGCTATATTTAATGGAGTTGATACTCATACACTGCGTAATATTCATCAAACTTTGTGTTTAGAACACTTTGATATATTTAAATTTTAAAACGTTTGTTCACATGTGCAAGTTACTCTACACGGATTTTTAACGACACATTTTCAGGATCCTCGGTCGCGAAAGTTTATAGGTCTCGATACACTGTTTGCTTAAGAGATAGCTGTTAGTCTGATATACTAATGATTTTATTACAGCTGCATAAATAGTACGACCTCATTTAAACATCTGGTGGTTAAACAAATACACATATAAATTTGGAAAACAAATGGATAAAAAAAATAACAAAAAAATCTAACCGAATTAAGGCAACTCTCGGTTTTGGTTACAAGATTCCGTTTGGCGTTATGGACTCTGTATTTTTCATTTCCTTAGGAAGATTTATGTTTTTAAGTAAATGGTGCTTCAACGAAAGGTATGTTGACCCTGTTTGCTGCTCCATTGCCGCCCCATTATTATCTTGAACGTGTTTAATGTTAAACACAAACTGTTAAACTTAGGAACCTGCTATTGACGTTTGACGAAACATTACGTTGGAATAGTTTAATCTGTTCGACTTCCATGTTTACATGCAAACTGTAATACCATCCTTGTGCGGGATTCATATTCATAAGGAACATGTATCCATTGTGACTAGTGATATTCGGAAGGTTAGTATTTGATGTTTCGTTGAGATTGACCATGACAGCTTAACCGCATGAAGACAATATTTCCACAAAAGTCAGTGTATTAAAATCAACTAGGATAGTTTGTCATTGGTATTACTGTTTCAGGAAGTTAGTGGCTTCTGCTCGTTACATTATTTTATTTATTAATTGTTCTAATATCTTAGCGAGCAGGTGAAAGTGTGATGATATTCAAGTAGATAACCATATTGTTAATGTCGTGCATTATTTCTGCATTTGGACCATCGTCCTTGTTTACATGATAAGTTGCTTTAACATTTATTTAATCAAAATGAATAGAAATAAATGTTTAAAACATAAAGAGAAGCGACCGATCAATTTGCAAATGACACTGATATTATTCGCAAAACGTTGAAAACTACATGTTTTTTGTGACATAATGGATGGACCTTTTTTTATCTATTTCCCTCGGTCAATACAGATTTGCTTCTGGTCAATCCTTTGTTGGAAATTCAAGTGTGTGTGACATCAATAAATCGTATGTATAGTACGTATGCTGTATCATTCTTGTATTACACGTTATGCAGTTGCAAACTTCAAGGAAACTCGACGATATTGTTTCCATTTTAATGAGGAAACTATACATCTCGTGTTACATAAATGAAACAGAGTACCTGCTAAACACGAATGTTGACAAGGGTTATCTATATTTTTTTGGACAATGTATCAATAAATTGTAATTTAAGATTATATCTGATATATAGAGATATATGTCACTAGGTAATGACCCGAAAGAACATTTAAACAGGTAAAAATCATTCCGAATCTACACCTTAAGACTTTTTTATGGAGCAGTTGCAACGCAGGTAACTTACAAACTCTTCAAAAATGGTATAAAATGTGTATAATCCTAATCATCTCACCTATTAAAAAGCAGATTAAATCAGAGAAATCTCTTTAAATGTGTATATTGCCTTCTTTGGGCATCATTCCGAAACTAGTTCCCTGTTATTATTGTTAAATATGCACGAAACGAAAACGTTTAGGTATCGCTCTAGGGGTGCGATCACAATTAGATACTATGAATTTGGGTATTCAGCGAGAAGAAGTACTGATTCCTACATACAATATTTTACATATCGTTTCAGATACTGATGAGTACATATTGCAGAACTGTACATGTCACAACCACGGACAGTGCTTAAAAAGTGAAGGAAGTTTCCTATGTAGATATAATAATAGTTATAATGGAATTAGATGCAAAACAGGTTGGAATATAAGCTGTTTGTCTCACATGCAATATGCATGTAATACATCTATGTATATCATTCATGGTCTAAAATTGTTAAACATAGTTTAAGGTAAATTAAAACATGCCTCAAGCAATAATGCATGAGATTATGTCCCCACAAATTATAATTTATTTTCAGTATGAAGGGCATGTTTTCTATTTCTGTTTTGATTGTTTGCTGAAGAATAACATAACGTGTTCAGTAAAATACATATTCATCCATTTTACAAAATCATCTTTTTGCAAATGCCTTTACGAGAGCCTTTAAGCAATCTTTTAACGTAAAATCCATTTTAATATAGAAAGTTTTTAAAGAAATAGTTCTTTCAAAATCTAGTTTCTTCCTTAAAGATATTATATACATATTCTAAACATCATTTCTTTTTTTTGGGAATCGTTTCCGGTTTGATTTAATTTATTTGTTTCTCCATCTATACAGTTTGATAATCTATATTTTAAGCATTACATAAAATGGTATTTACAAGTTATCAAGTATAGAGCTAAAACAGCAAGACTTCTTAATCTTGCCTTTACTAGAGTGTATTCTTCATCAAAATAAGTTCTAACCGCTTGTATTTAAGATCCATCCTGTAACAAATAGTACGATATAAACATAATCGATTTATTTAAAATCATATTCATCAGATCACAAGGCTGATAAAGACTTGATCCTGAATTTAATCTGAACCCTCACGATAATAACAGTTCTCATTGAGGTGTATTCTATTAAATGTTCTATGGAATGTTTTGATTTTACGGTTTAACGCCATTTTTCAGATGGACCAGAACAATATAGGCTATACATGGCACCCATTATTAATGGTGGAGGAAGAAACCGGACGAACCCCGGAAAGAACCACCGACCCACGAGAAGCTACTGGCAAGCTTTGTCACATAACAACATTTGCCGAACCTTAGACTCGAACACGCGCAGACAGAGGTGAGATGGCAATGGTCCGTAACGGACAGCGCTTTAGACCACTCGGCCACTCGCGGGCCCCTCTCTATCGAATGAAGGCAACGGTTAATCAAAGTTAGCTACATTGAAAAGTAAATATAATAATAATAATGATAATAATAATGAGCACTGTATATTGCACTTAATCGTTAAGAGCTCTAAACGCTTTACAACATATATAATGATATAATTACAAACAAAACAAGAAAAAAACCCATAAACATAATGAAATTAGAAAACAGAAACTAAATGCTGAACATATTACAAATATGAAACATTATCAGTTCTTTAAGTTTGTTATTGCAGTCGGAACATGTGAGTTTTAAGACCACTCCTGAAAGGGACCACTGTGTCTTTCTCTCCAATTGCAATGGACAATTTCTTCCACGTTGCTTGGTCTTGGTATGCAAAAGAACGTTGTGTATATGTGTTCGCTTTCATAGATGGAACAACGAGTATACCAGTATCAGAAAAGGAGCGAAAATGTAATATTTTGTTGCGTACACATGGGTGAGGCCAGATGGGATATCTTTTGTTTCAGGTAAAAGTTGTGAATGAGAAAGTCTTTGTGTTGTGATCGGAATGACCCCAGTTTTACCATCATTCATCTGCAGCTTGTTACATGTCTTTCATGATTTCACAGCAGAAATTCAACTCTATGCCTTGGATGGTCGCATCAACATCAGTTGGGTGGCTAGGTTTGTATATTTGAGTGTCATCAGGATACAATTGGTTATACGCTGGATGAGTATACATGGCACTTGAGAGCGTCTGAGTGTAGATAATGAAGAGAACAGGCCCAAGAACCGAATCTCGTGAAACGCCACAACATCGATCAAATAGGCTGGAGTGTATTCCATTTGCAAACACATCTCTGTCCTGTTGACTAAGTAGGACTTTAGCCATAGTAAGATCGTTTTTTGAATGCTAAATACATGCTGTATAGGTGAAGTTATATATCATGATCTAGTGTGTCAAATGCTGCTGACAAATCAAAGAGTGTGAGGAATGCAATCGTTCAAATTGCCCAAAGCAGAGAAAATGTCATTAACTACTGTCAGAAGAGTAGTTTCCGTATTGTAGCAAGGGCGATATGCAGAATGTTCATTGCTAAATGGTATGTCGGAATTCAGATGAGATACAAATTGTGTTAGAACAACCTTTTCTGAGATTTTTGTATATGAATGGAAGAATATAAACTGGGCGGTAGTACATTAAATCGTATTGGGTGAGAGTTGGTTTCATCAGCAGAGGCTTTATAATGACAGATGTAAAAAATGATGTGAATTCACTGGATGACAGAGAGGCATTAATAACGTCAGTTAGTAAAGGCAATATTGGATGTAATCACTCAAGCAGCAGTGATGTTGAATTAGAATCAAGTGCACGTAATTTTGGTGCACTCTGCGCCACGCTTCTACGTATTACATTCAAAGAAGGCAGTTGGAAGTAGTGTACATATATTTCTTGACAAAATTTTGTTAGTAATCTTGAACAGTTATCTACATATGCTATAGTTTAGTATAGTATAAATAAATTATATCTGGATTCGAGTTTTAGTTGCATCAACTAGTACGAAATATTAGTAAGTTGGATCAAAATTAACGAATGCACATAATATGATTGGATGACGATCTCTCAATTAGAAGACAGATATACTGCCTTATTTTTATGTGAACAGATGTGTTTGCACTTATTAGATAATATTTAAACCATTCTTGTGTATAGGATTAATTCTAGATCACAGAAACATCTTCCTTACGCCCTATATATATATATATATACAGAGGCAGAGAGAGAGAGAGAGAGAGAGAGAGAGAGAGAGAGAGAGAGAGAGAGAGAGAGAGAGCTTATCAATAGCTTAATTTGTTGCTGTGTTAGGTTTGGGTTTAATTCCACTTTTCATTGAACTAGAGGCTATACATAGTCTAACTAGCCCCTGTCGAGTAATAAGTCATATCTGTCAGACATGACTGTTTCGATAATTCTTTTGGAAGTTATATAAGTGAATTGGAATGTCCCAATGATGCAGTGGACAACACAAATGCATCCAGCTGTTATAAATGTCTGAAATGCCCATGACATCGATCAAACAGTGGTTTCGTATCATAGTAAATCCGAGTCGCTTGTCCTTGCGTTCATGATATCCTTATAGCTGTTAAAGTCACAACGTTTGTACAATTATCATTAATGATTACATTTGTGAGTTTCCTGCAGTCACTAACTGCTGTATTAACTACAAAAGTTTCATTGACAAAGAGAGAAACCCGTCCTACGATGAACATAAACATCTTGGTTCCAAAGTTAGAGATCACTGCTTCCTCACTGGTGCAGACGCAATACGTGCAGTCTGCAGTTGAGCATTTACTCCGATACAAAATGCATGTGGCGATTCATAACCTAGCGGATAATGTGGCTACTTAATCATAAAAAACAGTAGCCAGGGCATCTGATCGACCGGTTAGCGTGAACGACCACAACATCAACTATACATGACGATTCGAGTGGGATAATTGCAGTTCGTTATTTCAATACATTTAATGAACTTTTCCATGGAGACGTTAGTACGCAATCGGACAAAGGAGAAGAACAAAAGCATTTGTCGATACGGTCCTACTAATACGTACCTGATCACGAAAAATGGGTTTTATCCGTTAGAGTACATGACTCAAGTCAATTTTCCGAAACTGTCAATAAAAAAGTTATATATATATATATATATATATATATATATATATATATATATATATATATATACAGCTCGTAAATTACCTGTCTGCTGCATGAGTTGGATTAATGGCACCTTTTCAGGACGATATATCACGGAATATGAAGACATTATGACATTATAACTACATACATGTATTCAATGGAGTCACTCAACACAAAAATCGGAGATGTTTTAGAAGGTAAAAGGAGCACTTGAAAAGCTCTGCTTAAATCGTCATTGTCATCGAATAAGCCGACCAAGATACCCAAACAAAAGTAAACAAATCAGGTGTAATGAATAGAGATTGTGTTAGGAAATTGGCAAACCAGTGACGATATGTTGATGCCGGTCAATAAACAATCACATGCACGTGCGGTTATATTAGTTTTGCCTGTCATTCCTGCCGGGGAGTAGGCCAACCACGAAAGGTCGCCAGAGGCTTCTGTCCGGTACCATCCCCTCAAGCTGACTCCAGGTGTGATCCATCATAGTGATGTCCGCCTCAACGTCGCGTCGCCAGGTGTTTATTGGTCGTCCTTTTCTCTTCTTGCCTTAAGGGTTCCACCTTAATGCCTCTCTAGTAATGTTCGTTGGCTGTCTACATAAGGTGTATTCTATCAAACCCAGCCTTCTCTTCTTGATCTCATCCTCTACCAGAAGCTGGGAGGTTATCTGCGAATTTATGTTTTTGCTGACGGTATGTGGTCAGCGGTTCTGGACAATTTTTCTTAGGGATGCTGTTGATGAAGGTATGAACTCTTTTTACTGTGGACTTGGTGTTTCTCCAGGTCTCCGCTCCATACAGTAGGACTGACCACGTTGGAGTTGAACAGTCTGATTTTGGCAGTCAAGGAAGTTTGTTTGGAGCTCCAAATGTTCTTGAGCTGTATAAAAGCTGCTCTCGCCCTTCCGTTCCTTGCCTTGACATCTGCATCTGTTTCACATGCTGGTTGATAGTGCTGACTATGTATGTGAAGGACTCCACCTCTTCCAGGGTACTTCCCTGCAGTGTGATTGTGTTGTTACCGATATAATTGATTTTGATGATCATGGTCACGCCGTTATTAATGTTGAGGCCAACCGGTGGAGATATGGCTACCAGTATGTCAATCTTGTCGATACGATACTTTTTAACAAGCAATGTTGAGTATTTAGATTCATGTGTGGTGTAGTAATACTTAGAAAATCAATTTCAAATCTAATAATGTGCAGTTCCTTTTCCATTTTAAATTAACTGTTTGATTTAATTAAGACGGATACTTATGATGATACTTGCATTTTCTGTTCAAATATACACAACACGCAGCAGACAACAAAACCTCTAGAAAACGCTGATATTGCGTTGGATATAATAGAAAAACTGATATGAATCTGTTCTAGGTATATTTAGCCAAATGATTTAAGCATCTGCGCATATAATGAAAGGACACTTTCCCGATATGAGTGACTGTTGGATATATCTCATCTTGTGGGTAGAACAAATAATTTTTTTTAATGCGTAGCGTAGTCAATCCTGAAACTTCTGAGCTGTTCATATCTCTATTCGTGACATCTACCAGCTTTTTGTACTAAACCGCGTTTAAAAACTAAGTCCTAACTCAGATTCCTTTAATATGAACATATTTTATTGCCCATTAACAATGTCAGGCTTTCCTTATCTTAAATATAACGATGTATAGTAAACATGATCATATATTAAACATGAACGTTTATGTATGTGCAAACCAATTCTCAATTATATATTTGAAGTTTAAAAATATGGAATGTTGTGCAAAACGCTTGAACGCAGTATCGTATTTCTTGTCGTTTTCTTTACTTATATTTGTTAAATATGTCATTAATGTAAAAAAAAAATCACTGATTTGTAAGCATAATGTTAAATTGTACAAATTGTTTTCCAATAAGACCGTATTAGCAATTAAGAAAATAAATAGTAAGTGTACATCAGATTGTGTTACGTAGTTAGTTGTTTACATCCACGCTTTAAAACAAGAGTGCCTATTGGAGACGTTTCTGCGTTCATTAGCATGCAAATACACAGTAATTTAAATTTGTTTTTCGCTCTAACGATCGTTTTCTTGTCATAATTATGAAACAATTGTATAGGTTAAATTAATAGTTAAATCATGCAAATGTATGCAATATGTTACACATACCACAATAATAAATACGTTTTAGTCTTCTGTTGAAATTATAATAATATAACATAACATGTACAGGGATTTCCTTTACATGTAATTGACTACCACGATTAGCAGTGATGTATTGCCGTTATAATTAGTGATTACGTATTGTGATCAGACAGCTTTGAAATCTTCGCGTTAGCAAACAGTATATACGTCTGCACATTTCTTGTAGAAATAGTAATTAGATTGCCGATATAAATATTTACTGAATGTTGAATTTTCCATTCGCAGACCTTCATGAAATGAATGGAAATCAAGAACAAAGTAAGACATCCTTATTAGGATGGATAATCACTGGGCCAATTTGTCTTATACTTCTTGTAACAAACATTGTGACATGTTTATGACTCCATAGGCATGAAAGTAAGTAATACATGTTCAAATGACAAGACTGTTTGCTTCTTTGTCCATTTCAAATTGACGCGTTCCGTTATTTTTAAATTGTTATACCTTTGTATCGTCATTTCTTAGTCCATGTTCTTATAATACAATATAATGTTCTCAACAAATACCCACATAAGAGATGGTAAATATAATAGCTGTACTAGTCTTTATCGGTATAACATGTATAAACTGTTATCAGACAGCTTGGACAATGATGTGGTACTTGCCATCAACAGATAGTTAACCGTTATATCTAAATTCGGCAGATCACAGTTTGGCTGGAACTGACATCGTATCACACCTAATACGTATATATAAATACATGTGTATTCATGTTTGTGGGTTCAAATATAGACTTCACTAAAAGTAAATCACGTGTCTATAGATGGTCATCAAGCAGCAACAAATACTTTATTAAAAATAGGTCACGAATAGCACTATAAACTCATGTTGTACTCCTGTAAAATGCATATCGCTTCTACTAAAACGGAATGTTCCTCGTTATGTGTAATGTTGTAATCGATTCCATGCACGTGCAGTATGCATTTTGTTTGACCGTATTTTTTTTGATGGATAATATCACCTGCCAGTAACATGTAAAATATCAATCTCTCGATTTTACTCTCATATAGTGCAATGCTCAACAAGGGCAATACCAGATAGATATAAGTATGGCAGTTAAGTACAGTAATTTACGTGGTCAATATATGTAACTTAGAGACCATTGAAGTCATTTTGAACACCAACAGGAACCAGCCACTTTGCAAACATTAATTGTGGTTGTGCAGATAACATAGTTGTGTGAACGGCATCTATATTCGTACTTAGAAATCATCTTCTCACTAATGTCAGCAGCGTGCTGATAAATTAGAAGAAGGTCAAAGTGTGCAATTTATATCAATTCCCCAGCCTTCAAAATACTGAGACTCTGACAACACCCGCGAGTCGACAAAAAAACAGTGACAACTTTCGCTATTCCTTAGTTGTCATTTAAGTGGATGAAAAACTTACTTATCATTCAGTGACCAGCATGTGATAACACTGTCTTTCACTAGATATTTTGACATATTTTACCAGGTATTATTTTTTGTTTTACGATTAACAAATTCCAAGTAGTCTTTTATTTTCATTAAGATTGTCATATCGATATATTGTTTCATTTTCCCTATGAATGTCATATCAACATTATTTGCACTTACATTATGTTTTCAGATTCACATATTAGTTCATTTAGGCTAGGATTATCCATTATTTGTATACGTCATATGCATAAGGATATATACGTGTCGGCACCTATTTTGTCAAATAGATTATACGAAAAGCTCTATACAATTTTTTAAAAAATTGTCATGTCACGCATTTTCTTCACAAACATTCGCTGAGCTTGGTTAATATTTTGTTTCACATTTTTATGAAGATATGTGTTCGAGTTGTATGTTGCAAAGAGATGCACTGCTTGTACATGAAGTGGCTAAGGAATGAATATTAATATTGATTAAACATCAGGTTTGCTTCGGACTACATTGCATTCATTGTCCTTGTTGACGCGTCTTAAATGCATCCGTGAATAATTGTTGTGAAGCATCACAGCTATTTTTGCATTTGCTATCATAACGTTTTGTTCCCATTGCTGTTGAATAAAGTCCCAACATTAGTAGTTAGACTCTTACATCAGAATTACATACTCTAGGTTTTGGTGACGGTAAACTAGCAAGAACACGTTAAAAAAAACACATGTATGTTTATTTCCTAAATTTGTGTGAGTTATAAGGGACATTTTGCATTCATTTCAGTTAAAAGGAAAGCTGTGTTATTCCAATCATATTGCATTAGTTTTTTTCAGGTTGCGAAAAGAAGAAGAGGTAAATCGTTTGATGTTAATCATTCCCATAAAAATACTATGCAATAAAACATTACTAAGTAGTTTAAAACATACACCATGGTATATGACTGGGACTACTAAATTGAAGATGCTATGTTCGGTGATCTCCATATATCATACATTAGGCCAAATGTTTGTAATATGTACATTTACGACCTAGATTTTAAGGTATCACAAAAAGTGAGATAATTATTACAATTATAGCAAAGGGGACATCACATCAAGATGGTATTATCCGAAGTTGCATACTTGGGTTACATACATTATTTAACAACCTAATCAAAACAAATTTAAATGAAATTTGAATTCATATGACATTACATATTCCGCTGCACTGATTCTAATGTGTGGTGTGTTTTATTTTTACATGAATCTTTATATGAGTATCTAATAAAAAGGGCACGTAATTGAATATCATAATCTCGTGGATAGTTAGATAGTTAAATACCAGAATAAATAAATTTAGTTTGGACATAAACTTAGTATAAACGAAATAATTGTTCCAACATAGTTAAATAACGATCTTATTCATCTTTTTATAAATCATTTGATTGCTGATCACTGTGCTCCTTGTTTCAACTTTGTATATTCTAAGAAACAACATCCCGGATGATATAACCACTGCAAAAAAGGTCAATTCTATTGATCACAGAGCTCAAGCAAAAGTGAACGAAGGGAGTTCTGCGTATGAGTTTGTAGAAGGTAAAACACTACGTTCAAATATAATAAACGCGTCTCTCTTTGCCCATCAATAACATTAATGAAGATTAATATATGATTAATATTATTTGCAGAAAAAAAGGACATATTTAATCATGTACGAAAACTGTTATACGAGATTGTGAACACATCTACTACGAATATAAGTTAATAGTATTCATTGGATCATAAGAAATATTAGAACATACCCTGTGCAACGCAAATAATAAGACAGGATTTTGCATCTAAGATTGATATATATATATATATATATATATATATATATATATATATATATATATATATATATATATATATATATATATATGTATATGCATAACAATAATACAACTACAATAGTTATGCGAATGAACATATGTATTTCTGATTCCGACATGGAGTCTCGCAAGAACAAATCAAATGAATCAGAGAGGTAAAATATTTTGATTCCACGTCATTGTTCTCATGTCGCTGCCGCTCAGCAGATTATATATATATATATATATATATATATATATATATATATATATATATATATATATATATATATATATATGTACTAATAGAAGATATGAAGTTCAAACTAATTTTTTCTACATGGATGAATTTAATTGGTTTGCACAAAAATAAACTAGTATCCATTATATCATTTACACGTGTTCTCTGGTGGATCATGAAAGCTGTCTGAGCAAGCAACGACGGCATCAGTTTTGCGTAAGCTTTGTTGCTTTGCTAATTATTCGAGCCAGCTTTAACATCTATGGGATATAGTCACTATGGATATATATATATATATATATATATATATATATATATATATATATATATACATATATATATACATACAGTAGAGTCTCGTTATTCCGAACCCGTCTATCTGGTAACCTCGATGTCCGGACATAATTCAACGGGAAAAGAGTTTCTACACGTCAATTTGCTCCATTAATCAAGAGACCGCGTTCCGGATCGAAAAATCAAAATTGGGGACCAAAGTTTATAGTTACATTAAAACTTGTATTGATAATCCGCAACTAATTTGTCCAAAATTAAGAAAATTCGAAACATTGGATATGAAAATACAGTCAGTATAATAATACATATACCTCAAAAGTGATGCCCTTGATAATATATAGCCACTATCAATAACAATGTAGCATGAATTTTTGTAACCATTGATTGTATAAACAATGTTTGTTTTAGCTAGTCGCAGATGGGGGTGTTAATAATTAAACACACTGGGATTAAATCGTCCACACCTATTGACAGAACATATGATAAAAAAAATGTGTCATTAATCCTCTTTGGTGTGTACAAATTGTATGCAACAATTACAGTTTATTGATGGCTTTAAAAATACATTTCACAAATTAAGCTGTGGACTGTATAGGACATCATTTCTGCGGTACCTGGTGTAATGTGTTCGATGTGTTGATTGTTTAAACTTATATTTACTGTATATGTTCTTAAAAGCACACAGATTAATATCTATCTGTCTATCTATCTATATATATCTATCTATCTATCTATCTTTCTATCTATCTATCTATCTATCTATCTATCTATCTATCTATCTATCTATCTATCTATCTATATATATATATATATATATATATATATATATATATATATATATATATATATATATATATATATATATATATGCATTACTTTACTTCAACCATTATTGAATATACAGTACATTACATTTAAAGATCGAATATACATGTACATACATACGGTGTGATGATATCGTAAAAAAATGTGAACGATTCAGTTATCCGGAGAACTCGTTACTCCGGACATATTCACTCGGAACGAACGTGTCTGGATTAACGAGGCTCCACTGTGTATATATATATATATATATATATATATATATATATATATATATATATATATATATACTTTTTCGACAATGTTATCATGGATTATTATATCGTTTGCCTGTTAAGCAATTTTCAGTCTTAGACGCCATTCATATTGTTAGGTGCCATTAGTGATAGTACATTACATATGAACCTTTTTGCTTTTAATATATATATATATATATATATATATATATATATATATATATATATATATATAACTTTAAAATAATGTATTACGATATAATATTTCAAAAAATGGCAAGAAAGTATTTAACTAAAACCTTAAAATACAAACTTTACGATGAATACATCAATGCAGAATATTAAACGTATAGGTAACTTGATTATATTCATCCGAAATCTACGTAATTTCATAAATGGGCGTCAGCATATTTCTTATTCCAATTGCAGTTACTTTTTTAATAAAAGTGATTTAAAGGTAAATATTGTACGCGGAAACCTTTTAGTGTCTTGATGCTGAAATTAGATCAGTGTATATTATCTTATGCCATCAAACATATTAGCGGTTTACAATTAATCATTCGGCTAGTCTTATTTTAGATTAAATTATCATGGATTATAAAATCTATTGTCTGTTAAACAATTTTCAGTCTCAGACGTCATTCAGATTGGGGACTTTAGTGTACTACATTTCATATATCAACATATTTACTTTCAATGTTAGAGCTTTTTGGAATTCATGTCAAGAGAAATGTTTGTAGGAAAAACATAAAATATTCATTTTCAACAATTTCAGCAATGCTATGGAACCCTACGATAATTTACAAATGGAAACAAGATCGAAGTCAGAGTATGATAAACTGACGTTTGAAAGAGGTAAAATGTTTTGCCAAAAGTTCTTCACTGACGTAATGATGTATGGTGTATACATACATACATATATATATATATATATATATATATATATATATATATATATATATATATATATATATATATATATATACACCGTCTGTAGCGTGGTATATTTTATTGATTGTATCATGTTAGGAAACTGTATTTCGCAGTTATATTTCAAGCCAGGTTGAAACCAGTTATTATATATAAGGATGTTGTTTGTAAACTGGACCCTCGCTCGTTCCATAATATAAATAAATATATGGATATTTTTAGGTATAAACGTTTTTTAGTTACATATAAAAATGTGTATGTGTATTAAGCGTTCTGGTTATGTTTCATAGTATTTGGTATTCAATACATAACAACAAGTGCAAGAGTTATCTCCTCACTGCGTGTGAGATTCCCAAAACACGAAAGGTCTACAGTTTGAAATAAAGACAATGCAAAATATCATGTGAATAAATGAAATAAATCATTAGTTGTGACGAAGGAAACGACTTGATTAAAATACTGCATTAGATATGAACAACAAATATCATTAAATTCTAGATCATGCAACAGTGCGTTTTCTGTTCTCAGAATCATCTTTGAAAACAACATGAAGAACGAGATATAACAAATAAGGGACTACGGAACTATCCCAGAAAAAAAACATCCAATGTGGAAGCACCTCATCATATGTGTTTGCTTTATTCAGATTAACTTTTGTTAATTATAACATGTACATTTAGTAAAATAGTTGAAATATATTGTGCCAAATGTTTCAAAATATTCCGATTAATTAATATATGGTATCAGTATTAGTTAAATTCGTACTTAAATAACAAGATAGATTACAGTGATGGTTTTGTTCAAGAGACGTGGTACATTATTCCAAATACAAATATGCTAAATGCTACTATGACATAATTTATATCAAACAATTACAATGTATAACAAATAATAATCAGCAGAAACCGAGTGGATGCTTCGTTAACATCAAATAATGTATATTTAAACCACCAATCCAGCACCATGAACCTGTTTTGTTTTTGGTATGAATTGCATCAGTGCGTTTTTATGTATGACAGCTTTTGCAAATATTTAAGACGGAATACACTATAATAAAAGTGTTTTGTTATTTCTCGAAACATCTCGGTTCGTCTGTATCATGGTAGGAGTATCGTTAAACTGAGATGTTGAATTCATCACTTGGCCAAGTGTTTTAGCCAATTAAACAATCGTTTTCAGTAAAATAGTATGGCCCAATTAACGACCCTGCACGATAGCTAATCAACCTGATAAGTGACAAATTACTAATCAGTCGCACTGAACCAATGAGACATCAAGTAGAAAATTAGAACGTGCATGCTTTGAATGGCGACACTATATCACATATGTTCAATCATATCACAAATAAGAAAAGATCATTGACTACAAGTTTAAATATACTACTGGGGCATTACAAAAGACATTTCTAGTATATGAAATTGATCAGTAATGATCAAGATCAAATGTACATCCTTGTCCTTTTCTATCAAGGAAAAGAGCAATACAAGTTGTAGGTAGTGTCATTACTCCTCTCGAAAACGTATGCACATTTTATTGTTTCAGACCTCTATACTCTGTCTAATTCTACATAGGTATCCACTATCAGTTAAAACCGCTCCAGTGGCCTCTGATGGTTAGAGCGCTGGCCTCGGATGTGGGAGGTCGCGGGACTGAGACTGCATTAATCATTACTTAAATGTAAACGGAAACTATAACAAAAACACTATTTCAAAGCTGGCTTACGTAGAACAAGAAGACGAGTTCCATGTATCTCTCATTCGCCTTTTAAGTCTAAACAATTTACAAATTCGGCCGTTAATTTAGATAATCTGATGCAAATCATTTTTAAATCACCACCCTTTTTGTTAACTACTCCAGATATACAAGTGTGTGTTGCAGTATCCAATGACCAAACATGATGATCACCAGAAAAACGAATAGTAATAGTCAATGTTATCAACGATCAAAATATTGACATCTTTGTTCTGACAGAAACATTGCTAAAAACATCCGGCGATTACCCCAATTGATCGGATCTAACACCCGCCGGTTACGCCATCAAAGCGTGATACCGCCATTCTCGCGAAGTAGAATTGCCGTAATCATACATACTTCCATGATACAATGTCTTAAACACAACACAAAGGGCATGTTCTGCGACACATCGTTTAAACTAGACCAAACAACGATCACACTGGAACTAAAGTCAGTCATTTTTACCTTCTGATTTTACCGTCTCCCGCCTAGTAGAAACAACAAGCTGACTGAATCTTTTGGAGGACTTTCTTACTCTCCTGGTGTATAGAAATTCGATAGGTTGCAATTTAATTATTTTTGGATATTTCAACACTTGGACCGGAAAAGCATACACATCAAAACTCTCATATTTTAGACAAGATTCTTCATAAACCGAATGATAATATTACATGGTCCATACTTGTATCCAACAGACTTGCATCATATCACCTCAGCATAATATGCCATCTGGATGTATCAGTCCTTAACCCTCCACCATTTTATTAATTACATAAACCTCCGTATGACAAATATAAAACCACACGTTTGCATGAAATCCAAGCCATCCTAACAACTTGCTCACCTCCTACAGCAGAATAACTCAATAATTGACTGCGTTCATTGCATGAAAAACATGCCCAAGCCACAAAGTGAAAAGTATCAATTAAAAAGTGTTCTCCATCGTATAGATGTGTTAGGAACCACCTTCCTAATGCTAGAATACACCGCCGTAAAGCAGAGAGTCTTTGATGTTCCAAAGGACTCACTATTTATAAACAAAGATATGAAGCCGCAGATAAAACGTCACAGACATAGTCCATTTTGCCACATTTGTCCACTACAGTGCTAAGATGATAGAGAGTTCTAGCTGCAAAAAGATCTTAGACATTGCGAACAAAATAATATCAAGGAAGTAATGTACACCACTTCCAACTGCCGTCTCTCCAGTATACCTTCCGGAACTGTTTGCAAATTTCGTCCGAGACAATATACAAACGATTAGAGATAAGCTTGACCAATCAATTTTAATTGACTCACCGTTACCATAGGGTTGCGATACATAATTTCAGCAACAACCATTATCATCAATTGAACCTGTCTCTAAGGAGTTAATACGTACAATTGTAATGAAGTGTGTACCAATGCCATGTGAAGTTCCAACATCACTGCTGCTGGAGTGCTGAAATCCAATATTGCCTTCACTAACTGATGTTATTAATACCTCTTTCTGATTCGGGGAATTACCATCGTTTCTCATATCTGCCATTATAAAGCCTTTCCTGAAGAAACCAATACTCGACCATAAGGATTTAAAGAACTGGCGCCCAGTTTCTAATATCCCGTTGATATAAACAAATCTTAGGAAATGTTGTTCTATTTCAACTTATATCTAAAGTAAAACAGTCGTTTTAGTAATGTACAGTGTGCATATCGATTTGCCACAATACTTAAAGTAGTATTCTGAAAGTAGTTAATAACATTTAACTTGATTTGGATAGCGGAATGTTTCCAGTTATTGTCTTCCTTGGTTTTACTGCAGCATTAGACACAATAAACCAGGATATATTACTTCGCCGTATCCAACATGTAATTGGCAATGACAATACAGTTTTACCGTGATTCAAATCCGAGTTAGTCAACAGAACACAATTGTAAATATAATCGGACTAGACTCCAGCCCAGTTGATATATTTTGTGGTGTTCATCAAGGTCATGTTCTTGGGCCTGTTCGCTTCATTATGTTCACACTGTCATTACCAAGGGTCATATATAATCATGAAGTGTCTCATCAATTGTATACTGATGACATCCAAACATAAAAATCTAGCCACCCAAGTGAAGTAGTAACGACCATCCAAGCAGTAAAGATGTGCGAAGTCGTGGATTTAATGTAACAAGCTGCAGATAAAATATGATCTGAGGTCATTCTGATCACAACAAAATCATTTTCTCATTCGCAATCTTTACTTTAAACATGTTTTTGTAACGTATACTTCAATTTAGTTGGTACATTTCATCAAAGACATTTAAATGCACAAGTAACACAATAGGCAAACTCGATTGATTTATCACGAAATTTTACGAACTTTGATTTCCAATTAGATCATAACGAATGTTTGTACATGCATACCATAAAGACCCAGTTCTGTCTTTATTTATATCAGGACATATATAATTATACATTTCCTGGTTAAATTAAACCGTGTAATAATGTTGTTTCTGTTCCTGTGTGGTAAGTGTTATTATCTTATTGCATATGCCTCATCAATAAGGAAGATGGATATTATCCCAAACAAGCCATTTGAGAATATGCCAGATGGATTCAATGCTGAGTAAACATGGATTAACTTTGAAAACATTCAAGAACTTTCCAGTGGTATAAATACCTATATACGTACACGAACCTTAACACCGCCAGTTCAGTTTAGCTCCAACTGCATAAGTAGATACATATCTGCATTTTCTGACATGGTATAAAATGTATGCAAGCATTAGGGAGACGTATGTTGCTATGCATGTGGCCAATTTATGAAGACAAGAAGCAAATTAGTACTCAGTGGAAGCATCTGCTAAGATTTGTGAGACATACATGGCATATGTTTGCATGCCTATCGGGCATCAAGAAAACACATGGACAGTTGCAATCACTGTGATAATTATGTAGATGAAGATGGACAGTTTTTTGCTCTGAATTTGATTTTATAATAGTTGTTAAAATTGTTAAACTTGTTACAATAGTAACAGTGTTTAACTTTAAAAGTTTTACAATGTCGATTGTTATTGAATAAAATATATATGAAAACTGAATCAAATAAATGGATTGCATAGGATAGTACAGAGGGGAAAAGGGTGCCATGAAGTCATGCATTACATGCACCCACTTTCAATTTCAAAGGGCGAGTTTAGAAAAGAAACCCATACTAGCCCAATCAAAAATGACCTCAACGACATGATCAGATTTTATGGTGTCACCAAGGCCAACGCCGATCTTTTGAAATTTATTCTCAAGCAGTGGAACAAGTTCGATTACAGTATGACAGCAGCAACGCAGGAAGCGTCACTAAGTTTTTTAAAGCATTTTCACCCGTCAAGAAAGAACCACGCTTCTGCCACAGATAATCTGAATCATTTGTTATCATAATGTATGTCGCATCTTTATTGACAACTTAACTTGGGATCTCAAAGTCGTGCTGCTCTATAATGAAACCTGATACCGGTCTGTACGCCTTGCTCACTCGGTGCACTTCAAAAAGTATTAAAACAGCATGAAGACCTTGCTGGACGCTTTCATGCATGATGAGTACGGCTGGAAAGTTATATAAGACTTCAAAATGTAGCATTCCTGGTGGGTATCCAAGTCGGTTGTCCAGGTGACCCTGCCATATTTGTCTTTGGGACACAACCGGACACTAACACTAGTGCGACTAGCTATAGCGCGGATCTTGTTATATAAGAAAAATCACAACACCAAAAACTATGTAGAAATAGTTGAGACTCTGGTGAAAAACTACGGCAAATGTTACATTTTCCAGTCTAGTGAAGTATCTATTAAGATGTTCATATGTTGTCGCTCTGACAGCTATCTGCCAGTGCACTGTCAACACTCATACCTATATACTCATCTTCGTGTCACATTACCTTAGTTAGCCAAGCGATGTTTGTCCTTCTCGAGGCTGGCAGTGGCAGTAATTAAGTAAACTGTTCAAGTTGCATGACAATTCCCTCTGACAAACAATTTAGACAAGATAATAGATAGAAAGAAAGACAGAAAGATAGATGGTTATATAGATAGATAGATAGATAGATAGATAGATAGATAGATAGATAGATAGATAGATAGATAGATAGATAGATAGATAGATAGATAGATAGATAAATAGATATATAGATATATAGATAGATAGGTAGGTAGGTAGATGGATAGATAGATAGATAGATAGATAGATAGATAGATAGATAGATAGATAGATAGATAGATAGATAGATAGATAGAGATAGATAGATAGATAGATAGATAAATAGATAGATAGATAGATAGATAGATAGATAGATAGATAGATAGATAGATAGATAGATAGATAGATAGATATATGTGTGTGTCTTTCTATGTCAAGGACATGTATTAAAAAACATTTTTATTTACTTATTAAATTCATGTACTAGTGTTTCTTTTTGTGCGTTCAACGATTCTTCATGTTGAAAAATGTGTATTATCTCGGATTTCATACTAGTGAGCTCGGTTCATTTTATGCCACACGTGCGAAGTGCTTTTGATGAGACGAACCGAATAACTTTAGTGGACAGACAATATCTTTGTACAAATGCCTCATCGCATGGAAATATCTTTACCCCACGGAATGTACTCGCACATCTCCATCTGTAGAGGTATATAATTGTATATTTTTTCTCATATATCTGATAACACTGTTGCATTACAATGTAAATTTGTTAATTATTTGTATCTTTTGTGTATGCGGAATAATGCACATGTTTATATGCGCGTTTACGACTGAGCGAAGGATTTATATTAGGAAAAAAGACCTTTTTTTAAGACATGTTAAGTACACTAGGATTCTTATCAAGCAGCGTTAGGTTTATTTCTAAATTTAATGTTCTGTAAGTATTGTGACGCTAATATTATCCGTATAGCGTACTGTGTATAACGTTATATCGTTTTTATGCACGTGTGACACGGTATTGGATATGTTTCCAGCTGCCCAGCCTCTGGAATGTCCATATTAGAGAGTGCCCAGTCTCTGGAAATGTACAGTGTCCGGTGTTGCCCGGTGTTGTCCAGTGTCCGGTTTTGACAACTGTATGGAATGCCAAGTCAATGGGTTGTCTCGGGTGTAGTACTGTCCAGTGTTTGGAGCGTCTCGTCTGTAGTGCTGTCCAGTATCGGGTGTGTCAGGAATGTACATTATCCGTTGATGTCCAGGATCTGTAGTGTCCGGTATCGTCCGGTGCTGTCGAGTGTGTAGTGTCCGGATCTTCTGGAAAGTGATGAGCTGTCCGGGATGTTCAGAATGGCTATAGGGATCCGAGAATTCCAAGTATTGGAGGTATCGATGTCTACGTGGTACAAGCTACACATCCTATCATAGGAATTATTCATTGCAGCTGTGTAGCTAAACTATAGCAGCCGTCGAGCTGAAATAAAGTGTTCTGATAGCGGTTTATCTACTTGCTTGTAATCTTTTAGCCGTCGGCTAAATTTTGGGGTTCATAAAATCCATTGTATCTTTCGGGACTGTAAAAATGTCCTTTTTCATTTGCATAAATTTTTCATTTGCATATTTTCTCTATGAATGAATTAATTCTACTACATGAGTAAAATGCTGCATTATTTGCTAGCTGAGTAAACGGTATCCATCTTTCCATGCTATGATTTTGTACAGAAAAGAGGCTACACTGCGATCTTATCAAACTCAAGCACAGCTTTTATTCGTTAGCTAAATCACATTTTACGTGTATTCTTTCGTAAGAAGGATGACATTAGTTGTCGAACATTATCAAACGCATTTGGGTTTTGATTACGACAATAATTGCAAAATGAAAAGTCCAGGAATATAACTTTGAGCTTTGCTATTTACTTTTTTCAATAAAATATAAAGTCTAGAACATAACGTTTACGCTATGACTAATCATGCTATTAAGTGTGTTTCATTATAATCTAGCGATACATCGATTATATCACATCAGTTCATATCCAAATTGTGTACACAAAGAATATTGCAAAACCATTGAATAATCACATATTAACAATATCAATAAATATGTCCTGAAAAACCGTAATATACGGTTTGAGTCCGTTAGAAAAAAAGCCGCACACACCATTTTGGTTGGCTTGTCATGATCAAAGTTGGAGTTCAAGATTTTAATGATGTCTTCGACCATTAAGATTTGAAATATAGTGTCTTGCATGTTCTGCCGCGTGAACAGTTGGAAAATCGTTCTGGACATATATGGAGATGCCGAGAACAGGCTTAAACTGAAGAATGAATAATTGTTTTCTAAACATCCAAGGTCTCCGTAGCAGAATGTGGATCATATTCTTTTGCAAACCTCAATTGAGTTTACAAACGATTTTCGGAATATATGATTGTCAGTCATATGCATAGATTAATACTATGTAGCCAGGACTATTTATTATGAGGAAAAGTCTAGTTCATACATTGTATGGTATATTATAACGTACATCTTAAATACAAACAAAAAGGTTAATAAAATCAGAAAAAACGAAGGTATAGATGATTTGAATGTGCTTAGCTGAAAACGTTTGAAAAAAGTACAAGCAGCCAGAAGTATACACAGCTATCTAAAATTTCAAGGAGATCGATACGAAAGTTTCATTCTTTTGTTTTGACAAAATGGAAAAAATCCATTGTCGATAATTGTTATTTTAAAAACGTGATAATAAATAGGTTAAATTGTTGAATGTATTAAAGATATATAGTGGATAATACATATGTCTAAAGCCAAATGTATAAATGGTAAGATGAAACATTTAATGCTAATACGACGATTATCAGGAGGCGATTAGTAGCATCCAACATGATGAATTGTTTCTCAATTTGACAAGCAATGTTCAAACCCCATTCGCTTTTAAAAAGCTTTTTCATGAAGAATTCAAGCGTACCAGAAAGTGTATTTGAAAATAATCAGTCACCATATCAATAATTAAGTGCAATTCGCACAATGTATTTCAATTATTTGATGACTATACAATCCATCTCGCAAATCATTTACAATAATCTCAAAGGTAAAACCGGTTAAGTGAACGAATATGTGTCGACAATATTTCAAAATTTCAAAAATATTATGAATAAACGAAATTAGTGCAAATAAAAATAAACATTGTCTCAATAAAATCAACTTTGAACTGATGTGATTTCCTGTCCGAATAACGTAACAATAAACCTGTTAGTAAAATGTGTTATATCATCGGCAGATAAACACAATAGTCGGTATTACAATAAAACCACTAGTATACGAATACATTTAAGAATAAATTGATTTTCTTAAATTTCAATAAAAAACATGGATATCTTATT
This sequence comes from Unio pictorum, assembly GCA_030141615.1. NCBI lineage: Eukaryota > Metazoa > Mollusca > Bivalvia > Unionida > Unionidae > Unio > Unio pictorum. The sequence continues at coordinate 7,894,875 of JARLTB010000360.1, read as the reverse complement.
AAACACAAACAGTAACCAACCCAGTGCTTCCAACAAATATAATATTACCATTTTAAGGTATGATATATTTTATTTTCATATAAAAATTTTAATTATGTTGACCTATTTGATTATTTGATTAAACAAAATTGCTTCCTCATGATAATTTTGTTAAACTTTAAAAGTGAAGATATAAGTGAAGATCAGTATAATCACGTATGTTTATAATTTAAATGTAAGACATCCATGCTTTTGGCTAATAATACTAGCGATATTTGGTTGGTTGTTGGAGGGCATATGCACGTGCAAACAATATGTCAATGATTATGATCAAACCAAATCTTAAATGATATTGTTCATATTGATGAAAGAACCCAGTTCGATGTAGATGATGGATACATCACCAATTGATAATGATAAATGGATAGATGCCGATAAATAACCATTGATACAATATTAACAGCAGATGGTTGTTCTGATTAGATGTATCGTTTAATCAAACTCTTCAAGAATAAACTTCTCGTTCACTGGTTATTTGATTGCGCGGGAATGTAGAGGAAAAATGGTTACATCCTTCCATAAACAAATGTTTCAAATAATGAAGGAATAATTAGTTTAGTGGAATCTAGTCAGGCTGATTTTTGTTTAATCAACTATAAACAAATTACATCATTCATTGTATATTACACAAATTATAGATCGGATTTGAAAGTAAATATATTGCATACTGTATACAACGTGAATCAAGTGTCATGGTATAAATAACGTTCTGAATATGCGTCAATTCTATTCATATGAAAACGTAATGCTTCTTACGAAACAAAAACGGCAATTGAGATTGTTTGACCAAGAATTCACATACACTGAACATCGGACGATAACGATACCATAATAAACGTATTTATATAATTAAAAGTATTCAAAAATTCAAGTTGTATATGAAAGTAAAACTAGTTTTAATACAACAAAGCTATCATTTTCTTTTCAAACCGTTTTTTTTTCAAGCAGGTGTCTTAGACACAGTGGATACTTTATGTAAACTTTATACTACAACTAATGGAATGAAACAGAAATATGGTGGTTTGTCATGATGTGATACGCTGGTGGAAATTATATATTTTTAGAAATATGTGGATCATATTATGGAGTATATCGATTATGATGATGACTTAGAATACCAGAAAAAGGATCTTGTCTTTTGTTCAAAATGTAAACGTAGGTGTAATTGGGAAACTGTAAGATTGTGGAATTCGTGGGCCTAAATTTGAAGATGCATTCCGTCAAGTTTACTGATGATGAAAGATTGAACGTATTGCGTATTAGTCAGATGAAATCAGGATCGTCGCTGGTATGTATCAGCATATCATCATTATTAAGATACAATTTTGTAACAGACGAAGAAAAGACAAATAAAGATGTAGTAAGGTCTCAGGATCATATGTTATGTTTATACAGGAATGAAATAAAACAACAAAGAAATCATTATCAGTCGTTGATATTAAAGCCGAATATGATTGATACAGTCAAAAAGCTATACAAATAGACGTTATAAAGTGACAAATCCTTTTTTTATCATACTACTATCAGTACATGACACGTGGGACAGATTATGTTTTAAATGTTAAATACGAAAGGTTACAGTTAAAAGATGGATCAAGCGAACTTTACAGAGAGTTGCATGATCCAGCAACACTTATTGGAGACGATGGCAGTGAAGCTACTACAAAAAGTTCAGGAGCGCAACATTTTAGGTAAAATATTAAATGAATAACAGCAACACTTAATTGTAACAAGAACACAATTATATGAATTACCATTTCCACAACCATCAACATAGTTAAATTAATTGGAACAGATGACGAAATCAAATAAAATGAAGCCGACAATGAAGTAAAAAACAGATTAAGTTCGATAAACACAATAAAACTGGACATGAACATACGCATGGGATTAATACAGAATATCGCAAAGGTTACCATACGTACGTTCATCCAAATCCAACCACAATGAGATGTTAATTGTGGTCACTACAGATCAACTCAGATTAAAGCAAAACCGACTAGCGGATGCTGATTATGTCAAATGTGAAAGAGGTGATAGAGGAAAATGATAATTAAAGATTCAGGTATAAGCTTTTAAATTACACCAAAAAAATGTATTATCATAAAGTGGTGAACATTAGTAGCCATTAGTTTCCGTTTTAATTTTTTACCATCTATATTTTTCATTTGTAATATCCCGTTAAAATATGGATTATTATTTTATCGTTATAGTTGTGGCGAAACAAATATCAATTATTATCCAAATTACAAATAAATGCATATTATACACATACCTATTGATATATGATTGTATCAAATGTGCCTAACAATTATTCGCTAATTACTTTATCGCGCATTGACTTAGAAAAGAACCTCTCCACGATGACGTTTGTGCTAGCGGAAATGGGATAATGACATTGTTGTACGTTACCGGAACATGTAAAATATCAAATTATTGTGAGATATATAGTGATAACCACTTGACATATCATTGATTATGTAAGTATTCAACATTATCATGTAAGGTTTATATATCAGGTATGGAATATATCTTCAAACATATTTTCATATAATAAATATTTTGTTTAAAACAACATCTCTCTGACTTAATACATTGTATTTACATCTCACATTCGATTTTAACAGTCATATGCGCATATAGCCTTGTTATTGCTTAGGATTTGTAATCTTTGACAAATTGATTTATCTCATCATAAGTTAATTAATTGACACAGCAATATGATCTTTAATTACTTTTTAGTTCAAGAAAATGATATATTTGGTTTCAATGTTATCACAATCCTCAAATGTACATCTTAACTATCAACATTATTATGAGTGTTGAAATAATGATACTAGCACAGTAATTTCCGTTTCTTTGTAGAAATATATAAAATGGTGTTCTTTGCATATTTCAACTCAATGTTATAATTTATTTTGTAATTAAAACATTTAATTTAAAAATTACAGGAATATTCCTCAAAACTTTTTTTCGTACTGTAAGTGGAATAAACGTTTGTAATAGCTTTCATCTTGATTTAAAAATCTAAATAATATTTATCATAATGTTATGCAAAATTATTTTTTGAATATATTTCTTTTTCTATGTCCTCTTTTGTTGTAAAAATCATTTATTTCCTTACTCAGTATGTGTTGATGTTGGCTCTTTAATTTAATAAATAAGCAGAGTTTCAATGTATAAATGTCCAATCAATTCATTTTCTACCTATGTCAATAAATAATATATAAATTTTACTGAACAATTTCATTTTTATATAAATGGTTTAATTGTCATTGAATTACGTCTTTTACTGAGATACGATTCTATTATTATTTGTTTTGCAATTGTTAATATCATTGGGCAAGTAATTGTGTGCTTCTTTATGTCTTTTATATTTCGTCATTTGCAGTAACTTGTCATTATCACTGTCAGTTCAGTATTCATCAGTCTCAATATGTTTATCCATTTTCTTAGTTGTTACAATATCTACTTTATATATTAAGTCATTTCTCTTTTCGTCTTCGTCATCTTTTTTTTTTGTTTTACACTAACAGCCATGATTTTGTCGTATGCTGTTTGGGATGTTTCCATTCTCTCTCGCTCTCTCTCTCTCTCTCTCTCTCTCTCTCTCTCTCTCTCTCTCTCTCTGTCTCTGTCTCTGTCTCTGTCTCTCTCTCTCTGTCTCTCTCTCTTGCGACACACTTGAGAAAGACAATTTAATTTTATTTTTCATTCTTAATTTAGGCACTGTAGTTGACGTTAATGGGTGCACCCCCAATAACTCTATGGATTCCAGTTTTTAGCTGTCACTTTCATACTCAAATAGTTCACCCTCCTCTATCAAGATTGCATATCTGTTCGTTAAAGCAATGTCTTTTCCTTATACGGTGTACACTGCATCTCTGTCTTATCGGGGCTTAGATACACACCCATTAATCGATGTATCGTTACTCCTCTATGCTCCCGTAACATCTAAGATGGGCATTTTATCATTATCTACCTCTTTGTGTTTGTCTTACATAGCTGTTCAAAATTGTCTCGAATTGTCCATGTAACTCTTCCTGCTGTTTTGTTTTAGGGCTTTGTGGATGGGGGAGCGTGCAACTTTGCTAACGTAGGGTGGTGATGATTGGATATTTTTAAGTATATTGGGACATATCCCGCTTGATTGCATCTTGGACATTTTCTGTCCCATCCACTTCCGGTATACAACGACCTAAGCAAAAAACATATGACATAAAATAATGTAGGAATTTGTTTGGCATTCTGTTTCAGAACTGTCATAATTCATGCTTCTGACTTGACCTCTCAAAATTCCCATACTGCCATTTTACATTCCCACACTTGCTTTTAGTTTTGCCGTGATGATAACATCCTTCAACACAACCTTCGTGACCATGGCGTCTGTTTCATGTATAATAGCTTCAACCCGATGGCATCTCTTTCATTAGCGAATTACCAAATCTTTTCACTCGGGTATGATTCCCATGACTTTAAGAGCCAAAAGTATTTCAGATTGCCTTGGGCAGTTTGCTTTTTCACCAAAGTCAATAGTCTGGTACCGCGATTGGAAAAAAGGCAAAAGTTTTTAATTCGTTACATTCCCTTCTAGCTGTTTATGAAAGTACGTGTTAAGTTTAGTTATACCTTGCTGTACTGCTCCATGATTCATATTTCCTAATTGCATTTGTAAAAGTTTAGTCTCTCTCTCTCTCTCTGATGAAAATATCGCAAATTTTGTTGCACACGACTGTTAAAACAGATGCTGGTTAGCTAAAATGAAACAAATTACAAAATTGATTCGGTGATGGTGTTCTTTGTTTTTTTTCTTCAGTTTTATATATGCCTCCATATACGTATTATCCAGTAAAGTATAGATTAAAGAATTGTTTTTTTTTTTTTAAAAATGTAAAAACAACTATACAGAGTGAGCAATATTACTGCTTGCACAGGAGCACCAACATAAATACACAAAATCACAAATGGGTAATATCTCTTGAAATATGTTGTGTGTGTACTGAGCAGCTTACGTCAATTCCTGTATTGTGAATATAAACGATGAGTTTTCTTCTCAACAACGAGTATCATATTTGTTTATGGTAAGCAACTCTTTGATATCTATTTCACTCAATAGTTTAGCTGAAACACCATTTCAACATCTACAATGTGAACCACATTATCTTTAGGCTGTTGAGTAATAAATAGGATAATAGGTGGCACGTGTTTTGTTTGTGTAAAGGTTCTCTTTAGAAACGTTGCGAGTGGGGTGCTGCCAGTATTAATTTAATTATTACAGAAGACGCACCCTGGCTCGTCCGTGTTAGAAATTGAAGTCGCGATAGAGAGATGCAATGCGTCCAAGCTCGCAGTCAGCGAAGCCGACAGTTACGTTACTGAATATAAAAGGTGAAATTCAAATAACAACACGTTAATACCATACAATAACAGATAGTCATTTTAAAGCCAATCACTCGTCTTTAACTCGACCAAGTTACGGCCGTTTTCATCATATGATGTGGTGTGATAGAGATTCGTACTGCCCTGTGTTTCTATTCATCAATTATGCTTCTCAGGACTAGTACTCTAGTCCCACTCAAGTCCGTCTAACTTCTGTCTCCGTTCCTTCATTTCTTGTCTCCCAGAGACTCAGAACCAAATGTACTAAAATATGACCCTATGTCTTCTAATAATCAGCTGGTCTCTACACGTTTCATGTGCGAACACACAAGAACATTAGCATATCATATACCTATCTAGACTCACACTAAACAGCAATATATTATCAGATAAGATATTACCTTCCTTGGCCATGCATTCGAGCACATCAAAATACCCATCCTTTCTTATACGGTGTACAGAGTATCAACAGTTTAACATGCAGATATAAGTAAATTTCATCGCATGGTATATATATATATATATATATATATATATATATATATATATATATATATATATATATTCAATAGTATTATTTTGAACAATATCACATAATCAGACGCATTTCTATCCATTGCACATCTACAAAGTGTACACATATAAACAGATCCATACGTTCATATATCCTTACATATTACTCCTACGAAGTATACAAAACTAATAAAATATCCCTATTAACTAATGTAACCACTGCAACCATTATACAAATTTATTATTTAATTCAGCATTTTTAATCTAAAAGATATCATTAATAATTGCACGATATTACTACGAATTAACCAAGCAGCGAATTACATTACAATATAAATTATTCACATAAACATTGTTCATATATGAACATATGCATGTAGATCAAACACTACAAATACATCAAACACTACAAGTAGATCAAACACTACAAATTGTAATTTTACGTACTAAAGATTATAGTACTGAAGTATATATACTGCATCTATTTAAAATACAACTACTTTCCCGCAGTAGATTACATCAAATGAGCAAATAAGTCACTGATCTAACCGAATCTTCTTTGTAATTCCCATAAAAGAACGTTTCACGCCAAATTCAAATGACGTCGGAGTAGATATAACTTCCCGCAAGATAGTTTAGCTACTACTAACGTTTAGTTCTGAATATACTAGATTTAAGCTTGTTATTTAAGCTTGTTATTCTAATGCTGATCATGCCTTGCTGAACTCCGAGTGGATTTATATTTACCCATGGTCTATATAAGTATTATGCATTGCCCACTCCCAGGCGGTCAGTAAAGGGTGGGCTTGCGACTACCACTTGATGTATTCGTTTTTAAGTCAAATGCGGCAATTCAACACTTACCTGTGAATCGCGCACTGCCATAAAAAGTTAATATGGACAATTTATAGACACTGGCCTGATACTTCATATTTCTCAAAGCTGACGTAAGTAATATTTATGACGCGTAATTATCAGCCTCCATGCCTAGCGTATACATTTTGCAATGTGCTACTGTTCCTTACTCACAACGTGACAAGGTCTGTGGATTTCATTTCCATTGCATTGAATGAAGTGTTTTTGTTCTAATTTTAGCACTGTTTCTACATTATGGAGATAATTATAGAATAGTATTTGAAAACAATACAATAAGCAAATGTCTAATACCGGTCAGTGTTTGAACAAACACCTGCTACTCAAATACCCATGAGATGGCTTCTGTATACAGCATAGGTATACGTTCAATGTTAAACTTAAAAAAATATCCTTTTGAAGTAAACTGCCTCCGCCATCCTTGGCCGTTATATAATGCGCTGCTTTTACACTCTGATGGTTCTTAGGCATTTCGTTCTAATGGAGGTAACTCGTGAACTCCAACATATGTCGCATTGACGAAGCGGTACATTATCTGCTCTCTGCACTTATTTGAGGACAGAGTTAACATTTAGGAGCATTGGCTGGCGAAGATAGCAATGGTAAAACTTAGGACTAAACCAATCGGAAAATATAAAGAAAAAGATCAGATAAATGATAACGATTTGGTCAAGAAATGTGTTATATTTGAGAAAGTTATCAAACTTGCTTCAGAGATAAAACGAGACTTGTTTTGAGAGAATATCAAAATATTATGAATGCTTTTTAATCCTTGTTTCACCCAACTGTTCTGGTATGAAATAATGCATCCAGACAAGCTAACAAAGCAGTAGAACTATTTTCAAAAGCTTCAATTTGGAGAAATAAAATGTTAGATATTTTGTTCAGCTGGAAAATTATGTATGCAATATAACTGTAATAATAACTTCGACAACTTTAGTGTGGTTTATTTCAGCGTCTCGTCTCCTTCAATTAAATTCAGTTTTAGAAATGTAACACGGAAAAGACGATGATATACAGAAGGTGAAAATATTTGGGTGGGATGGGTAACTTAAGTTTACCGACAGCAATAATATACCATTATTGCACTAACATTTAGTGTGGTTTTTGTGGTTGTGCGTAAATATATATATATATAGTGAGTTTTATATTTTAGTGATGTTAATGCTGCCAATTACACCATAGGGTTTGCAACACGTATATCAATGTTGAAAGGACGTCGTAGTTTATTTTCATGTGCAATATCACTGTCCCATATTTTCATATTTAGTGGAAATGTAAGAAAGGTTAACTTTGGAGCTGGCGAGAAGCAGGCACTGATGCAACTCCAGTCGCTGCTGGTATGGTAAATATAACATAACTATCATTGCAGATGCTAGTAATGACTCCATCGATCGCCGCATATGAAAAATTACTATGATATACGGATACAGGTGGTAAAAACTACTATAATGGCTAACAGTTGTCACAGAATTAGGCGAAAATTTAATTTATTTTCTAATTGAATTACAAACTAATTTCACCATTTTTTTTGTTTCGTCGTACATGCGTTACCTGGGGTGAATAAATGTTTTTTTTTCCAAAGTAAGCGGCGTGTAACGATTTGCATTTGCCTGACTTCGAATTACATGAGGTCCGGAACATTAGATTCACGGGGTGCGCGATAATTTGGCCGTGAATTCTGCTCACCTATTTGAGGGTATATAAGGCAGAATATTTCTGATAAATATTACGGGACCAAAAGTATCTTATCACAGGAAAGATAGCTAGTCATTTAATCTCCAGCCAAAGGGGTGAGTGTTAAATTTATATTTCGTTTTATTGTGAATTTTATTCAGTTTGTCATTTCATATAATGATGCCTTTATTACAATGCAGATTTTAAACGTGGAATATTTGGAATTACTAGTCACTATTAGACTTTAAATGCAATAGCGTAATCTAAGGTTTAGATTATATTTTGAGACAACTATTATTAGTCTGGTTTCTTTATTGTAGCTGATAACATCTCTGATAACGTCTTTGATATCGTAGCTGATATTGTAGCGGAACATCTCTGATAACGTCTCTGATATCGTGGCTGATTTGTTGCGGAACATCTCTGATAACGTCTTTGAGATCGTAGCTGAAATTGTAGATGATTTGTTGCGGAACATCTCTGATAACATCTCTGATAACGTCTCTGATATCGTAGCTGATTTGTTGCGGAACATCTATGATAACATCTCTGATAACGTCTTTAAGATCGTAGCTGAAAGTGTAGATGATCTGTTGCGGAACATCTCTGATAACATCTCTGATAACATCTCTGATATCGTAGCTGAAATTGTAGCTGATATTGGAGCATCTCTGTTTGTCGGATTGTCTGTCCGTCTACATCTGTCGTGACGTGTAAATATCCGGAAATCTAGAAGTCCGAGTGTCGGAGCTGTCTAGAGTTGTAAACATCTGGGGTGGCATCTAGGGTATTGAGGAACGTTAGTTCTAGTAGATGTTGTATGCTGTCTGTACGTATAACTGTGGTGGATCCGTGAAGGGCAAGTGACCGATAAAAGTATTGTGTCACCCCTAGGTATTCGGGGAAACTGGGCGGCGATTCAACTGTTGGTGAATCGTACGGTTATACAGGGTCGAGACACATGTGTGTGTTGCAATTGTAGTACAATTGAATACATTGTTGTATTTACATAGTTACTTCAGATCACAATAGTATTTCAAGGGATTGCATGAATCTCAATAAAAGTTAGCAACTTGATTAAATACATGTATATGTTCGTGCTAGTTGTCGCAGTCCATACGTGCGATAGTATAGTTTGATGCTTGTGTTTATTATCGTAGTTTATACTTGCGTTAATATAACTTTTGTAAACGTTCCTTGGATCTGTGTATAGTCCAAGAGATTCCTTTTTATCTGTGTTTTATTTTGTATTAATATTTCATTTATTCATGTATTGTGAATGGTTGTGAGTGTAATTGTGGGTTGAACGCATGAGTTATTGTGTTGATACATCATTATTTTTCATTAATAATTTATTTCATAAATTTATATTTTCTTTCACATACTGTGTTTGTGTTGTTCATTTAATCCAACATCCTCTCGGTAACAATTCCGTTAGCAACTTGATTAAATACATGTATATGTTCGTGCTAGTTGTCGCAATCCATACGTGCGATAGTATAGTTTGATGCTTGTGTTTATTATCGTAATTTATACTTGCGTTAATATAACTTTTGTAAAGGTTCCTTGGATCTGCTAACGGCAGTTAGTAGTCAGAAAGATACTAATGGCATATTTCAATGGCAAATGTCATCGCAACATATAGTTTGATATAGTATAGTTTGATGCTTGTGTTTATTATCGTAATTTATACTTGCGTTAATATAACTTTAGTAAAGGTTCCTTGGATCTGCTAACGACAGATAGTAGTAAGAAAGATAATAATGGCATATTTCAATGGCATATGTCATCGCAGCATATGCGCCTCGACATATATTTTTGCGGTACCGCAGTGTTAAATAGTGTGTGTCTACAAGGAAATGTAGATTAGGACAAAGCTGACTTCTGCATCCCTCATCGTCTTTCTTCTTTGATTTTCCAGTAGATAAATTAGAATAATAAATTAGAACATTTCGTCAGTAAAGTTTTAACAATTTAGTTTGTGGATTATTCTTGGAATATGTTTTAAAATTTGATTCTTAAAAGTTACAGTTTTTCTTTCATATTTAAATATTTGAAAGGTTTTTGTTTTCACTTTTGTGTTACTGTGATTTAAAGCCTAATACAACGGAATATATAAATATATATGTGTGTATACATGAATACATTAATTATATTTCGCAGACTTCTATAATGCTTGTACATACACGTAACCACGGATACGTATTTGGCCTTATCCATTGTTCCAAAGTAAATCGGCTAATTGCTGTTGCACACTGAGTTTAATCAAAAAACGATCGTTTTTGAATTTCTCTTCACACGCTTTATTGACGTATAATGGAAAACATTATAAAGACACCTCACATATCTAAACAGATGTATAATATAGACTCACTACAAACAACGCGACACATCCACAATGATGTTTCCACCAACACATATACCTTTTAACCTAGTATATATGGAACATAAACTTATGTCGACAACTCATTTTAGGTTTCAAAAGCTAAAAACACTTAAAGGCATTTATACAACTTGGACCTAAAAGGATAGACATAACTCCTCATGTATAATGAAGCGCATAGTCTTCTGTTGAAGAGACGGAGACAACAATTTATCCAAACCTCCAAAATCAACGATGTTCATCATAACTGCATGCATATGTAACCCTGGCATCTTTACTCCTGTACATTGTAATACCTACATTTGCTCATATGGAACGTCCATAATTTCAGTAAATGATTCAGTAAAAAGAAGGAAAATATGAATCACAGCCCAAAGGACATAGGCTCCGATTGGGTGAAATCATTTTTGTGCATATGTATTCGTAATATATGTCATATGATTGTCAACAATTACATAAGTACAATTTGCTACTATATCCAATAAAAAAGAGAATATAACGCTTTTTATTAGAACATCTACATTACATTCCTATATATATACCATGTTTTATCTCCTGATTCATAATTAATGTCATACTGGCAATCCTCATATTGACAGCAAAACCCCATATGAGCCGGTTATAGACCAGATGATCGCATTTAACGCGAATGGATGAATGGTCGAATTTAGTTTATTTCGCAGTGTCACGAGTTAGAATAATACATCGACTTCGTAGAATGATTTTAAATTTTAATGACACCAGCAACGAAATTGCCAGCTATAACATATAATGATATAAAAAAAATCGATGGTTACCAACGATGTGACAAAAAATATATAATCGCGACTTTGATATTGATGTGGAATTTATAATGATATTAAAACAACATAATAATCACTGCACGAGCTATACTTATATAATGCCAGGGCAGTATTCGTAAAAAAATCCAGCACAATTTACCGCAGACAGAAGAAATAGCAGTCTTCATCATACACGCGAAAATGTTATGCTGACCTGTCTTGAGTATAATAGACGCAGAAGTGCTAGTTAAGTGATCGCGACGGTAATTGTGTATCCTAGGGTATCACTTGCAACTGTTCACGTGTAAATCCACGCAGATGAGCAGTTGAATCTAATTTATAATCTACAGGTCTACCCGTGGTTCTTACTATGCTATACATTTTGTGTGTAGTAACACTCCAAATTGGATCAGTAGCTCTTTTTGTTACCAACTTCAAGTTCATCTGGTTCATATAAATATATCGCAGTCACATTACCAAGTATTTTTGTTTTTAAAGATCAGTTCGTGTGGGTATATATTTTCTATGGTCACGCTATTAGGTTTCATATTGATTGTTCTAGTAATTTAATGTCTTAATGCATTTATCACACTTGGTAATCTTGCAACCCATTCACGAGATCTCTTTTGTTGTATACATTCCTTTCTCATATTGATATCGAAAAAACCCTCAGCAAGTGTTCGATTAAATCGTTCAACAATTGCCTGATCACGGTGTATTGCAGTATGTCCTCGTCTGATGGTGACAGTATAATGTTTCATCAGCGATAATACTACACCCTAAAAATCCTTGTCAGGATCAGCCTGTAATAGATCTGGCCATTTTACATGGTCCCCGTCGATAAATTCGTTCAAACGCAGAATATACTTCTTTTGCCGTCTTTGTCAATAATGGATCTGCTTTTCTGTATATATTTGCAACATCAATGATGGTTAAAGCGTGCTTGTATGCCCGTCTTTTGACAATATCATGGGGAAGAAATAGTATATCCGCCTGATGAACATCATTTGGAACGATGACATCAAACTGAGCAAAGTCAATTTGTTTAGGCTGTGGTAGATATATTTGCCATATTGTCTGTCTTGATAACCAATCTACTGCAGTAATGTCTTTTACTTTTGCTGCGTCGGCGAGTTATTAATTAGTTATTTACCTCTCCAGAATCCCTTTGGAGAATAAAAAATATATTTCATAATAATATAAATCAGCTGATTAATATACCGGCACCTAGCACTAATTTTACCCTTCATCGCAGATCCTACAAACCAGTTAGCTAATGATTCCTTGAAGGATTTATTCGTAATAAAATTTAACGCGTTAATCCATTTCACATCTACGAAATGTTTATGCTGCAGATTGTGACTTTTATAATACATATCATTTATAGGATATTCACTTGGTTTTGGTTAGTCTTGACTGTAAAGTCAGATATCAAGTCTGTTTCCAGGACGGCAGAAATTATATCATGGAAGATGTTTTTCTCCTGGTTATTTACTTCACTTAGTCCATGGTAACTTTTTCAATTTTGATGGAATATCACCGCATCGTTGTTGTTTAAAGCCAGCACCTGATTAAACGTGTTTCGTCTCTGACTCCAACACAACATTTCGTTTCCAGACTTCCATTACGAACGCTTTGCAAACGGATTCCACATAATTAGATTACGCAGGCTTTGTTACAAGGAGTAAACACTTGCATGTTTTATTTATTTTAATCATTATATATATATATATATATATATATATATATATATATATATATATATATCATCATCATCATCATCATCATTGGCCCCTAAGTCTCGGGAGACCATGCGGATAGCGCCCTTGGAGTGTCGTCTGTCTCTGGGTTGTTGGCATTGCTTCTTTGTGGCTCTGGAGACCTATGCTCTAGTGGCAGTCCCTTTTGCAGTTTGTGCAGACATGCTGGGAAGCCCGAGTTGCTGTGGTTGCTGTCAAGTGTCCCTTTCTGACACGTTTCTCTGCTGCCAACTGGTCTCTCCTCGTATCAGCAACTGAAATACCTTTACTTACTGTCAGTCTCAAGGTGCCTCGGTCCTCGGCCAGCACTCCCCAACCATCAGGTGCGATGTCACATGCCTTTAGGTCCCTCTTGCATGCATCCTTGAAACGGAGTGAGGGGCGGACGAATCTTCTTGTGCCAGTGGCCAGCTGTCCATATATGATGTCCTTTGGCAGCCTCCCATCCTCCATGCGTCGAACGTATCCCAGCCATCGATTGCGACGTTTGCTCACCAGGAAGAACATGTTGTGGGTGTTTGCACGCTGCAGGATTTCGCTGTTTGGGACACGGTCTTGCCAGCTGATTTTCAAGATGCGTTTAAGGCATCGTATATGGAAGGAGTTGAGCCGGTTCTCTTGCCTCGTGTAGGTACTCCATCTCACTTCCATATAGACGGGTGCTGAGAATGCAGGCTTGATAAACTTGGACTTTGGTTTGCACTGTCAGCGCGTTGTTTTCCCAACACACTCTTGGTCAGTCCTGAAATGATGGTGTTTGCCTTTCCAAGCCTTCTGTCCAGCTCCTTATTGAGCGATAGAGTGTTGCTGATGGTTGACCCCAGGTAGGTAAAGTTGTTGACTGCTTCCAAGGTGACACCGTTGATTGTGATTGTAGGGGCAATGGTGGTATCTTGAACGCTGACCTTTGTCTTTTCCAGGCTGATGGTGAGTTCAGACTGCATTCAGTCATCAGCAAATCGGTCTCCCAGTCTATGCAGGGCTTCCTTAGTGTGTGCCACAAGAGCCGCGTCATCTGAAAAAAGCATCTCCCTGATGAGCACAGCGCTCCCTTTCGTCTTTGAGCGCAATCGTGCCAGCCTCCCATCGGACCTGGTGTATATATATATATATATATATATATATATATATATATACAGATATATATATATATATATGACATCAGTGGAAGAGTCAACGGCGTAGGACAGAATCAAGGAGATGAAGACCCCGAATAGGCTTGGTTTACAGAACGCAGCCCTGCTTCATACCGCTGTTAACTGGGAAGGAGGTTGAGGAAGATCCATCATACAGGACTGTTCCAATCATATCTGCATGGAAAGAAATTATCATGCTTCGGAGTTTTGAAGGGCAACCGAGCTTACTGAGAACTTCAAAAAGGCCCTTCCTGCTGACGAGATCAAAGGCCTTGGTGAGGTTGATGAACATCATTTAGAGTGTTTGACCTTGCTCTCTGCTCTTCTCTTGGAGTTGTCGTAAAGAGAAGATCATGTCTGTTGCCGACATACATGCTTTGAAGCCGCACTGGGATTCTGGGTACACACGGTCTGCCAGCAGCTGCGGACTGTTTAGTATGATGTGGGCATACACTTTACCAACGATGCTCAGAAGGGAGATCCCTCTGTAAGTATTGCAGTCACTGCGGTCGCCCTTGTTTTTGTAAAGGGTCACAATTTTGGCATCACGCATGTCTTGGGTGACTGCTCCTTCAGCAGAGGCAAAGTAGTTCGTGCAGTGGTTGGAGCAGTATTGGTTTCCCACATTTGATCACTTCGGGCGGGATGATGTCAATACCTGGTGCTTTGTCGTTTGGGAGGGAGTCAGTTGCTTTGCTGACCTCTTCTAAGGTTGGCACTTCGTCGAGCTCCTCCATGATGGGAGGATTCTTTATGCTGCTGAGGGCTGATTCAGTGACTAACGTTTCACGGGAGTATAGTTCTGAGTAGTGCTCCACCCATCTGACCATCTGTTGCCTACAATCTGTGATCTTCTCTCCCATCATATATTTCAGGGGAGCAACCCCTTTCACTGAAGGGCCTAGAGACTTCTTGATCTTGATGTCACTGTACATACATTTTATGTTTCCGGTCTCGGCACTGCGTTGGATTCCTTCATACAGTTATTGCCAGTACTCGTTCGCGCACTGTCTAGCGATGCTTTGAGTGTTGTTTCGAGCACTTTCAAGAGCATCATGCGTCCGTTAATTGGGGCATTTTTTGTACGATATAAAGGCGTTTCGTTTCTCTTCGATTAGTGGTTCCATCCTTGTTAGGTGTGCGTTGAATCAGTCCTGACTGGGTCGTTCCTTTTTGCCAAACGTGGACATGGCTGTTTTGTAGATGGCACCCTTCATGGCGTTCCACTTGGCTGCGACGCCGTGTTCTAGCAGGTCCTGGAGAGCCTTGTCCAGGGCTGACACATACTCCTGCACCTTGGAAGAGACCGACATCTGTGCGGTTTTTATGCGTGGGTGTCCTTTTGGTTTTGAACGGTGTAGTGTATTTGGCTGTAGTCTCACCGTGCTGCTCACGATGGCATGGTCGGAGTCGCAGTCTGCACTGTGGTAGGTTATGGTGGAGAGGACGCTGTTAAGGGCAGAGAGCCTGGTGATGACCAAGTCAAGCTGGTGCCAGTGATAGGACCTGGGGTGTTTCCATGACACTTTGTGTTGAGGCGTACCCTTGAAAAAAACTGTTTGTTATGCACAGGCCATGGTAGGTGCACAGCTGCAGCAGTCTCTGACCATTTTCGTTAGTCTTTCCAGTACCATGATATCCTAGGCAGGTAGGCCATGATTCGTGATTCACACCTACTCTGGCATTGAAGTCGCCAAGGAGAAAAAGTGATTCGTGTTTGGGGCATCTTTAAATCTGTTCATCCAGCTGCCCATATAACTGATCCTTGGTGTCTTCTGTAGACGAGAGGGTGGGAGAGTAGACACTAATGATGTTGACAGGACCTGCAGCAGTGGTGAGGCGGATGGACAAGAGACGCTCAGTGTCCCTTGTGGGAGGGTCTTCCAAGCCCAGAAGATTGTTTTCGATGGCAAAGCCTACTCCGTGCTGACGGTGCTCCTCAGGTTCGCGACCATTCCAGAAGAGAGTGTAGTTTTCCTCTCTGAGGCAGCCATTAGAGGCCAGTCTAGTTTCCTGTATGGCATCTATGCTGATATTTAGCTTGGTAAGCTTTCTATCGATGATGGCCGTTTTCCTGGTGTCATCCACTTCTGTGAGGTCATCGGAGATGCCTGTACACATAGTGTGCACATTCCAGCTTGTAAATCAATGAGCTGGAGTCTACTTTATTTGTTTCTTTTTCTTTTTGTCTGGTGTGGAATTTTCCTCTGCTTGTCATGTTAAGTTCCACACTGAGAACCAGACTCCCACTGGAGCAGGCAGACGATGGCGGGTCAACTCCCGTAGCCTTTCCTTCTCCCGAAGATATCCACAAGGCAGTGGAACCATTTGGTTTTCAATCAGAGTTTTCTTCTCCTAGAAACTTTGCCTTGACCAGGCTAACGAGCTTCATCTACCCGGGTTCGGAGTCAGAGTTTCCCTTCTCTTAGACTGGTTGCCTGGCAGTCTGTCCTCCCAGTTATACCGCCGAGCACTGGGTCGCGCCACACAACAGGCTCTGTGAACACAAGGGGCCCAGCGTGTTGGAGCTGTTGTATGCACAGTAGTGTAGGAGAGGCTATATGCAAGTAACCTGCTGTCCATCAGGGCAAGACAGTGGTCCTGCAGCGATCACTACACCTGGAAAGGAGAGGCTATGAAAGACCCTTCACTACCCTTTGGCAAGCTTTTATAAACACCAACAATTAATGTTGCATCTGAAACAAAAATAGCTACCACTGCTGGTGATAACAATGCAGCGGTTTTAACGATAATAGCTGATACACAATTGAATCAACAATAGCTACACGCCTGTGGTATTTTCTATTTTTTACTGTGTACTCATGAACGATAAAATGTTTAGTTTGTTTTGTCATTCCCGCACCTGATTGTATCTGTATCGTTTACGTTAATTGGGCAGCTAATTATGTAAGTAAGTGGTAGTTTAGCGATATATTGAAGATACCAATATTAATTCAAGCGGACTTTTTCTTCGGGTTTCACTTCAAATGATACTACGTTGTTTTGATCTAGTAATAGTAACATACAGCAAGTTAGTCTATAACACCTTGTAATCGTTTTAGTTACCGTACATATTGTAATGGCGAGTACTGAGAACATGTATACACCGCTAACCCAAGCGCGGTGTTTAATAAATATATCAGGTGGCGACCGCAATAATGATCGAGACGCTTATATACTACGTTTTCGTATATATTTTGTTTGTCAAAGAGGTCAATGTCGATAACCACTGGACTTCTGAAACATGTATTAATGTTAATATTAATGATTTTATGAAACTCATAAACACTTGTACATGATCACTATAATCAGATCTACATGAAGTCATTCCATCATATATTGTCGTTATGGGATTAATCACTGTTTTTTATCGTCAAAGTTACTTTTCGTTGCAGCGTCATTGTTTGAATCTGTGAATATGCAAAAGAAACGTATTTGGTCAGATTAATATGTTTATACAGTTGTAGAATTAGATGAATATTACATTTAGGCCTAAATTTCATCATTACTGAACTTGGTCAACTTAATAAGCTCCTTTTATTAATGCTTTTGCACAACGAATTATATACTTTAAGAAAAGAAACAAATCATTCTTACTTTCATATCCTATACACATGAGATTTTAAAACAACATGCTTGTATGAAATATTAAATAACATACATTGAGAAAAAAAGTTTTAATATACGTAATTGTTTAAGCTGAAGATCTACAAATTCTGGATTACCGCCAATATTTCGGACATTTAAATTCGCTTGGTCTACAGCTAAACAGATAACAAGTTGAATTCCGACATCTCGATTGTTATTCATTGACGGTAAAACTTCATTATAAAATGAGCATTATTAACGTGTTTATACATATATATATATATATATATATATATATATATATATATATATATATATATATATATATATATATATATATATATATGCCATACTTTGATGAGAGATTAATATTAAAATTAAAAGCTTTTGTTCAGCTTCTCATTATGTTGATGCCTTGGCCTACATTGTTTGGCAGAGTATTTACGATTTACAAAATATGTATAATTCGAGTCACTTTCTATCGAAATAAAGATATTGCAATAAACATCTCACCAAGGATGTATATTTGTTCAGTAAACTGGTATGTAGAGCTGTGGTCAAAATTTGATTTCTTTATCAACTAAATATTATTTTTATTTCCCTTAGGAACATGTAAGCATGTGCTCTTAAAATGTTCAGTCAAAAGGGATGTAGCTAATTAGATGAGCTAAATAGTCCTGCTGAACATGAATCTTTACTGAGCAGTGTGGGTCCGTATACGGTAGTGTTTAGTGATATAATCAACATAACATGCAATTGGAGTAATGGTTACTAAAATATTATATAATGAATATGGTTTTACTACGGTTTAGTATATGTTTGCAGACTTGTAACGGTGAAGAAATAGTTGTGAATTGAAATACACTGTTTTATTTGTGGCGACTATGCTGAAATAAAAACCAGATTAGAATTATAAATATAAATATGAACCACATATACATGGATAATACCAGAACATACTGGGTATTCAGTTTGGTTCCAAACCAATTATGCCATACGTCCTAATCATTATTTTACTCGACTAATACTTGTTTGTTTAATTGAACAATTCTAATCTATAGCAATAATAATTACAATACACTCAACGTGTATTGCTTTGATATCAATAGCAATCTATTTGAGAGTAATCAAGAAGGAAATATACATTCTTAATAAATAAATCCCCACCTAAATCGTTATTTAGACCCTTAGTTATTTAAATACATGTTTATATACATTATGTTATTAGATTCCACTTATTATGTAACTTTTCTGCGCGGGATATATTTATTGCTAAACTAACTTTCCAAACCAAAGATTTTCTTTGCATTAGCTTTGTGTGGCATTCCATAATAGGTTTTCACGATTTAAAGCTGTACGCATTGAAGTCATACATTCCTTACACTTGCGGATCTTCTGTTGATATCGGAAAACATAGATTTGTTAGAGCACAAACCTTTGCTCTTTACTTTGACCTCTTATTAACTATACTAAAAAGCCACTGATTAGCGTCCCTATATATAGGAAACTGACAAGAACCAAGCCACATGTTATATCTTTATCCTGACTGTAAAACTTCAAGCTGATAACTGACGAGGAAGTAGCAATTCATATTATCTATCCTGTTGTACATGATCTGTACTCTATGCAATGAAGTCAATAAGAATAAAGAATATCTTCTGTGATATCTACTTGACATATTAAATTATGCATTACAACATGATATGCAATTCTTGATATTATACATGGTATCTTTAATTTCATGTTTTTGTTGGTATTGTCCTTGCGGTTTTTCGAGGTGGGAGGGGGCTAAGATATGAGGTAGATTGGCATACTGTTGAAAAATAAAAATCTTTTGTTTTTAATCGATTCTCCTTGCTTGAAGTGGTGATCTATACAGATGCATATACACAAATAGAGAACCATTACGGATTAAATCTACTAAAGTCTAATCTAAGGCTATAATATTAGACAATATTCGAAGTAAAATAAAATTCAAAACTACAATGACAAGGAAAGTCATTTAATTTAGTAGTTCTTGGAATTATTAATAAAATCTTAAACCAACCGCAAATAGGTTCAGTTCCACATTTGAAATTCGCCATAAGTACATATTTTGTCATGTCTGTATTAGCTATCTGTCTACTGCGTCTGTCCAGGTATGGGGATATATGACGTAACTTGTTATCGCGCGTTTATTCGGTATACAGATTGATTGACTTTGATTCAAAATGGCAGTCGTGTTGCAATCATATTACACAAATTGACAAATTTGATACAGTCTCATGATATATCTACGAGATAATTAGAAATATGTCAAACAGAGCCATTCTAATTAAACTGTGTTGCTAATATCGCGTTGAATATTACCACATAAAACACTTTACAATGGGTGATTACTGACCAGGAAGTCAGAGAACAGTGCATGTTAGATGATTCGTTCCACTGCCTGCTCGTTTGAACTCAAAGAACGAGGCGTTATTGTATGTACTAGTTAGATCATGCAACAGGACATTATATGGTATAAAAAGGTAATTTGATAACCAGTTTTATATTCTGCGATTTTAAATTCACTTACTAATCCAAATTGTACATAATGTAGCTTTACATTTCATGTCAAACAGTTGCATATTATGCTCATTAAATAGCATACGGAACTAAGGTGTTCATCGATACAGACATTACCTAGTCACTCTGGATCGCACACTTTAATATTGCAAAGTGGATATTACTTCGAATGAAAGAAGAACGAATAAAGTCGATCACTGCTACAGAAGACACACGTTTCGTTTGTTGTTGATAACACTAGTTACAAAGAATTAGTATGATAGTTCAAAAGTATATTATACGATACTTACAAACTAAAACTCAACGAACAAGTTTCCTTCCAATCAAAGCCTACGTTGTACACAGGCCAAGTCATTGGTAGCACAGAATGTCCAGTGCGCATGATGTCGCATTGTGTGATGCAGTACAAGATATATACAGTAGATAATCCATGGTTTGTAATCTAACGTGACAAAATCACAACTAAACATTAAATTGCTTGGGCTAATCAGGTAATCGAAAGTTGACTGATGTATAATTTCCCATATTTACTGGGAATTAGCAGTGGTTTGATAAAATTGTATCAATCTGGCAACATTCTATTGTGAACAATCGGAAGTCTCCTTTTACTTTGTTTATGAAACATTACATAAATTATTGCATAAAGAGTGGATTCTATACTACAGGTTTACTGTCTCATCCACTCGCACTTCACACACCGGCTCTCACCTTAGCAAACCCTTTATTTGTACTTATTGTTGTTCCTGTCTTGGGTGTTTTGAATTTTGAAGGTTATGATATGTTATATATTGCATAACAAGAAACTGTGCAGGCATATTGTTCATATTCTGATTGGAGAGAGCATGTCCCCCAATTAATTAGGTGACACGAATCTAGAAATGACCACAATCGTGTTAATTGAAAACAAAATATACTAGAAAGCTGTACAAAAATGCTTTCCCGCGATCGCAGCCAATCAGTACAACAAATATTTCACAAATATATTATGGGCTTATTTTAGACCAATCATAATAACCAATAAGCGATATGTAACATCTTATTATACAAAGAATATTAAAATGCAAAGTCTATTGGCAAAGTGGACCGACTATATCATACTGTGTATATTCTATCTCTGTCATGTATTGTTTTTCCTTACGGTGTATGATATAGAATCTAATATATATATATATATATATATATATATATATATATATATATATATATATATATATATATACTTGTGAAGGGTCGTTTAGTAGGGGTGGGGTTCTTCCCATAGACTTTAAAGAATTATGAGGAAGTTTCCCTGGTCCGCATTCAGAATGTTTACTTCTAGACAATATATTATATATGGCTACGAGCCCCCAGTCAGCAATGCCGACAGTTAAATTAAAAGAAATACAAAGATGAAATTTAAACAACAATTTAATAAATGAAAATATTAAAGATATTAAGCAATCAATGTCACTCTTGACCCAATGATCCCTAGATCATCATTTGATTTCAGTGTGAGGAATATTTTCCCTTCTTGAGTGTTACTCATCTAAATAAGTCTCCTTTCGTCTTACTCTCCTTCCGATTCCTCTACTTCCGTTTCCTCTTCTATCTCTACTTCCGTTTCCTCTTCTATCTCTACTTCCGTTTCCTCTTCGACGGTATCTCTTGAGGTCACCCGAAATTCACTCGGTATCTCTCAAATTCACTCGGAATTCTTTCCACGTCATCCGGAATTCCCCCGCCGAAATTATCTCCACGTCACCCGAAAGCTTCCTGTTGAAAGGTATAATGCATTAGCATAGGGTGATGAATATTACCTCACACTAAGTCACTGAATTGAACCATCAGTTTAAGGCGGGACATTTTTGGTCACGCATGCGCACACATCGAAATTCCCATACGCTTCCGCTGCTTACAAAATGGCGCCACAACACAATCTCACAAAGAATTTAAACATCTACATACTGAGTCCTATCAGTATATACATACAAATATTTCAAATATCACTGTATTATAATATTACTACTATTAGTAATATGACTATCTATATATTTATATATATGTCCTACACAAGCGTACCGAATCCACAATATTCACATTCAAATTGCAACAACGGAAATCCGTTAACTCAATGGCAAAATATATCATTACGTAAACAAAGTGCTAGTCTACCATAATATACCTACACAAAGAATTATAATATTAATTCTTATAGCGGCTAGCAAACAATACAATTCTTCACGAATACAAATCGTCCTTTCAAAAGGGTGTAAACGTAATAGTTCACGAAATAATATGCACACCTATTACTAACAAAAGAAGAGCAACATTTTACCTCACAAAATAAGGGGTAATATAATATCATGAAGAAGATGCAACGAATTTACATCATAATCAATTGCAAGCAAAGGTACTAACGAACATCACGAAAGATGCAAAATATTAATATCATAATTAACTAGTCATACTACAATACAAGTAAAATGAATATACATACGAGAATCCCTCCATTCCGCAGACGTATCAAGCAGAAATCAAACAAAAATCACACTGACCTTTGAAGCTATCTTAAGATTTCCTTGACTTCCAAAATCTGAGTCTGCCACCAATTTTCGTCTGGCCGTACGGAGTTCTACCTCTCTTAACACAGTTACTTCTTGTAGCGAACTGACTAATTCCTACTAAACATTAGGTATTATCTAAAATTTTCGAATCAAGTCCCACCCACATCGCATTTCGATTGGAGGGCGATCGACTCTGGTCAGTCGTTCGACTGTCAATCATCCGAATGTCTGTCTGTGTGTCTATCCATTGTTACAGTCTTCTTATTTGGCGCTCTCCTGTCCTTTGATGTGGTTACGTCACCCGTCCGCGATGGACACAGTCTTCTCGTAGAATTTCCCCTGGAAAGCTAACAAAGACCATCTTACGTAAGGGGATTAGCTAACTTAGAACAATTTGAAACATCACAGCGGGGTCAGGCAGACATACAATTTATACATGTACGAGGCCAGTCAGAATCACAAGTTATAGTACTTATACCTACATACAAGGGGTTGAGGTAAAATCGTCACATCCCCCCACGCTTGAGAATAAAATCAGAATTTTATTCCCTCAAAATACTACAAATGCAAAAGTGTTACAACAATATAAAGAACAACATCAGCAAAATCAACTAGATGCTAAACTGAGTATGAACATGCAAATTTAACCAGTATGATCTATATCATTCCAGCACTTCTACTCATGAAATCTGCGCCTACGTTTTCAGATCCTTTCACGTATCTGATCTGCATCTGGTACTGATGTAAGAACAGCGACCATCGCATCAATCGACCATTGGACAACTTTGCCTGCGCCAAATAGGCGAGTGGTTGGTGGTCGGTCTCCTATATGAACTTGCGTCCATATAGGTATCGCTCGAACCGTGATATGCCGAACACGATTCCGAGACATTCCCTCTCCGATACGGAGTAGTTCTTCTCGGCAGCCGACAACTTTCGACTGCCGTATGCGACAGGGTAAAGCGTCTGGTCATGCTCCTGTAGCACCCACGATATCTACGTCGTTCTGCAGCATATTAGCTACCATGGACATTGGCTCCACCAGGTCCAGTGACGTTAGCAGCTTCCTTGCCCTTTCCCCGCTCCACTACGTCAAATTCTACAGTCTCACCATCCCCAACACGTCGAAGTTATTTCCTGGGGTTGTTCTTGATAATGGCCGTTTGGTGGACAAGCACATCTTCCTTGGTGTCATCCCTATTGATAAAGCCATATCCGCTTTTTACGTTGAACCAGTTTACTGTACCGGTGACCTTCGTCGCTATTACTTTCTTTTCAGCCTTTACCGACCTCTCCGTTTGGTTTTCGGAGTCGGACATGTCCCTTGATGGCAAAATAGGCAAATTAGTTGTTCCTCGTGTCACAATCGTGGTGACAACAAAATCGCTGACGGTCTCTCTTTCTGTTCCCGCTTCAGCGTGTTTGTGCAACTGCGCCAGAGTTGCGTCTTCCTGTTGCAGCTTCCTCAACTCAGCTGGAAGAACATTACTAACTGGTGGCGATGTAACTTGGATCGGCTTCTGTTTCGGCTGTCGACTCATGGCCCTGGTCTCAACAGCACTCACTGGCATAGGTGTACAGGTTTCGGGGTTCGGCTGGGGTAACACATAACGGCATCCCAATATGACGTCATGTGATAGTCCCTCCAAGCACGCAACTTCAATTTTCCCCTTCACGTATGGTGAATTGAGGTCAATGACAGCTACTGGTAATGAGTCACGCTCGCAGTTCGCGTACTGAATTTCTATTACCTCCCCTGTATAGTCCTCCGGCTTGACATACTTCTTGTCGACAAGCGCGGGGACGCTGCACCCAGTGTCATACAAGATGGTGGCACCTTCACCATTGACAGTTGCGGCCGCAAGGTTGGCTGGGTTGCGACTCGCTTCCGGCACGCACTCCTTCCTAGCAACGACATTCACCTGGGTCTGCCTGCTCTTCGGACAGTCCCTGGCAAAATGCCCCAGGCGCTTGCAGTGAAAACACGTCGGCGGCCCTCGCCGACTTGAAAGTCCTGGTTTCGTGGTTGAGACCTGTCCAGGTCGATAGTTGGCATCCCTACCTGTAGGTGCCCCTCCGACCTTCCCGTCGCCCTGACGGTTGCGGACAGCAGGTTCAACCTCCCCCATACGACGCGACTCAGAGGGTCGGGGTCGATCCGCGCCCCCGGAACCTCCACTCTTCGAGTGCGCCTGCTCGTATCGCTCCGCCATGTTAGCGATCTCTTCGAGCATCCGGTGTTCTCTTTCGGCTAAGAAGACTGTCAATTCGCGACGGTAAGTACCCAGGACATACTCCTTGAGTATTACCTCGCGTAGCCCGTCGTACGTGCGTTAGACTTCAGCCATTTTAATCCACTTGTCAAATAAACCTCGAACACGGTTGTGGAATTGAGAGTGGGTCTCACTTACCCTTTTCGCCGAGTCCCGAAAATATTTGCAGTAAGTCTCGGCGGTCAGCCGATAATGGCAGAGAAGGGCTTTCTTGAGGGCATTGTAGTCATCAGCCTCTTCTGCATCTAAGCCGTGGTAGACTTCTCGAGCTGCACCTTGCAAAAAGGCTGAGACATTAATGGCCCAGTGCTGTTCAGGGACCTGATGAGCGTGTGCGAGTTTCTCGAACTGCACGAGAAAATCGTCAATAGCCTCCTCCCGGTCATTGAAGCGTGGCATGTTGATCTGGACCATCCGGTGGTCGATGAATGGTCGGCCGGTCGTTCCAGAGCTTGTCCCGTCCGTTGGTCCTAGCTTCAACTCTCACCTTTTCCATCTCCAGAGTGTGGGCGAGTCTGGCTAGCTCTTGGTCTGCAGCTATCTTGGCTAGCTCCTGTTCCGCTGTTATCTTGGCTAGCTCCAGCTGTCTTTGTGTTTCTCTGTCTGCTGCTATCTTGGCGAGCTCCAGCTGTCTTTGTGTTTCTCTGTCTACTACTATCTTGGCTAGCTCTTTGTCCGCTGTTATCTTGGCTAGCTCCAGCTCTCTGTCTGCTGCTTTTTCGGCCTTCCATTACTTGATCCTTTCTTCTATAAAGGCCGCCAGGCGATCTCCCTCATATCCGAGCTCTTCAGACCCCATAGCTCGATATTCCTTTATCATTTGCCTTTCGGTGGCCATTATAACTAATGTAAAGTGATACCTTGTCTCAATATTCTAACAAGACACAGCTACTTGTAATTCAAGTTTAAATACTTACCTGTCGATAGCAACTAATTTCGTTCAGGTAAGATATTTGTTCGACATCCGCTCCACCAGTACTGCTAGTAATGGAAGGTTTACAAAGCATGCACATATGACAATAAAATGCAAGATGAGAAAATCATAAAACAAATACAAAGAATGGAAAATATCTCACACTGTTCCCTAATACTCCTACAAATAACTTTTGGTCTTAAAAAAATATATGTCTAATTCATATCCCGGACGAAAGCGCCCACTGTGAAGGGTCGTTTAGTAGGGGTGGGGTTCTTCCCATAGACTTTAAAGAATTATGAGGAAGTTCCCCTGGTCCGCATTCAGAATGTTTACTTCTAGACAATATATTATATATGGCTACGAGCCCCCAGTCAGCAATGCCGACAGTTAAATTAAAAGAAATACAAAGATGAAATTTAAACAACAATTTAATAAATGAAAATTTTAAAGATATTAAGCAATCAATGTCACTCTTGACAAATGATCCCTAGATCATTATTTGATTTCAGTGTGAGGAATATTTTCCCTTCTTGAGTGTTACTCATCTAAATAAGTCTCCTTTCGTCTTTCTCTCCTTCCGATTCCTCTACTTCCATTTCCTCTTCTATCTCTACTTCCGTTTCCTCTTCGACTGTATCTCTTGAGGTAACCCGAAATTCACTCGGTATCTCTCAAATTCACTCGGAATTCTTTCCACGTCATCCGGAATCCCCCCGCCGGAATTCTCTCAACGTCACCCGAAAGCTTCCTGTTGAAAGGTATAATGCATTAGCATAGGGTGATGAATATTACCTCACACTAAGTCACTGAATTGAACCATCAGTTTAAGGCGAGACATTTTTGGTCACGCATGCGCACACATCGAAATTCCCATACGCTTCCGCCGCTTACAAAATGGCGCCACAACACAATCTCACAAAGAATTTAAACATCTACATACTGAGTCCTATCAGTATATACATACAAATATTTCAATTATCATTGTATTATAATATTACTACTACTAGTAATATGACTATCTATATTTTTATATATATGTCCTACACAAGCGTACCGAATCCACAATATTCACATTCAAATTGCAATAACGGAAATCCGTTAACTCAATGGCAAAATAT
This sequence comes from Unio pictorum, assembly GCA_030141615.1. NCBI lineage: Eukaryota > Metazoa > Mollusca > Bivalvia > Unionida > Unionidae > Unio > Unio pictorum. The sequence continues at coordinate 7,867,348 of JARLTB010000360.1, read as the reverse complement.
ATCATTACGTAAACAAAGTGCTAGTCTACCATAATATACCTACACAAAGAATTATAATATTAATTCTTATAGCGGCTAGCAAACAATACAATTCTTCACGAATACAAATCGTCCTTTCAAAAGGGTGTAAACGTAATAATCCACAAAATAATAAGCACACCTATTACTAACAAAAGAAGAGCAACATTTTACCTCACAAAATAAGGGGTAATATAATATCATGAAGAAGATGCAACGAATTTACATCATAATCAATTGCAAGCAAAGGTACTAACGAACATCACGAAAGATGCAAAATATTAATATCATAATTAACTAGTCATACTACAATACAAGTAAAATGAATATACATACGAGAATCCTTCCATTCCGCAGACGTATCAAGCAGAAATCAAACAAAAATCACACTGACCTTTGAAGCTATCTTAAGATTTCCTTGACTTCCAAAATCTGAGTCTGCCACCAATTTTCGTCTGGCCGTACGGAGTTCTACCTCTCTTAACACAGTTACTTCTTGTAGCGAACTGACTAATTCCTACTAAACATTAGGTATTATCTAAAATTTTCGAATCAAGTCCCACCCACATCGCATTTCGATTGGAGGGCGATCGACTCTGGACAGTCGTTCGACTGTCAATCATCCGAATGTCTGTCTGTATGTTTATCCATTGTTACAGTCTTCTTTTTTGGCGTTCTCCTGCCCTTTGATGTGGTTACGTTACCCGTCCGCGATGGACACAGTCTCCTCGTATAATTTCCCCTCGAAAGCTAACAAAGACCATCTTACGTAAGGGGATTAGCTAAATTAGAACAATTTGAAACATCACAGCGGGGTCAGGTAGACATACAATTTATACATGTACAAGGCCAGTCAGAATCACAAGTTATAGTACTTATACCTACATACAAGGGGCTGGAGTAAAATCGTCACAATCCTGGTCGTAGAAAGTGTAAGTATAACAAACCTGCTACTACTATCATATAAAAGATTGTTAACAGCTGAGAATATTCAAATGTTGAGTGGCGACGAAATCGTTGAGTCGAAAAGTATAATTAAGCTTTATGTGTAATTTCCAAAAGGAAACTTATAACTTCCTGTAGAATGGAATCTCAAACATGTAATATAGAACTTAAGATCGCTTTATCGTTTGAATGCGTCATACAGGTTCATTAAAGGAGAACAAATTTAGCTCTTTGAATTGTACGAAGCCAAAAATGATCACAATTTTAAGTTGGCGAATCTGAGGCTGACCCAATGGAAAGACAGCAATTTTGACAACAGTTATTTTGATCAAAAGTATAGAAAATAATGTCAATAATATAGTCCTAACGTGAGCCTGGTGCGATAATATTTAGGCGTCCTACATATGTGATTAAGCATTGGAAAGTATTGGATATAAACCCACAACGAGTGGTGAGTTGTCCGTTACTTGAGACGCTACAATCAAGATTGATGAGCAGCAATTTCACCAAATGAAAGACTGAAGAAACATTGCACTGGACAAAACAGTTGTTATATGAAATGTCGGTGGATGCATCATTACATTGAGCAGCAGAGAGTGTGAACAGACCAACTTTTCAGGCAAAATATTTCGTAAGCGATTCGTTACAAAAACCGAAACAAAAAAAAATCTTACGATGATAGTTTGCCAATCTAGTTTCACAATACATGACTGCGACATCCTAATCTTACAATTTTTTATTTCGTAAGCGATTCGTTACAAAAACCGAAATAAAAAAAAATCTTACGATGATAGTTTGCTAATCTAGTTTCACAATACACGGCTGTGACACTGCGACATCCCAAGGCAACGTTGTAAGCGGTCGTGAAATGAAAAATAATAATCTTACAACCTTTTTGCCATTTAGTTGGCGTTCACACTCTCTGCTGCTATGCGCTAACTAAATATTTGATCAAGTCCGATACGATATCTTGTCCGAGAGTCTGCTAAATTTATCGTTATAAATCCGTATGGGGTGGTTCTAGCCATACTAAAGAAATTTTTAAATTTATTAAAATCCATATCACCGTCACACCAGTAATTAAAAATATTTTGTAATGTGTATTTTCCAGTACCGTTAAATACGCATACTAAATTGCAATTTTCTCTTATTATACTTGGAATCTGTGCGTATTTTTGAGTAACATATATCACATCTATGTTTTTATGTCTGCCTCGGGAAAATATTCTAGCAGGATTTGTTTGTCTTTCCAACATAACATCATCATATACGACTAAATTGTTAATGCTTCCATCAATATCATCAATACTAGGTGCCTCTTCGATATCGGTTATAAACTCAATGATATCATCGCCGTTAATTTCTCGCGCGGCATCATTAAAATCTTTTAACACTTCATAACATCGTTGATCGTCTACACTCGGAGCAATCATGTACAATTTATCCCACTTCATCCATCTCGTTATTAAATTAAGTAGCAATTGTGTTTTACCACTTCCAGATGGTCCGATGATAATCGCGCGAATAGAATCTGGTAACATTGCATGATGTTTAATAGGTTTTCGTTGTCGAGTAGCTGAATAATCAATTACATTCATAACTGTTATATATAAATTATGGATCTATATTGTGTGAAGTGTAGGACACGTACTGGCACAAATGACTTGACGACGATTACAACGAAAAATAATCGATCAGCGCTTTCTGGTAAATGCGTACAATGTAGTACGAAAAAATTTAGATTTACTTCCACGACACCTTTAAAAAAAAACGAGGAGGTGATATTGCAGCCAAATTGACAAAACTCCCAGGAACACCGTGGGCAAAGTATCCAGGAGAAAAGCACCTTCCAGGATATAGCTACTGTGGACCGGGAACACGATTAGATATCAGACTTGATGATCAAAATTTACCCCGACCCGGCGAGTATCCAATAAACGCTATTGATAAGGCGTGTCATGTTCATGATGTCGCTTATAAAAGCAGTAATCTTCAACATAGACATCTTGCAGATGTAAAATTAATTCATGCGTTAAATGCTATTCCTGATAAATCCTTCAAAGAAAAGTTGGCTTCTTGGTTGGTAAAATCTGCTATGAAGTGTAAATTGATGTTAGGTGCTGGATAATTAATAATATGGAATCTATTTATTATTCTCCGAGAGGATACTGGAGAGGTTACGCAGCAATTAATAAACTCGCTAGCGCATCAAAGGTGAAAAAAACTACAGCGGCAAACTGGTTATCTAAACAAGCAATATGGCAAATTTATCTACCAGCGCCTAAACAAATTAACTACTCGCATTTTGATGTTACAACACCTAATGAAGTTCATCAAGCTGATATACTATTTCTGCCGCATGACAACGGTTACAAATACGCGTTAACGTTAGTTGATATTGCGAGTAGATACAAACAAGCAGAACCGTTAAGGACAAAATCATCTACTGAAGTAGCTTCTGCATTTGAGAGGATTTATCGACGAGGTCCTCTGCGCTGGCCAAATCTGTTACAAGTTGATCCTGGCAAGGAATTTCAAGGCGCTGTTTTAACAACGATGAAACATCATAATGTCGCCATCAGACGAGGACACACTGCGCTACATCGCGATCAGGCAATTGTTGAACGGTTTAATCGGACACTTGCTGAGCGGTTATTTGGATATCAATACGCGAAAGAATTCATTCAAGAAAAGCGATCCCGTGAATGGGTCAAGAGATTACCAGGTGTAGTTACCGCAATCAATAATGAGATTACTAGAACAATTAATATGAAACCTGTAAACGCTATTAAAAAGAAGTATATACCCGTACAACCACAAAAAGATTTATCTAGAAACGTTAGCGTTTCCCAACCAATTCTTGGTAGTAATGTCATTGTAAGGTACTTATACGAACCAGGAGAGCTTGAGGGTGGTAAAAAAAGAGCTACTGATCCTATTTGGAGTGTCACTACGCATAATATATCCGGCATAACACGATCTACGGGTAGACCTCCAATCTATAGACTGGATTCAACTGCTCCTCAGCGGGGTTTTACACGCGAACAATTACAAGTGATTCCCGAGGATACTCAATTACCACCGCGTGGTCTTAATTAACACCCAGGGTGCTGTCACCCCGGCGTCTATTACACTCAAGACAGGTCAACATCACATTGTTTCTGACATGACCGAGATTGTTATTTTTTCTGTCTACGGTGAATTGGCGAGGATCTTTATCCGAATACTGCCAACGCATTATACAATTGCAACTCGCGCAGTAATTATTTTGTTGTTGCTTCAAAGTGATTATTAATTCAGCATCAATGTCAAATTCTCGTTTTTTTTTTTATCTTGTTGTTTATAGCCAGAGAGTTTTTTTCTGATTATATCACCAGTGATAAAATCACCAGTGATAATATCGTTACCAATGATTTCATCGTCAACAACAATTCTTCGAAGTTGGTTTATTCGCCGTACTCTCGATACTGCTAGGTAAACTAAATTTGACCACTCAATGCGATTATCTACTATCCAAAGAGTTGTATCGGATATAGTCAATCCCTGTGAAGAGTGTATTGTTGCTGCATAACCTAGCGTCCACGGGGATTTATCAGAGTTCCCTAATGCATCTTCGACGACGCTGATATCAACCAACACAATATCATTTAATACTAAATTCTGCTTTTGTTGTTGTCCAGGAATGTCAACGTCGATATTCTGCTTTCGTGTATCCTTAGGTCTATAACAGAGTGGTACTGGAAGCGTTGCAAATTTTTCTTTATGTAGCGCAAACAACTTCATCTGAAGTGCGTCTCTGACTATTTTTCTACTCGCGATTATTAAATCATTTGGCTTCCACATTTCCCAAAAATCATTCATGGGAGTTTCAGAGATTATTTCACGCGCTATTTCACATTGGATTTTATCCGGTTGTAATCTAATTAGCGCTTTGAACTTGCGTAATTGTTCATCAAGTGATCTATGGTCGGTATTAATCTCTTCATAATAGTCTACAAAACCCTTTAACCATTCATGTGGAGATCCACCAACAAATGGCTGCGGTTGGCCGTGATCCCCGCACATGACGACTTTTGTATTTTTCAATAACAACCATTCAAGAAATATCTGTAATACTGTCAACGATACCGTGCATATTTCATCCCAGATTATTATTTCAGGAATAAATTTATCGCCCATTCGATCAGGAGTCCATGTATCGCCTTTCCATCGAAAGAAGCTGTGATAAGTACAGGCTTTTACTCCCCGCGCTATCATCTCTCTGGCGAGTCTGTGAGTTGGTGTTAGCACAATCATGTTTGTGAAATCCGTAGGATTTTCCCGACGAAATAATTCAATTACCCGAGTTGTCTTTCCTGATCCACCACAGCCGTTTAAATAAACTGTCTTGTATCTACAAATCGGATCTGATACGGGCGGTGCAGTAGAAAATTCTGATTGAATCTCTGAGATATTATGGTTACTTTTCAAGTATTTATCATCCATAGTAACGTCTGCGGATTTACAATACTCATGTAGTGTTTCTTTTTTAAACCTCCAATTTCCCCACGCTTCCTTAGGATCTGTGAATTTAGCTACATCTGATTTGTATTTCTCATGGATATACATCGAATCAGTAGCTACTCTAACCGCGGTATCTGGAAATCTATTTATCATCGAAAATAGATTAATAATAGAATAACCGAGCATAGAACTTCTCATATGTGTATACTGACAACTATATCCATCACAGTAGGTAACAACCGTACCTAATTTCTCACCATTGGATAGAAAAGCATCCCTACGGGTTACAAGTTTTCCCTGTTTCGTTAAATCCGCTACAATAAAATCGTATTCTGCGTCGTCTATGATCAACCTCGAAGAGTATTTTGCATTGTCAAATCTTCCACCTTGAGTGAATTTACCAATTATTTTTCGTCCGAAATCTTTGGCTTCTTTGTTTTTAATTTCAAATAACTCCTTAGACCAATTCATGATTTGTTCTTCATTGAAATTAGGAAACTGTTTTCGCTGTTCGCTAATTATACGATCTAGATCAGGTTTTGGTAACCAAACATCTTTCTGAGCGTTATAACAAATAATAGCTTCACTGACAATTAACGATTGTAACATCTTACTATCGATCATATATCTCAAGAGCACTATTGGCATCCAGTGTTTTTCAGACATATGTCTACCAAGCCAAACATAACTACACGGATGTAACCCATCAGCGAGTTCAAATGATATCACACGAGCGAACCCGGTTAAATCAAAATCAGGCAAACGACCATTAATCGCAACACGAGTCATTTCATGTATGGGATGTCCAAATCGTTTAAAATACTCAGAGCATTCTCCATACCCGAGAAAACTTCCAGGATAACACGCGGATATATCAATTGAAATCATACCATCACGTGAGTATTTCGTATTCCATAATCCTCCATGACCAAATTCGACGCAACTCAACTTCACGTCCTCCAGAAAATTATTTCGTGTTGGACGCCATGAGTTCTTTTCTCTTGCAAAATGAGCTACCACTGATGGAATTGTAAAACTATCCGTAAGTAGTTTTTCATTAGAATTTTCAGGTGAAAATTCATTAGCGATTTTTCTCATCCTGTTATCTAATTCTTCAATGCGATATAATTCTCCATTTGGTCTTACAAACTGATCAAATCCTATTTCTGGATCTTCATCACTTCTAAGTAACCACACTGACACGGGATCATCTTTACACAACGTAACAATAGCATCAAATAATTTCTCTTCATAGAACACATCCTTGTAAAACTCCTTAGGGATATATCTCACGATTCGTTCTCGTGGAAATATATTTACCGCAGGTGTCCACGCGTGTTTGTTATGATCAATAATTTCAATTGGAGCTCCTCGCGATTGATATTTCGGTTCGTATAATACTTCTCCGGTTATCGTTGCTACCGATATTGGAAATTTTAATAATGCTTCTAATTTGGTTATATCGGAAATCGTTGCCCCGCGTTGTTTCACTGTCAATTCCCATTCGGTTATTTTTTTTCGTCTTTGTTCAGTTAGTTTATTCCCCCGGGATGCATTTGTGAAGTGTTCCATTAACCGTGTTGCTACACAATTTAACGTTGACGATAGTTTCATAGGTGCTAGTTTTGCAATACTTGGCTTATCATTTAGCTGATATATTCCGTAAACAACTGCTGTTACAGGGTAAGATCTCTCATAGTATGGTTTGTCAATTCCAGTTAGAATTCCTGGTTTGGAATCTCTACTCACAATAACAAATTTTTTATCCTTGAGGATTGGTTCAAATTTATCTCTGATAATCCATTCGCCGCCGACTTCGATAATGAATTTTATTCTAAAAAAATACCTCCGCTGGGATTTCCCGCCAAGGTGTGAAAGTATCTCAGCTGCTCTTGTATCGTTCATAGTAGCATCAATTACGGGTACATTGATAATTCGAAATGTCGACCACGCATGAGATGCTCCATCGCGCTTAAACTCATTAAAACAGTCACTGATTTTACTCAACAGGGTTTTGTCATCTACTAGACTTTTGGGTATATCAGAGATTATATCGAGATTAAATCTAGCATTTTTCCAAGGCGTAATTTTCGATAATCTCTTGAACTCCTTCATATTATAATTAAAACAAGTATTTAAATAAAAAGTTTTTTATATAATGAATCATTGCAAATGGCTCATGATTGGATCAAAGACTCCGTGTAACAAATCATGCAGAAATGAATTCTGTGGGTATCATATGCAAAGTGTGAGAAACGGTTCAAAAGGTCCTCTTGCTTGCCTGTATTGTGGGGTAGGTGTAAGAGGCAAGTCGCAGTTATGCGTTAATTGCGGGGGTAGGCGTTATAGAGAGTTGAAGCGTTATTATGACAAACGAAGAATCAAAAATCCTGACGACGTCAGCGACGTTGCCAATGGTAAAATCATAAAAACTGCTCAAGACTACATAGGCAGATTTGCCAATGTTATAATTCAGCCAATTAACGAATTAGACAAATAGAAGTATTAGTATATAAATGAACCAAGAATTTCAAAGACATCCTGTTATTGAAAATTATGAAGCTTCTCGTGATGGTATTGTTAGACACTATAGACTCAAGAAGTCAATTGGTGTTGTGAATAATCATGGATATTTGATAGTTGGCGCTGGAGGGAAGAAGTATCTCAATCATCGTTTCGTTTATGAAGTGTATAATGGATCAATCAAGGATGGTTTTGTGATTGATCACATAAATAGCATTAAGACTGATAATTCTTTATCGAATCTACAAGCTATTACACAACGTGAAAACACCAAACGAGGTGGGACTGGGAAATACTCGAAAAATGCTAGACCCGTAAGATCGTTTAATACTGACAACACGGAGATAGTATTTCAATCAATGTCAGAAGCTGGTAGGCATTTCGATATTTGCCCTCCCTCGGTACAAAAAGTAGCAGAAGGGATTTATAAGACGGCTTTTTCAAAACGTTTTGAAAATAATATTCAGTTTGTGTATGAATAAGTCGTAATTACGCATTGGAAATTCAGGGGAGATAACTCCGTTAGGTATAACGCGTGTGAAATCTGTAGGATTTCCACCAATGACAGAGTTACGGATCTTAAACATGGAAACGCTAGCGTTTCTAACATTGATTTTGATTGGTTAGTTTCGCTATTATGAATCTGAACAAAACACAATCAATTTTGTCTTTTTTCAAGTATTAACAGAACTGTTTTATAGACACGTCGTATTTAAACATTTTTTTTAATGTCTGTTTCAAGTATTATATGTGTTTTCAACGTTGTCAGTGATCGCTAATAAACAAACAAACAATTACAATCACTACACCTCTTTTATATCACCTCGTCGTAATGAGTGTATATATACAAATTCGTCTTTATTATAATTGGGCATTTAGCCGAAATTCAAGTGTAAACAAAACCACACCGTCACACGTGGTATGAACGTTATTATTGACATTCAAAACCAAAGTTTTTGATTTTGCGGTTTTGTTTACACTTGAATGTAGAATAGCCCGCGTCATCCATTGTCATTGAAATCCATTCACCTATAATCTATTGTTGTACCGTCCTATGTGTATATAACCGCCTACCACACTAGATCAGGGGTTATTGTGCCGTCGTCATTCATTGTCATTGAAAATCAATTCATTCACCTATAATCTATTGTTGTACCGTCCTATGTGTATATAACCGCCTACCACACTAGATCAGGGGTTATTGTGCCGTCGTCATTCATTGTCATTGAAAATCAATTCATTCAGTGTAATTGTGCCGTCGTCATTCATTATATTGTATATAATCATAATCAGCTATAATCGCATTAAGCTTCTGGGTATACTAAGATGCTCAACACCTTAGTGTATCCAGAATTCATTTTGAAAATACTTTGTATTTTTAATTCTAAAGAATTTTCATACTTTGTATTTAAACAAATATATTTTTATATATATATGAATCTTGAAAATCTCAAATTGATTATTATTGAAATCAACAAGCTTAAGGATCAAAATATAAAATTATGTTCAGGTTTGGATTGTGATCAAATTATGACCGATTTCGAGGATATACAATTTGCAGAACAGACCGGAAAATACGTCCTATCTAAAAAATATTTTTTAATTAAGAATATCCAAAAGCTTATACGTGAGAGCTTAGTCAATACGGAAGATATTAATGTATTCGTACCATTATGTAGCATCGTTGAACGTGTACGAAAGCAATTAGGATTAGAATATGAACAAAAGAGACTTATTAATTGTAAAGTGAGACAATTAAAAATGTTGATGGAAAACTCTCAATAAAAATTCGTAGAATTTTGGATTTTGAGGAGCTCCATGACCCAGTACAATAACAAGGAAGTATAACAAGTTAGTGTATAATTTAGTGATTTCTTTTTTTACTTTGAAAATCGAAGATGGAAACTCAAAGAGTTTCAATTTGACAATAGTGATACTCTTTTAATAATGATAGGACAATCATTGACCACACGTAACACTAAAGAACGACTTGAAGCTCTTAAGAAAATATTACCCCTTCGTGATCGTATACGTGAAAAACTTCAACAGCGGCAATTACTTCAGACTGATTTTACAGAGGATACAGAACAACTCTTCAAACCTATTGTTAGTGCAACTGAGGGTGTGAAAACAGCTACTGAACGGGCGATATATGGAGATGTCCCTGAAGAAGGAAAACGAATAGAGAGGCCTCTTCTTGGTGAACTTGAAAAAATAGCAATCGAAACTGGACAAACAAAACAGGCTGTACAAAAACTTTCAGGTGATATGGCAACTCAGATGGAAATACAACGACAAAGTGGTATTGATGTCGGTGATGAATTGCCACTTGAATCAAAAAGAACAGTAGAGGGTTTACGGGAGAGATTTAACGAGGCGGGGATAGCAGAAATTGATAACACTAAACAAGTAGATATTCCTATGTTTGTTGTTACGAGTTATGAAAAAAGAAAAAAAATGTTGAAGAAAGAGTATCATAAGTATATTAAGGATTTACAACATTACGCTGATGTGATTTACAAAATAAAAACTGGGAAAAGTCAAATTAAAACAGATAGTGCATCATACATTAAATATATGGAAATAGTGGGTAATGTATACAATCAATATGAAGAACTAAAACAACAACAAAAACCACAAAAATTACAGCGGCGGAAACATCCCTCGAAGAAAATATTCTTCTCACCTAAAAAATCAAAACCCAGTTCAGAAATAGATACACAAGGTGCAACGGGTGTTGATACAGAACTTGAGGATTTTTTAAAATCCCTTCAAGATGAGGGATCTTCAGGAAAAGGATATTCAAGTGGTAGTGGTTTAGTTGGAAACACTAGTAGAAACGCTAGCGTTTCTGGAAATACAAGTATTTCTTGCCCTGGTAATATTCTTGGTGATATAGCACGATTAGAAGTACTCGTAGGAGGAAAACGAGCCGGAAATAATTCACCAGAAATAATTAATGAAGCCGCTGATATCTGTAGGAGGTTATTTCAAGGTGGTATCATGGATATCAGCACATATCGAGATTTTATTGAAGAGCTAGCTGAAAATTCTTTGGATTCTCACGGTTATCATAGTGATTAGATAAATATCATTTGGAAATGCTTTAGCATTTCTATATAGAGAATGATCATACACTACAACCATGATAAACCAACTAGCGTCTACGTGGTAAACTCACGATTACCAAAATACCAAGCATACTATGGAGATGGTCTCGGTAATACTATAATGGGATTATTTTCAAGAATGGCTCCAAAAGTGGCTCCGTTTGCAAAACAATTATCAATGAAAGCAATTGATGTTATCCGAGATAAGGGTATTAATACTATTGGTGATCTTGCCGGGAAGGCGTTTTCAGCCGCTAAGGATAAATTAACAGCGTTAGTGAAATCACGAAGATTTTCAAAACCTAGAAACATTAACGCAAGCGTTTTACCATCTACCACGGTAATGCCTGCTAGTGTTAGTAAGATTATAAATAATGCAGTAGATGAAAAACTACAGTCAATGATTCAGGATAATATAACAGCAAATATGATAGCGGGAAGTGGTTTTAAGAAATTTCGACAGAAACGTTAGAAATATTTATTTGAACAGGATTTCCAATTATTATAGTTATTGTAGAAATGCTAGCATTTCTTACATTAGTGTTAGAAATATTTGTGTTTCTATTTATTTGAATAGGATTCTCAGTTGTTATGGTTATTGTAGAAATGCTAGCATTTCTTACGGTAGCGTTTCTAATGCTAACATCAGAATCAGAATCACTTGTGTTAGAAATACTTGTATCAGAATCACTTGTGATTCTACTTACGCTATCTTCATTATCATCAGCATTTTCAGATATTTTCATCATCATTATTAAATACACCCAACTAAATAATTAGTTTATACAAATTATTTTTATATTATAAAATATTTATTTTTTGCTAATTTTGTTAGATTTTTTACTTTTTTTACTCATTTTTCTAGTGTTTTTACTCATTTTTCTAGTGTTTTTATGCAATTCATCGACAAAATTTCATGAAAATCGAGGATGAAAATCCAAGGAATTCATTTAGAGAAAATCGATTTTGATCAGATTTTTTATCCTGTGAGGCTAAAATTATGTTGTTTCATCGAATTTTCGATGTTTTTTTTTATTGATTTTGTATTGTTTTTTGGCTAATCCGTCGACATAATTTCATGAAATCGATTTTCTCTAAATGAATTCCTGGGGTTTTCATATGAAACTATTTTAAAATAATTTCAAAATTCTTTCAGAATTTTTGATTTAGACCATCGGATATATAATAAAAATGTTCAAACAAAACCCTGATGTTGCATTTGACATGGAAGCCCCAGTGCTTAAAGATACTTCTGTACGCGATTATCAATTTTTTGCTTATCACGCAGTACAACCTGATCTTCGTGGAAGAATTGAACTTCAAGTTCATGATACCAGTAAATACTTTTTACCCGCTGAAGCCTTTATTGAAGTCGAAGGTGAACTTGTAACAGATGTTGTAGCTAATACACCATATGCAGCTAATATCCAAGTCGGTTTTGTCAATAATGGTATCATGGCATTATTTGAAAGTGCTAGATATCTCATTGATGGAAAAGAAATCGAATCTATTGAACGTGAAGTTGATGTAGCAACAACAATACTAGGGCTAGCAAGATACTCTGACGATTATACAAGATCGGCCGGTCCATCTATGATGTTTGCAAAGGATGTTAAAAATACAGCGGGTAAAAATCCATTTGTTATAAGACAACCAAAGGATCGTGCTGCTAATCCTGTTAATTTTGTTGCTGGTGCTGCTGGTGGTATCGAGGATATGATTATAAATAATGATGAGAATTTCAATCTAGGAGCTGCAACAAGAATAGCAACATTACAAGGAGATCGTCGACGATTTTCATGTGCGATTCCGCTCCATCATATATTTGGATTTTGTAGAAACGTCAGAAAAGTTATTTATGGAGTAAAGCATACTGTAGCACTAGTGAGAAAGGGTGATGATAATAATGCAATCTGGCGTATTGGCGGTGCTGCGGGTAAAGTAATTTTATCAAAACTATCACTATGGATGCCAGTGTTGACTCCATCATTGTCAGTAGAACCGCGGTTGCTATCATTTATGGATCAAGGGGGAAAGAGATTATTAAGCTGGTTGACAACGTCCACAGATACCATGGATTCTAATATTGATGGTACACTTACATGGCATTTGGCAGCACGACAGGGTGTTTCAGCTCCACGGCATATTTTTATTGCTCTACAGGATAAAGCGCGATTGGATAATCAAGAAAGTTCCCATATGATATTTGATCAAATCGGATGTAATGAAGTTTCACTAAAAATAAACGGACAACAAGAACCATCAGAGGATATACAACTTAACTATGAAAATAACCACATTGCACGAGTTTATCATCGATTGCTATCATTTATGGGACGTGATCAAAATGTAGATACTGGTCTACAAATATCACAATTGGATTTTAAAGGTCTGTATCCGATTTATTACTTTTCCCTAAAACATCTTGACTTGATGAAACAGTCCGTAGTTGATATACACTTCCGAGCTCGTGTAACCCGTCCTGCTGGTATTGTTAATTATAGAGCAGTTGCTGTTATTCTAAGTGATAAATCAATGATACTTGAAGGTGTTGGTGGACGAATGAGACTGGTAGATGCACCAGTAGAAAATCTATAATTGAATTTAGAAATGCTTGCATTGAAAATTGCAAAGCAATTTGAATTTAGAATCAATCTATTTTGTATAATGTCGTATAGTAATATCAATGTCACATTGACACCTGGTCAAATAAAAAAATTACAATCTAAATCAGCTAAACAATGCGGAACCACAATAACGCTGAAACCTAATCAAATGAATGGCGGAGGAAATAAACTATCGCTAACAAAAACTCAGGTTAATCATTTTAATAAAGCGCTGAAAGAAAAAAAGGGAGTTCAGGTTACTCTTTCTACGAGCGCGATCCGTAACATGGAAAAGACTGGTGGTATATTCCCGTTGTTAGGGTTGATTCCAGGATTGATTGCCGCAGCGGCCCCAGCGGTGGCGAAGGCGGCAGCGTTAGGAGCCATTGGTACAGCGGCTGGAATGGCATTGAAAAAGGCAACTGGGAAGGGTTATAAAAAAAAAGGAAAGGGTCTAAGACTACCAGGAACCCCGAATTCATGGTACAGCGGAAAGGGTCTTCGAATTCCAGGAACGATTTGATAGTTCCTATGTCCAATTTTGATTTAATTGATACCGCTAAAAAATTCGCGATTAAAAACTTCAGAGGTGTTTTTATGAAAGATCAGTTACCGGCACAACCAAATCACGTTGAAACCGGTATTATTAATCTAGATAACAGCTCCGGACCTGGAACTCACTGGGTTGCATACGCGATTGATCCACGCGGGATTATTTATTTTGACTCATATGGACTAGCGCCGCCGAAAGAATTTATCAATTATATTAAGAAATTTAAAAGATTTCCAATTTGGTATTCCACGTTACCAACACAAACAATACTTGACCCACCCATATGTGGCAATGAAGTATTAAATGTACTTGATGCTATTTCAAAGGAATCTTTAAAACCACCTCATGTAGTAGTGAATGAGTATACTAGCGGTCGTTGGATTAAAAATCTTTGAAAATTCTACGAATTTTTGATTTTAGATGATAAAAACATTTCTATAATAACAATGATTGATATTTGGGGACGACCTTTATCATCGCTGAAGAAACCTGATGGTGAAGTTGAAACTCTTGATAATAAAGATATTAAAAAAATAATCGAAGATGAAATATCTGAAATATTAAACCTAGCAAATATTGATCCTGGTGAAATAGTTGTATTTCAAGATCGTCAGGGTAAGTTAAAAAGTAGTAATATTTCTCTTAATGATATTTTGGTTAAACAACGAGACGCAGCAGAGGATACTATCGCGTTATTTTCCAATCAGGGTAAACTCAAACCAGGTGTACTTGTTTCAACGATTACAGATAAATTAGCAACATATGATAACACAGTGGATTCATTGAAATCACTCAATGATAAGTATGACGATCATATAGTTGTATTTGATCAGTTTAGTGAAACACAAAGAAATGCAATTGACCAAATTGATAAACCCATACTAGAATTTTTTGGAAATCCACCAGTGACCACACCAAAACTCACCACAATAAAAGATTCTTTGTTGGAACTAGCAACTCTTCAAACTGAATATGAAAAACACGTGAGACAGTTTTCAACGCTTCGTAAAAACATCATTGATAAATTTATCGGAACCCCGTTTGATAAAATTGAAATAACCCTACCCGATATTAAAAAATCCCTTGATGAGCTTAAAACATTCAACAATGCAATAAGGGATGATGCAACGAGGATGATAAGCGTCATTGAAAAAACAAAAATTCCTCATGATAAATCTATCGTCAACAACGTAGTATACACGATTCAACACGGTTCATTTATGTGGACTCCCACAAACAACATTTTAAACATAACCGCAGCAGTCAAGGGTATTTATCGATTAACAATAGTATCACCGAATCAGTTTAATATATCATCGTCGAGTTCATCTGGAGTCAATAATACGATATCAACGATCATCGACAAGGATACAACTGAACAATTCACGATAACGACCACAGATAGAAATCTAGTCAGGGTTTCAACAACGTGGTACGTAGAATTCGTCGTGGATTTAAGTAAACAATTAAATTGAAAGGGAAATCCTTCAGATTTCGTAATTGAAAATGCTAACACTTTTAAAATAAAATGACGATCCAAATGATTCCATCATCTAATCAATATCGCTATGATCAGGTCAGAGAATTTCAAACTAAACTCAACTCTCTCTGTGAGGAGTATCAAATAAAAATAAAAAAATACCAATGAAGAATAACCGCAGTTGATATCACCGTGTACTCGGTGTCGGGAGTAATCACTGCTGCTGGGATAATACTATCTTCGGTTACAATGATTGCTCCGGTCGTAGTTCCAATCGCTATTTCCGCGGTGGCTACAATTGCGGGTATATTAACCGGGATCACAAAAAAACTATCATCGTGTAGCCAGAGTAAACTACACAATTATGTAATTAAATTTCACATTGCATCTGCCGCATATTCGCAATTATCCTCATTAATATCATCATCACTCGACGACACAACAATATCAGATAGCGAATTTTCAACGATGGCAGACTTGTATAAATCAACAATGCTAAAATTAGAGCAGAACAATAATAATAACAATGTCGTCGCAAGAACTACTTCAACAAATAGTAACAAATACAACACCAGTGAAAACAAGCATGATATCAGTAACCTCAACGCGTCCTGAATTCAGTGTGAATTTCCCGATTCCCGTTCCGGTGAGCGAGATCGCGCTAGCAAAACTACGAGTGTATCATAGCTGGCCCAATATCAGATCAGTAGCATTTGGTGGTCAACAACCAAATAATTCCTTGGTGTTCGCAAACAAGAATCGTGAAGACGGAACCCCAGACTGGCAGGTTGTTTCTATACCAACTGGGTCATATCAAATTGAACAAATTAATACTGAATTTCAACGCAGAATTAAATCTATCACTGGAAAAGAATCAAAAATCGCTATAACAGTTCATGAACCAACTCTATCATCTGCTATTGAGATTAATTCCCCTGGGTATGTTGTAGATATTTTTCAGAGTTCTATAAGATCAGTGTTAGGATGGCCCGAATTACCACCGGATAACTCGCGACAACAAACAACAATCCTTAGACACAATAACGACACAGATGGTGGTGGTAGACATATTGCTCCGAACAATGTAAATATATCATCAGTGATATCATTAAATTTAGTGTGTGACGTTATCGAAGGAAGCTATCAAATAGATCTCGAGAAATCAAATCAAGCGCAACAAGGATATATTTTATACTCTTTTGCACCAACAGCTCCTCCAGGATTTCTAATTATTGAAAACCCAACTAATCCAGTCTATATGCGATGTCATAATAATTTGTTAACGAGAATTAATTTCAAACTCACCGACCAATCTAATAATTTAATTGATCTACGAGGTGAAGTTTTGCAAATTAGTTTGTTTGTAAAATCCTTTTAGGATTTTGAAGTAAAAAAATTGTTAGCGCATAGCAGCAGAGAGTGTGAACGCCAACTATATGGCAAAAAGGTTGTAAGATTATTATTTTTCATTTCACGACCGCTTACAACGTTGCCTTGGGATGTCGCAGTGTCACAGCCGTGTATTGTGAAACTAGATTGGCAAACTATCATCGTAAGATTTTTTTTTATTTCGGTTTTTGTAACGAATCGCTTACGAAATAAAAAATTGTAAGATTAGGATGTCGCAGTCATGTATTGTGAAACTAGATTGGCAAACTATCATCGTAAGATTTTTTTTTGTTTCGGTTTTTGTAACGAATCGCTTACGAAATATTTTGCCTGAAAAGTTGGTCTGTTCACACTCTCTGCTGCTCATTGCCATAAATGTCACCATTTGATTTTGATGAATGTAATATCTTCAAAATATTAAAAAAGACCAATGTGATTTATTAGCGGACCAAGTTAAGTACACAAATAATTTGCAGCTTTCAGGTGAATAAGACGTTCCATGGCACTGGAACGTTACAAACGCGAGGTAATGTGGTACACACGCACAAATTCAGTCAGGGATTATTGGCACGGCAGCCTGAAATGTATCATCAGATTTAAATCAAGAATCAAACTTTGCATGTCATGTGGATCTGCGCAGAAACAAATTCAAAATCACAAAAGTATTTAGCAACCCAAGCGCAAAAAGATACCAAAACGAAATAAATAAAAGATATAATCACACTGATTGAATCGATCCCATTTCTGATCCTGAGAAACTACTAAAAATAAAACAAACCATCGACAACAGTTCTCAGTTAATATGACGTTTCGTTATATCGTCAGTACAAACATGCCTACAGTACCATGGCTAAGACAGCTCTCACGGCAAGATGTTATATGTATACCACGCCGCATTAATAAAGTAGACATACGTGAATTATCGAAACCCGTCTTAGCGCTGAATTTACAACTATTACGGCCACTACCGTCTGCCACTACCAAGGCCACAACAACCAACCGTAAAACAACTACGAAAATATGCGCCCGAACACAGTAGCCCAATACCCAGAGTCAAATTCAAAGCCGACATTCTTGCGATATTTGACTCTCAAAAAGGAAAGGGTGTTGATGATGAAAACTTTCTTGCCCCCTCTGCTATCAGATATGATGCAGATGAGTATGTTCATGCAAATAGACACCAATCACAAGTGCTCGAATTAAAATTTAATTTAAGAAACGCAGGGGTGAGTTTCAAAATCATGTGACTATCATCTTATCCACTTACACAACAAGCATATAAGATCGACAACCACTGATACATCGTTGCTTTGTCACAAAAGGTTGACCACATGGGGTCAAAACAATGTTCTCGGAGTTTAGATGGTTTTGCCAATTAGTCATATACACTGAAATATTACAACCACTAATCAGACGATTCATGGCAATGCCGGCTAGATTCTGAAGCGCAAAGACAGTTCGTTTGTTTGCGATTAAATTGGCAGAGGCTTTAAAACTAATGTATGGATACAAACTCTTGGCTAGCTAGTTAATCTACATAGAAAACACATCGCATGATTTTATTTAACACTCCAAACTTCTCACCAGTCAGGATGTTTACTGAGTTGATCAAGGCGAAATATTACATAAGCTCAATCATGGAAGGCCATACACTATGGAGATGCTACTCAGATTAATCCAATTCACATCAAAATGATTTCGACAGCAATTTGATGAACTTGAACGCATGAATATGGCTGGTGAT
Source organism: Unio pictorum (assembly GCA_030141615.1). Taxonomy (NCBI): domain Eukaryota; kingdom Metazoa; phylum Mollusca; class Bivalvia; order Unionida; family Unionidae; genus Unio; species Unio pictorum. The sequence goes on along the minus strand of JARLTB010000360.1, from coordinate 7,848,477 downwards.
ACGATTTGTTAGTCGTATGTAACCATTAATTGCTGGATTTTGTAAAATGTTTCACCAAGAAAGAGCAACTTCCATTTGGCGACGAAAGTAAAAGTTCGCGATTATTACATCTCTGATGCGTAAAGGTACCATAAACAACTCGTGTACCCAGCGTTTGACATGTATTGCAACAAAAACAACATTCACACGGTGCGTCATAACCTTATTGGGTACGATGACTACTGAATCATGTAGCAGACGTCTTAGCATCGAACTCACCGATAGACTTGATCCCGAAGAACATGAAACTAAACATAATGTTTTCGCTGGGACAACTGCAATGCGTCGATTCGAGCAAGTTTATGTAGTCGTCTCTGGCGACTACCAATATCTGTATCTGCAAACGATTATGTAGACGTGTTTGATGCATGTCTTGATACAACCAGGCGCATGTCGAAGCTCAATTCCATTCAATATATTTCGTCACAGGGTAATAGGTGAGATCGAATTTGAATTGCATTCGGATAATGGCAAACATATATTTATCATCGTGGAATATCGTATGAATTCAGAGACACGCTTGTACCAACAACCACAATGTGTTCGGGTATAATGCTGCAGATCCCAACAGTAACATGTATGAAGAAACCAATACTTATGAGCGGATACTCTATGAACTAGCCACTTCTGTTTAATGAATTTCGATGGATCGATCCTGCTCATACTGATCACCAAAAAAAAGTTAGCATCACAACATACACAGTGACCACAAATATTGAGAAGGACTTTTTCAGTCTCATACCGTGGTTAGAAAAAACATAGAAAATCGGGAAAGGTATTGTCCATTTAAGCGGTGAGAAGAAGAGACGTCGAAGGCTCAATATGGATCCGGCCATTCATTCCATGTTTTGGTGGACAAGTTGGCTTTTGCAGTAAAATATCAAAATTCAAACTGACAAAACAAGACTATATCGGTTCATATGTGACGCACATGGCAAAGCTGCTTATGTACGAGTTTTAATAAGAAAATATCAAACTGGCTATCAGAATTGCATCAATACTTTGCACACCGATACTGCCTCGTTGCTGTTGCATATAAATATCAGTGGTGCACAAATTGGATACCAGTGAGTATAAAAAAAAAATTGTTTACTAATGAAAATGACATTTGTGGCAAAAGCATTGAAACGCCGAAGGTTTTCCAGTGATGATTGTGAAAAGAAAGATTCCAACCAGGAACTGTACCTGGAATATCTGCGAAACCATCGTGAGTTATCATACAAGAACCATCACATAAACGTGGATCGATGCATTAAAGGAACTTTTTACCCGCTTGATACCAAGCGATGCACATTCCTCGATGCAATTACCACTTACTTTAATCATTGATGATAGTTAGTCACGTGCAATCACAAATCATGATAACAGTTCCGTATTTGCAATTCCTCTCGTACAAATGCCCAACTGTAATAATTTGGTACAGGGGAAGACGTTGTCATCAACCTGTAAAGGGTTCGCTGTATTAGTGTATAAATCAATTTAACATTGGCAAACACGTATACGGACTATACCAGATCCGTAGCACAAATCTTCCGCTATATATGCATACTGAACAATATTACCTCTGAGTTCTTGAAGTGGTGATGGCTGGCTGCCAGATCAGTTTCTTCAGTGAGTAATTTGCATTAAATCGCATTAGCTGGTTTTGATCCTTGTCGCGCGTGTAGCTTTATTTGTTCTAGACAGTAATTATCAGTTTCACAGTCACAAATCCAAGAAAATCTTTGCCAGTACTCACGTGTAAAAAAGGTTTCAATGCAATTGGACCAAGTACATAAATGTGCTCTAGCTCATCGGCGACAATACATGATGATTATGATATTATTCACTCTTCATCATGTATGTGCTGCGAACATCGACTATGTTGAACGTGTATTCGTAGGCACGTAATCGGTATCAAACAGAACATCGAGTGGCAAAACAACATATCAGCTTGTTGAATCTCATTAGGTGTTTGGACATCAACATTCGTTTTGGTATGCTTAAACATATTTACCACAGCCAGCGCTTTGCTTGTTTGGCCAACCATTCTTGAACAATATCTTTAGTGACATTGGCTGCACTGGTTTACAGTTCTACGGCAGCTTCGGTCCAACAGTAACGACACGGACTGGCTTGTATTTGGATAATGCGCTGTGCATTGTGTGAATTGTTTATAAGGTTTTACTTTTGTAAGTCTACAGGTTGTTTACGTCTAGACCACTAAGTTCAGTCTTCGATTTCTTTCATCATGTAATGACCCATTCTGTCATTTGTTCTCCCTATATTGGATGACTTGCATGAGGTCATGAATGAGTTCCAGATCAGCACGTTGTTGCTTGAGGTTATTATTGGATGCTCGATAGATACGATGATATAAGCAACTGACAACATCAACGCGATTCATATATGTTGTTGCATTGACTTGGTTCGTTCCAAGATTCGAGTCATATATCAAGGCTCGTATAGCCTAAGCGATTATATCATGGTGACCGTTCGGGCATATTTTAGTCCTTACTGGATCAGGAAAAACGCAATTGTTGCCGAATATGATTTAGGACGGCTAACTAGTGTTGGTCGTACGTGAATCCTAAATCTCTCAATGATCAAATGTGTGATGAGGTTCTCAAAAGTGTTGTAAAAGAATTGAGTAACAGACGAAATTTTTCTCCCGTCGGCATCACCTATTCCATTGATGATTTGGATGAGATACTGGTGTTATGCCCCTATGTGATACCTAGTACAAAAAATTTTTGCACAAATATGTTTACGTGGCCAGCCCCAAAACACGGTTGTAACTTATTTGATGTCTTAATATTCCAATGTGCCTAAAGATATCTGTGGCAACTGTAAAATACCCATGATGTATCGTGGCACTGACTCAACGTGCCTTGCGCATTTAAATTCTTCTCGGTTTGCCATAGACCATTCGTTGAATACGTTTCCTGATATATTTATGTGGATTACTTTGAACCAGTGTATTTTAGAAGTACAACAAACTGCATCATTGTTTGTGGAATAATCGGTATTGTTATCGAATTTATAGTCTCTGCTGGTGCGTGCAAGTTTTTTTCGATGCCACATGCGAGTATGTTTTATTCCAAATAGCTCGCGGCCATATTGATTAGTCTCAATTCAATCATTAAACTATACTCAATATATTTCGTCACAGGGTAATAGGTGAGATCGAATTTGAATTGCATTCGGATAATGGCAAACATATATTTATCATCGTGGAATATCGTATGAATTCAGAGACACGCTTGTACCAGAAACCACAATGTGTTCGGGTATAATGCTGCAGGTCCCATCAGTAACATCAAATATGAAGAAACCAATACTTTTGAGTGGATACTCTATGAACTAGCCACTTCTGTTTAATGAATTTCAATGGATCGACCCTGCTCATACTGATCACCAATAAATCATTAGCATCACAACATACACAGTGACCACTAATATTCAGAAGGACTTTTTCAGGCTCACACCGTGCTAAGAAAAACCTAGAAAATCGGCAAAGGTCTTGTCCATTTTAGCGGTGAGCAGAAGAGACGTCGAAACCTCAATATGGATCCGGCCTTTCATTCCAGTAATCTATTTTTGGTGGACATGTTGGCTTTCGCAGTAAAATATCAAAATTCAAACTGACAAAACCAGTATGTATCGGCGCATATGTGACGCACATGTCAAAGCTGCTTATGTACGAGTTTTAATAAAGCAAGATCAGAATTGCATCAATACTTTGCACACCAATACTGACTCGTTGCTGTTGCATATAAATATCAGTGGTGCACAAATTGGATACCAGTGAGTATCCGAAAAAACATTGTTTGCTATTGAAAATGACATTGTGGCAAAAGCACTGAAAAGGCCGAAGGTGTTCCAGTGGTGATTGTGGAACTGTACCTGGAATATCGGCAAAACCATTGTGAGTTATCATACACGGCAAATATGATCGGATCCAAGAACCATCACATAAACGTGGATCGATTCATTAAATTAGCTTTTTACCCATTTGATACCAATCGATGCACATTCCTCGATGCAATTACCACTTACTTTTGTCATTGAGGATAGTTAGTCACGTGCAATCACAAATCATGATAACAGTTCCGTATTTGCTGCAACGACTTGCAATTCCTCTCGTACAAATGCTCAAATGTAATAATTGGGTACAGGGGAAGACGGTGTCATCAACCTGTAAAGGGTTTGCTGTGTCAGTGTATAAATCAATTTCACATTGGCAAACACGCATAAGGACTATACCAGATACGTAGCACAACTCTTCCGCTACATATACTTAATGAACAATATTACTGCTGAGTTCTTGATCAGTTTCATCAGTGAGTAATTTGCATCGAATCGCATCAGCTGGTTTTAATCCTTGTCGCGCGTGTGACTTTATTGTTCTAGACAGTAATCATCAGTTTCACAGCCACAAATCCGAGAAAATTTTTGCCAGTACTCACGTGTAAGAAAGGTTTCCATGCATTTGGTCCAAGTACATAAATGTGCTCTACCTAATCTGCGACACTACAGATTAGGATATTATTTACTCTTCATCATGTATCTGCTGGAAAATCGACTATCTTGAACGTGTATTCATAGGTACGTAATCGGTACCAAACAGAACATCGAGTGGCAAAACAACATATCAGCTTGTTGAACCTCATTAGGTGTTTGGTATGCTTAAACAAATTTACCATATCGCTTTGCTTGTTTGGCCATCTATTCTCGAGCAAAATCATGTGTGCGATTGGCTGCACTGGCTAACAGTTCCACGGCAGCTTGGATCCTACAGTAACGACACGGACTGGCGTGTATTTGGATAATGCGTGGTGCATTGTGAGAAATGTTTATAAGGGTTTACTTTTGTACGTCTTCGGGATGTTTACGTCTACACCAAAACGTCTCGGATTTCATTCATCTTGTAATGACCCATTATGTGATTTGTTCTCTTTATAATGGATTACTTGCATGAGGTCATAAATGTGTTCCAGATCAGCATGTTTTTGTGTGAGGTTATAATTGGATGCTCTATAGATACGATGATGTCAGCAACTGGCAGCATCAACGAGATTCATAGATGTTGTTGCATTGCTTTGGTTATTTCCAAGATTCGAGTCACGTATCAAGGCTCGTAGAGCCTAAGCGATTAAATCATGGTGACCATTCGGGCAATTATTATCTGCCTTGCTGGATCAGGAATAACGCCGAATTGTTGCCGAATATGATTTAGGATGGCTAACTAGTATTGGTCGTACGTGAATCCTAAATCCCTTAATGATCAACTGTGTGATGAGTTTCTCAAAAGTGTTGTAAAAGCGTTGAGTAACAAATGAAATTTTTTCTCCCGTTGACATCGCCTATACCATCGATTATTTGGATGAGATACTGGTGGAATGCCTTGATGCGATGTCTAGTACAAAATAAATTTCGCACAAATATGTTTACGTAGCCAGCCCAAAAACACGGTTGTAACATATATAATGTCTTAATATCCAAATGTGCCTAACGTTATCCGTATCAACTGTAAAATACCCAAGATGTATTGTGGCACTGACACAACGTGCCTTGGATATTTTAATTGGTCTCGCTTTGCCACGGACCATTCGTTGAATACATTTCGTGATATATGTATGTGGATTACTTTGAACCAGTGTATTTTAGAAGTACAACAAACTACACAATTATTTGTGCAATAATCCGTATTGTTGTCGAATCTATGGTCTCTGCTGGTGCGTGCAAGTTATTTTCGATGCGACTGTTTTCACAAGTAAGCGTCTATTCCAAATTGCTCGCAGCCATATTGATTAGCCTCAATACAATCTTTAAACTATACTCCGTAGCACTACGCTAAGAATTATTCAATAAGAACGAGTTTCAGACTGTGCTGGCAGTAATGGAAAATAAATGACAACAAAATAAAACCGCGCAATTGCAGATTGAGAGACAATTCAAATTCAAACAAAACATTAACATTCGTCATGTAGTGCGTATTTTGGTCGCAACACAGGACTTCGTGCATCAGTACATTATTACTCACTCAGCAATATTTTCCTTGTACAATGACCGTATTATAGGGTAGTTTCATAGCAGGCTTCTGAACCTTTCGTTACCCTAAGAGGACACTGATATATATGCGAGACTTGAATGTCTCACACACGTGATAAGTGGGCTTACAGTTCTCGCGGGACAAACCTAAAAGTGATGAAGCTTAAATGGATCGCGTGGCGCTGTCTGTTGGAGCAGGGAGGGCGGACGGAATAGGCTAGAAGAGATAGCATGGGACCCATAGAATAACGAATTGGTTAAATACTACTACTCTAATTTCTCGGGGATGCGTAATGCAAATAAACATCTATACAGCATTAGCCGATGGTTCTGCATTAGCCCCATTAGCCCACACGGCGAATCTGGACATTTGTTTTCAGCATAATTACAATTCCTAAGCTTGCAACGTGTTTATATCTTATATAAACTCACAAACACCAGTTTAAAATCTATATAATACATAATTTCAAATATTTTATAGATGGATAATTATTGAATGATTAAACTTGGAATAAATGCGTTTAATATAAATATTCTATCAGTATATATATATATATATATATATATATATATATATATATATATATATATATAGATATATGTCGTTCAATTCCACAGCAATTGCATGAGTTGTAGTTTATATGTATTAACCGTTCCTTGTCTAAACCTGTTATTATTTGTTTATCTATGCCTCTCATTTCTTACTTGTTTACGAAATGTACTGAATTTAGGATGATTCGCCTTTAAAATTATTCCTTTATAAACGGAAGCTCTTTTACATTTCATAATATTGTAAGTTAACCTATACATTGTATTCATAGGGTTTATACGAAAAAAGTGACTATTAGCTCTTTTTCATCTTTATATGTATTGGTATGGTATTGTATCTTTCGTTTCCATATCTACTGTTGTCAATGGATTATCGTGGAACAAACCATGATGTTGTTTTTGCATTCTTCAGTCAATTTCGATAAAGAAAACTCTCATCCTTGATGATTATCACTTCGTGTCGTCGGTATCGTCGTAATATATTTGCAAGATTTCCTGCTGTTTTCGCCTAGAGTTTGTACTAGGAAATGACACATCCATATCATATACATATATTGTTAAAGCGTGAATATCATATTGTTTTTTTATCATGAACTACATTATTGTTCTATTTTGCTAAAATCATACCACTACTTATTCGGAGTAAATTAGATTTCATCTCAAATTACATGTTCAACAGCTATCATCATAAGAATCGTGCATTAGGTCTAATTACATTTAAGTCGTCTTGCAGAAGCATCAGCTGATAAATATGGTGTCTCCTTGTTTAATAATTAAATACTTTCTGAAATTTATATACATGAATTCATATATTATATATGTATTATATATGGCTGGAATTTGTCAGTAAGATAAATAATATCTTTGTTAACATAACAGTCTTAATATTTATATCCATATTAAAGTAAACAATAAAAAGTCACCTTAAATGCATTTTGAAGATGTATGGATGGACAGTCATATTTGACTCTTTCGATTGGTTGTTGAATTAGAAAAATCGAGGAAGCGTTGTCCATGCGACTTTCTAAAATACGTCAATATATTCTTTTAGATAAATAGCTTTTAGCAAAACATCTACTGGACTATTTAAAATATGCTTTCAACTTCTTTAAAATTAGTTCTTGGCGAGAAGCTACACCTTAATTTAAAGCGAATAGTTCGAAGGTTTAGTCATACATAATATTGTATATACTTGTAGTTTAACCCTTCTTATTAATAAAGTGTATTATACTATACTAATTTCTGAACGATTGGTAATGCTCTAGATTAGATAACCATTTACGTTGCTCATATGGCGTTATACACATATATTAAGTCAATATTTCCGTGCCACACACAAATACTACCGTATTGTAAATGTAATGCCTTGAATTGTTTTACAACTTTTAATATTCAAAAACAGTTCGCACAGAAACGTCAAATGAGTATTGTTATGATGTTTTCAATAGGGCAATGTCTTTATAAATTGTTGAAGAGTGAAATATTGTTATGTTGATTAATGCAAATGACTATTTTCAGCAAACTGAATAGAATATAACCCTAAAAGAAAATACTAGTTACTTTCCCAACCACTCTTGAAAGTAAGCTTATGGGCTGATTAAAAGTTAATGCCAAGTATGTGTAAAATATGAATGGCGCAAATGTACTTATAGTGATTACTAAATTCATGCAGATAAACTCAAGTTAAGAGAATATGCAAGGAACACAGTTAGTTTTGAATGTTTGCATATAATAGCCAGGACAAAGCGAAATCGATACTAACCATCTTTCCAACTGCACCTGTTATTGTTAATTTAATATAGTCCTTTTGCCTACCAATTTTTGGATTATTTAAAAATGTGCATTGTTTTGTCCTATCATGGTCCAATAAAACAGCAGAAGACACAGTTGCTCAGCGTAATGTGCAACAAAAATATTGCGGGTTCAATTATTACCCGAAACAAATTATGTTACTGTGCACATGTATGTCTGAGTAAGAGATATAAATAGTCATTCAACCAATCATCCAATAAAACAAGGCAGCAATTAAACAATCGATTCCTAAGGAAGGAAGTGTTTATTTCAACTTGGTGTATATAATATCAGCCGGTCGTATATCCAATGTCAAAGTTTTAGACATTTGCTTACATTTATCAGAGATGTGTTGCTACTGAGAGCTATTTCACTAGGTCACGTTAGGGTATTATTAGTGAGAAAAACTATTTTATACTAATTTTCTGTGCTTTCAATGCATCAGCTAGTGCCGAAAGCAAAAATCAAAACGAATACAAATATAATGAGCGGGAAAAGGCAGAGTATCCTTGTTTTCTGTATATCATTTCTAATATCGCGATTTTTCTCATAATTATAATCCATATAGCAAATATAAACCAGGAGTTTCTGGCTGATGATAAACACTTCATATGGACATTAAAGAAGAGTATGATTATGTTTTCAATGGTTCACAAAAGGGTCATCATGCTACATGTCTGCGGCAAGATGATAGAGTGCTGGATATCAATATTACCTGTTACATTATTTTCAAACCACTGACATCGCTGTGATATCACTAAACATGTGTTACTATTAAGTTAGAATATCCAAATCCGACATACACACGCACTGGACTACATTATGAACAAATATATGGATTTGTCTTACTACTTACCCTCGTCGCCCTCTTTTGAGTGTGTGCTGTCAAACAGTGTTATACACATTCGTTCGTGCAGGCAATAACTACTTCATTTCAGTTATTTTATGGCATCCTTTGTTATCATAGATTACAGTTATTTTGGGATCAATACTCGAGAAAATATTTACTTACATGATTCATTTTTAAAAAAAGTATTCATAAAGAGATCACCAGCATTTTGATTAGCACGTTATCAAAATAGTAAGACTTTACGGATTGGATCTTACTTGTATATCATGATATATAAAACTATATGTATATGTGACATTTAAGAATATTCAGATTAATAGGGAACAATCTATACTTTCTGACATACGATTCGATGATTTAATTTTTTTTAGATGGAATTCAGAATACTTAAATGTTTACTTTAGGATTTAACAAAAATAAATATGTTTTAAAGTTTTTGAACTGATTGCTTTTATTTCGTCATAATACATTGTTGAATACTTAGTAGAGATAGAGCTTTGTAAGCAGACTCGCATGAAAGATTGTAAGTACTTACGAGTATGAACCATGTGCGAGTAGTCTACAAGAATTAAAGTCCCTACTGACCCATTACGTTCGAAGTAATGAACGCAAGAATTCAGTAAATTGAAACCAATACCTACCAGTTTAATACTAATAGCAATGATCATATCGATAGCTGTCGGGTTAAGCGTAACCAATCAAGTATATGTTTCCACAATCATATCCTTTCTCCAACTTAATAAAATACACTTCTTTAAAGTTCGAATATATCGAAGCGTAACATCAGAAGGAAAAGGTATAAGTTGTCTTTATTGGCAAAAGTTGGATCTGTTCCTCACAGGAATAAACGTTTCATAAACAATTTACACACCCATCCATATTGCAGTTACGCAGTCTGCCTATCCATATATGTATGTATGTATGTATGTATGTATGTATGTATGTATGTATGTATGTATGTATGTATGTATGTATGTATGTATGTATGTATGTATGTATGTATGTATGTATGTATGTATGTATGTATGTATGTATGTATGTATGTATGTATGTATGTATGTATGTATGTATGTATGTATATATGAATGTATGAATATATGTATGAATGTATGTATGCATGTATATGTATGTATGTATGTATGTATGTATGTATGTATGTATGTATGTATGTATGTATGTATGTATGTATGTATGTATGTATGTATGTATGTATGTATGTATGTATGTATGTATGTATGTAGGTAGGTAGGTAGGTAGGTAGGTAGGTAGGTAGGTAGGTAGGTAGGTAGGTAGGTAGGTAGGTATGTATGTATGTATGTATGTATGAATGTATGTATGTATGTATGTATGTATGTATGTATGTATGTATGTATGTATGTATGTATGTATGTATGTATGTATGTATGTATGTATGTATGTATGTATGAATGTAAGTATGCATGTATAAGTATGTATGTATGTATGTATGTATGTATGTATGTATGTATGTATGTATGTATGTATGTATGTAGGTATGTAGGTATGTATGTAGGTAGGTAGGTAGGTAGGTAGGTAGGTAGGTAGGCAGGTAGGTAGGTAGGTAGGTATGTATGTATGTATGTATGTATGTATGTATGTATGTATGTTAATTAAGGTTTCTAATACAATTTTCAATTTCTTTAACGCGATCATAAATAAAACTGATTTCGAAATACATATGGGATATAACTGTTATATTACAGTACCTATTCATTAAATCGTGTTATCAAGTAAAAAAGTTTTGCGGGTTGCAGATATATGAGGAAGGTCGACAATATATACTTTATTTTTATGGTACATCAAATTGCAACGACAGTTCGATGTATCTAACATAATATTTGTTAAAATCACTTTCAGTCATTGAATAATTAGTACTAAAGGTAATTTAATGACTGAGGAGAAAATACAATCAGAATCATCGAAATGAAAAGGAAATAAAATCCAACTAATTATGAACTTAATAAGATACTTATTGTAACCTAAGATGGTATAAGGTATTATCTGAGGTCGGTGTAATCGAAAAGATAACACATATATGACAAACAAATCTGCTCATTGCGACACGATCATTTAGTTCAATATCCAATCCTTGTCTTTATTTAATTGAAACAACGGCTGATAACTGTTTGAAACCTAATAACATTATCATTAACAGAGTAAACAATAGTAAAAGATACATCATGTTATATCGACCTCTGCATGAATAATATAAGGAGATTAGGACATGAGCTAAATTTAAAAAATGTTCACGTTGGCTTCAAAAAGCCAAACATTAGATCAATTTGTATTGGTTGTGTATCTGTAGAAAGCAAATAATTGGCATGTCTAAAATTACAATAATGTACAAGTCCATACTGATTTACTAGCTGCCAGGGCAAGATACAATATTGTTGTTTTCGGCAACGGTGGGCGATTGTAGGCCTACACGGGTCTCTTCTACTAATTTTGCTTATGGTATTTGTACACTCGTGTTTGTTTAGTCGTGATTGTGTTAGTTATAAACTTCAAATCCTGAATTATTGAATTACAATCTATATCGACGTAGTTCAATATTATGATGTTGCTGTATTAGATAAGCAGACGCCTTTCATTTGAATCTAGTTACCTTCACGTGTCCATAATTCTTTTGAAAGAAGTTAAAACTAATTCCAAGATACAAAATTTAAAAAAATTCCATCAATACATTTGATAATCAGGAATATATTTTAATAATTTAAATAATGTTATATTCTATTTGAGATCTTTATCTAGACACAATATTAATGTTTTCTATCATAGGCTTTGTAATCTAATGACATCCGATATGCGAAACTTGAATGAGACCATTCCACTGTATTCAAGTTCTTATAGAAGTCTCTGAAACCATATTAAACATTTATCTAGGCAGCTTCTGGGCATTCTTAAAACAATACTTAAAATACTATTTATGTTGATAGATTATATATTGTTCACACACCTAATGTATTGTCCATTACAATTATTAACTAGATCATTTTCATTCAAACAAGAGAGGCCATTGCTTATGACTTCAGCATCATTTTAAATTGTTTTTAAATGCAAAAATATGAACGTAAGACATGGACATCTTCTAAGTGTTAATCTTAAAATAATCTTATATTTTGGTATGTGTCTTGATCGCATAAATCGATATAAACTGTCTTTATTGAAAGATTGTAAAAGAACCAATGATTCTTCATTTTGCCGACCTTTGCTTAACTCAGTATATAACTATCCAACTGTATGTAGATCCCTTGGTTTATCCTTGCAATTGCAGTATATAAAAGATATTGCACAAAAATACCTTATTTTTAAGTTGAATTATCCTGTTGATTTACAAGATTCCTTAAAGATAATTTGGAATTGTGTTCAAATATCAAAATTGATATAGTCAACAGATACAGAGGAATTAAATAACATTATTACTTGTTCTGCTCCTTTAATATATGTAAGATTATCTGTAACATAGCATATGTCTATCACAAGTAGTCTATTTGAAATTACCATAGAATATATAGTTTTGTTGATCTTGTTTTCTTTATTGTTTTTTCTTTATTGTTTGCTTGCTTTTTAATTGTATTAAAATTAAGGCTTGACTACAATCATCCGTGACGAACGAGGAGAGGTAGGGGCAATGCAATCAGCCTTACATCTTCTATTCGTTACACGTATTTAATGAATTCTAGGAAAACGAGAAAATAACCCTTAACCTCAGAAAATAATGTATTTAGTACCTATCTAGTCGTTGTTTCCTATATACATCGCATACATCTGTTAAACCGCGCTTATATTATGTATTTGTTTCAGTGTTAAGAGAAGATTCAATTATTACCTGACACGCCCACATACCGTGACATCTTTTATTTTTAGTCATTTATATTACTCATTGAGAGGTATATGGTTGGGAAATATACATATAAGCTATGAAAGAGTTACGCGACTTAGTCTCATTATGTAACTCAACAAATAACTGCATGACAACACTTTTCACATTGAATGATATCAGATGGTAAATAAGACATCACATCTGTTTACATTATTTACTCTGAATATTAAGCCAGTCAGATGCGGACTAAATAAAAAACCCACCAAAAACAATCCCAAGAAAAGCCAGGAAGTATAGAAGTTGGGGTCACTTACTCATTATCAGATAAAGTAGTATCCTTTATATCACATTAATGTTTACAATCAATACATATCAAGGACTTTATAGAATATACTGAAGGTAGGTTCATGTATTTGTTCTGTTCGGAATTAGGTCATGATTGCGTTAAGACCATGTCACATACCATATATTCTCCTAAATCATCAGCTAGTCTTTCTCTTCCATGCATATTCATTATTCGCTTAGTAAATTTCATAAAAATTAGTTACCTAGTTTTGACTGTAAGAACCTTAAACTCTTTCAATTTCTCTTAGGAAATTTAAAGTTTCCCTATACTACTGACCATATTATTTGTCTCATTTATCCCATTTGTCATCATTGACTGTTTATTGTCAGATATTCTTGTTCGTTTTACTAAATGTACAATTTATTTTATTTATATAGGAACAAGCGCACTTTTTGGTGAATGTGAAATTGCCACTTAAACTTTCTTTGAAAGTGGCGTCTCATAATGTATGGTTTTTAATCTTAGATACATCATATGTTTCACTTTATCGATCCGTTTACGCATGTGTGTTTGATGTGTCGATAAGTGCACTTGATTTATTCCTGCTAGAACTAGATGCAGTTAATGTTTCCTTACAGTATTGTCAACGGGATATTCCAACATAAAATTACAAATGCATTTATCGTTCGATTAGCAGTGAATCCTAAATACTGATGAACAATCTCTTGATTATAGAGTAGAAAACGAAAGAAGAAGCTAAGTCAGCCATCATTTTTCTACATGGTATAGACATGGTATCAAAATATCCAGATTATATCGAGTTTATTTGTCATCAGTGGGAATAAATCATAGCAATATTACCCAGCAGGTAATGAATTACATTAGACATTAATACTTCCAATAATTATAGTTCACGTCTGATTCGTCAGTATGGTTATCGGAATGAATCTATAAACTCCTTACATTCTGATATATTTATATGCTTGTACTTCAAGAAAATGCACGACGTCTTTTACATAAATCATTATTTTAAGACGTTTGCAATCCATACAATGCTTGTGTAGATACATATAGTATTTTTCTGGTGTATTCATAAATTCTTCCAAACGGACAACTACTGTTTGACTACCGTAGCACGTGCATATACCTGTTCCATATCGGGCTTTTGAAATATTCCATCCCCGTCAAAAAGACAAACGTATCAGTTTATCACCTTTACCTTTTAATAGGATATCGGGATTACAGGCATTACTTCAATTTCCTGTTATCGATTTACATGATAAATTTAGTATACATAACGATGAGACGTTTGTAATTTAGTCATATATGCATCACTGATAATGTCCGGGACCAAGTAGTCGTGTTACATGTTCTCTATACATGCCTTATACGTTACGATTTTGTACATGGATGTCCAGTTTAGGCTGTTTGACATAGGTTTCCTGTCAATTTGTGATATAATTGCCTTCATAAATGCACAAATGTAAATATATTTTTTTCATGTATTCACATTTAAGTAACTACTCATTCCAAGAGGTTGTTCACAATGCGAATGCATGGGTTATCTATGTTGTAGTCAAAATAAAATATCAAACAGTGTGATTCGGCAGGTGAAACATGTCACTGGAAGACGCAGTCCCAATATACATGCACTCGACTCAGGTTTTGGCCATCTGGTGTTGAATCGGAGACGACACAATCACACAGCAGCACCCTGTGTGACGAAGGAGCCTTATCTATGGACAGCACCGCCTGTGCCACATTGAGAGGGTCCTAGAAAATGTGGCCTAATTAAAGCTCATATACCTGCACCCAGTTGGCCTGTCGCAGCAATCATATATTTTCTATCGCGGTCGAAACATAACGGAACAAACAAGGCATATCTCACTGCCTCACATCGTGGGGAAAGACTAAAACTGGCTTGTTGAAACATCAGCACAATGATAGACTCAACCGATAGAAACAGACCAGAACGACTCACTGCATGAATTGCACACGAACTCTCTCACCTTGGTATTAACATTGATGCACGTCGGGATGTAGGCCTTTCAGAAGACTTAAATCTGAGCGAAAACGACGCTGGGTATACCCTGTAATGGTCCGGAAAATGAAAGAACGAAAAACGTTATTCAGGGGTAGGATTCATGATCAAGAACTCAATCACCACCACGTTAACAAAACCTTCCATTTGGTCACACCGACTGCATCATGTCCATACCGCTACCGTTATGTAACCAACAACATGCCACACTATTCAGTCTATATAATTCAACACTCCAGGCATATCCTTCTTAAAAGGAAACATTATACGTTAATATACGTTGACCTCTCTATCTCTAGAGCGTTCCAGAGAGAGAGAGAGAGAGAGAGAGAGAGAAAGAGAGAGAGAGAGAGAGAGAGAGAGAGAGAGAGAGAGAGAGAGAGAGAGAGAGTAATAATCCTCGGAGATTTCAATGCTAGGGTGGGCGGAGACTCAGATGACAGGAAAGCCGTTCTTGATTGCGGATCATAATTACTGCCCACTATAACAAAAACCGTATTGCAGCAGAAAGATAGCCTGTAAACAATCTGGAAGCACCCTAAGCAAATCATCATCATCGATCCTCTCTGCGCCGTCTGGTGCTTGAGGCGACGGCAAGGGAACACCATTTTGGTATATCAGCTGATGTTGCGGGGATGGTCTGTAGTGTGAGGCCTCTGGTCTTAAGTTCTCCCTCAACGGTTCGGCGTCAGGTCTCTTTGCACCTTCCACGGTTCCTTTTCCCCTGTGTGGTCCATCTCAGTGCCACCCTTGGGAGTGAGTCAGATGATATTCTGCAGACGTGGGCGAGCCTTCTCCATCGGCGAGTTGCTATGATCTCAGCGATAGTGCTTCCGCCCGCTCTGTGCCAGATTTCATCGTTCAAGATCATGTTTGGCCAAGCGATCCTTATGATACGTCGCAGGCACATGCTTTGGAAGACTTCGAGCCTGCGTTCTATGTTAGCAGTGGTCTTCCAACACTTTAACCCGTAAAAAGATATGCTTAACACGTTGCTCTTGATTGAAGATACGGATCTTCGTGTGGACTCTGCGGTTTGTTTTCTTCCAGTTGGGCTTCAGCATTGCGATGATCTGATTGGCCTTGCTAAATCTTTTGGTGAGTTCCCTTGAGCAATCGCCATCCGTGGCGATCTTTCTGGCCAGGTACGTGAAATCGTCTACTTCTTGCAGAAGCTGGTCGTTGATGGTAATTGGACTGCCAATTCTAGTGTTCTTCCTCAAGACTTTTGTATTCCTTATGTTGAATCGAAGACCTATGATGATTGCTGTCTATACCAACTGTTGTGTCTTTTGTTGGATATTCTGGTGTATGCTTGACAGCAACCCTATGTTGTCGGCATAGTCCAGGTCATACAGCATTGAGGTCAACGTTAACTGTATTACTTGTCTCTTGCCATCTGTGGTGCAGCGGTTCATCTAGTCAATGGCCAATGAGAAGCGGATCGGAGAGAGAATGCATAATTGTTCCACTCCGGTTTCCACCTCGAATGCAAGGCACCAAAAGCACTGGCACCTACTATATTACATCATAGTACGCCAGAGTGACTTCATAGATGTCCTGCATACCATATTACCAAATTGATGCCTTGTGTAGAGTGACACACATATCCAAACTCGACTTCCACTTCAAGCCCCAGCCCAGACAAGAATGTAACCAGAAAAGGAAATTCAAAATAAAAAAAATGTTTTGGCTGCTGATGTCAATGCTGAGTTTCAACCGAGCCTACAGTGTACACTTGAATAATCTAATTTTCCGTCAGATCTACTGCCGTCCGATATGCGGAATCCAGTCAAAGAAGTCATTATGTAAAACCTCATAAAAAGATCCTTGGATGCACCACTAAGACAAAAAAATACTGGTTTGATGAAAACAACCAAGACATCCAAGAACTATGCAAAACGGAGATAAGTATTTATCAAGCCTACCTTGTCAAACATCTTGTCCACAAAAGAAATGAGCCTTTTCGCCTTATCTGCAGGTCCCTCCAGTGCAGGCTCCACAATACATACACAATGAATACACAATGAATGGTGGACAATATTTGCAGAAATAACTTAGCTGTACGCTGACACTGGTGACTACAAAGGGTTCTATGAAGCGTTGAAAGCATTGTATGGTTCCCCATTCTAAATACAGATCAGAAAACCTTCACACTCTCTTCAACACTAGCCGTACAGTCCAGGGGCTATCATAAAGGGCAAATAAGATACTGTTTAAAAACATCGCATGATTTGTGGCCGATGCACCAAAGTGAGTTTGTCACCGCTTGATATATATATACCAACTGTATTAGTCAATGCCATCATGGAATAATAAACTGAATGTGGCACGTTTCGTTGTAAATGAATCCCGTAAGAATATGTTCAGGAGGTCGACACAAAGTATATTTGCGGTCTGCTTCCCTGTCATCTGGCTGTAATCTTGGCTGTGATTTTGTTGGCACTATTTTTCATCAGATGTTTCTTCTCATCGCTTATTTCGTTATTAAATGTGGAAGATGTTTCATCCAGGTTCTTCACAACGGTAGAAGGTTCATCTTAATTAAATGCAAGCCCAGCAATGTCGTCTGTAAAACGTAGGTTGGCAGTGGTACACCCACCTATACAACAGTGCCCCACAAAAAATTTCCAGGGCTTCGCGCATGATGCGCTCTAAGTAAATGTTGAAACGATTGGGTGACATGAGACAGCCTTGACGTATTCCAACTGTTGTCTTGAACCAGTCTCTCAGAGTACCTTGAGCAATTAATGCACTGGTAGCCTTGTGGCACAGCTGCTTGATGGTACTGGTAAACTTTTGACCCATGTTGTACTTCTTCATTGAGGATACAAGGTCTCGAGTCACACTATTTCAAAGTTATTTTTGAAATCTATGTACATGTGATATATGTATTGATGTCGTGAATACTTTTCACACAGAACCATGCGATTGAATATGTGCTATGTTGTTCTTCTTCGACTCCGGAACTCTGCCTGTTCTTATGCATTTATTTATTATGCTTCTGGTTTCAGTTTGCTCAAGATGATCTTCAGCATCACTTTACTAGCATGGCTGATCAGGCCGATAGTTTTGGACCTTTTTCCCAGCGGGAAATTGCCTTTTTGAGGGGAGTATTATAATGAGTTACTGAGTCCAGAGTGTTGCCCATTCACCTGTTTGCCACAACTTGTTGCAGAATTTTGTTAGTAGCTCTATCACTGATTCATCCCTATTCTTGATAGGCTCAGCTGGGATGTATCCTACTCCAGATTCCTTCCTATTTTCAGTGCTTATACTGCCTACACCATCTCTTCGTTGAGAATGAGGAAATCATCATCATTTGTGGAGTTTGAAACTTCACGAACCTCTTGATATATTGTTGATTTATGGTTGAAGAGTTCTTTACAATATTCTATCCATCGTTCTTGTAAGGAATTTTTTATTTTCGTATTCAATGGTACTGACTCTTTGTTGCGTCTGTCAGGTGTGATCTTTCTTAATTTGGAATGGCTTTTTGCTGTTATTCTTTATCAGACTTATATTTATTTATGTACACATTTGTCCAATCTAACATGTTTTTGCTTTCTTAAAGTTTCTGCTAATATTCTTGTTTTTTTCTCATTAGTACATTATCCATGTTGTATGCCTGGTGATTTTGAGGTCTTGGAAAGGGTACTTTTTTGAAAAGAAGTGGGTTTGTCTTATTTGACAGAAACTGTTACGATTTCCTTTGTTGTTGTATTTCTTCATTTCTTCAACGTCGCTTCATAAAACATCGCATTTAATGCTGATTGAAAATAACTACAACGTTATACAATACTAGAAACAAAGTAATTGATTTGCTCTTGGAGATATTAATTACTACTACAATATTCATTTCAATGCGTCAAGGAAATTACTCGTGTCATCCCTATTGATCGAGCCAACAACATATACATTTTGGATTGTTTTACAATATCAAATAAACTTTTCATTTTTTCTGCTAATCAGCATGACCAAGCCTGACGAGCTGCTCATTATAGATAATTCCTAAGCTAATTGATGTATTAATAAATTCCGGCTTGTATTCTGAAATGTTCAAAAAAAGATGCAAAAGATTGAAAATATTAGGCATTGTGAAAGTCCTGGTCGTGTGGAAATCATGTGAAATAATTACTCAAATTTTATCTGTTACGTTTTTGAGGAAAAAGGGATGTTATTTCGGACAACGTCACTCAATATAAATAATGCATTTAGCACCATATAGTCTGGTGCATGTATATGTGTCTGCTGCACAAAAAATTATTTATATCGCATGTGACAAGAGTCTTCTGTAACATTGCGAATCAGATACAGTTATACACTTTTGATTTTACAGCGGAGCTTTACATTCTCATCCATAGCATCACAAGGGGAAAGACTTACTTTTTTTATTATACTTAAATCGCCACGTGACACACGATCGGGTTAAACCAACTACAGACCTACGTCTCGGTTAGCTATCAAATAAATCGTGACAAAATCATACACTTACTAACTGACCTTAGCAAACATACGAAGAAATTCATTTCGCGGAGGCACACCAAGTGCAGTGAATGGTTGCATCTCATGTGCGTCAATGCCACGACATTAAATAAAAATATTACTATCGTTACTGATAACGTTATGCTTGTGTGCATATCCTTGAGGGAAGCAGACCACAAATATATTTTGTGTCGACCTCCTGAACATATTCTTACGGGATTCATTTACAAAGAAACGTGCCACATTCAGTTTATTATTCCATGATGGCATTGACTAGTACAGTTAGTATATATATATATATATTCATTATATATATATATATATATATATATATATATATATATATATATATATATATATATATATATATATATATATATATATATATATATATATATATATATATTTATAATACATTGTCTTTATATTGTGTATTATGCTATTAGCGGCATCAAAATTAGAGCAGCAATTATGAAGTTGTGTTCGTGGAGCAACACGTTTACGTTTCTTAAACATTAAATCGGCAAAGCTGTAAACTTTAACATGCCAAATTGTTACAATCATAAGGTGTTTCACAAGTATGCAATGGCCAAACGGCTAAGTGATTATACCATCTTGAAATATCCATCACTTAATATTAAGCGGTGACAAACTCACTTTGGTGCATCGGTCAAAAATCATGTGATGTTTTTAAACAGCATCTTATTTGCACTTTATGATATTTCATGTTGTTCATTTTGTATCTTATCTAAATTCCTTTTGCGCCATGGGCAGTGGAACATCTATTGCCTTTTTAATGGCCATGGATCCAACTTTTGTCGTTTAATCAACTGGGAAAGAGTCTTGTTTACAAGTATCCAGACAGCCATTTCGTCGCATAGAAAACTGCATCAGTCTAATGTAGTAAATAATGATATTAGCATGGTTTGCCTGTTATCTCGCTCCCTAAGGTGAAATGGCACAAACATGTTTTGCTGTGTTAAAACCAGATTTGGTAATTAATCGCCATTTATAGTATTCCGGAATATTACTTCGTACGTTTGTATATGTGATATGCGTGAGAACAAATACCTTTGAATCGGTTTCAGATCGCAACAAAACGATAGCAAACGTAATTCTCTAAAGGGCTAATGGGTTAGCACAGGCACACACAATAGTAATATTGGCATCTCATCCATCCCCGGATTACAAAGTGTTCGTAAAATGCAACGTTGACCATATTTTCTTTTGAATAAAGCAACCAGTTGTTCAGCTCCAAAAAATAACCTTAAGAAACATATGTGTAAAGTCCAAATATATGACTGAGGAACGGCGCACAAAAACTTCGCTAAGTTTTAATTTAGTGTGCAAATCTAATGTCATGATTAGCATTGACTATATATCATAGGGAAGCAAGGTGTACCAGGTTTGGTATCCCAATTGGTATTGTCGTTTGTTACAAGTTTTTGCTCCATTGCCAGAAATGCCTATAGAGGAAGAAAAACCCATGAAGTTGCTTGCACTGTGTGTTTCAGACAATTCTAAGCAACATTACTAAGACGAGTTCCATAATATGTTGCGTAAACGGAGTTTATCACATGAACAACACGCTGTGATAACACAATTTCATGTCACTATATTAAATGTCAGGTCGATCTTTAATGTGCAGTGGTATCATTAATGCTACATCGTGAAGATCTACAATGTTAGTGTCTTCATTTACAAGGGACAAACAACTCTGTCAGCTAATTATTATGACATCAAACATATACAGGCGATGCTGTAGTAACGTTTATCAAAATCACTTGTTTCCACAGTTGCTAAAATCCCAAGCAGTATTTAAACCTAATGAGGATATTCTTATATATGTCGCTCAGACTACATTAAAGATAATATACGGTATGCTCCTTATAATATGTCAAGAATAAAACATGTCCGTATCATCAGAACAGAACACTTCGAGACATTATAACGCAAATATTTAATGGGGATTCTTCAATAGCTGAACATAGGTGAAGAGATAGGAAAAGGTAGGCAGGCACTTAGAACTTGATTTAATCCCATATGACTATTGGACAATTAATTTCGTCTCCAAATTGTATGACTTATCAAAATTGTATTAATTTTAATATGAAAAAATATAATTCATAGAAACAAAACAATTATATTGAACATTTGTTGATTTTATTCACACGCATTTCCACCGTTCTCCATATACTCAATATAACGAGTTTTATTTTTAAAAAAAAATATTATTTGTTCTTGTATTCATCGTGAAATAATATATTTGACTAAGCAATTTGATCACATAACATTCACCGCTCTTGTAGTGTCGTTGATCATTCTCAACAGCAAACATTAGTTATTAACCCATTTAGATATAACAATACAACACAATATGGTTGAAAACAAACTTCATCGTTTCATCTTATGTTATTTAAAGATTCTATACAATGGCCACGTAATCTGTATTCGGTTCCTATTGGTCTTTACAGCACTTCTATGAACAATATTTAACTTAAATTATATAAATCTGTGAACATAATATTACTTTGAAATCACTTCAGTAACACGCTGCACAGAGATTGTACCACCTGAATATGGCGAAATTGTTGTCGAACCAGGCACTGAAGGTAGATGGTCTTTCAATACGACAGTTGCTATCATATGTAACACAGGCTACAGCCTGAATGGGGAGACGCTTATTAAATGCCTTGGAAAAGGACGATGGACAAATGCGCTCTGATATTGCTTCGGTATGGTTTTGTTGTTATGTCTGTAGAGTAGTAATTGGACAAAGGTCTTTTAAATTTGTCTTAGTAATTGCAATAATATACGCACTGGAATGAACAATAACATGCAGGTTGACGAAATAGTCATATTCATGTTTTCAATTTACCCAAATGAATCAAAGTAGTATAGTCATGAATACAAACTAATTTGCAGACGAATTTAAGTAGTATTTCATTTAGGTAGTTCCATGTTGTTTAAAGCAGTAAATTTATGTTTATTGCATGTGAAATAAATGTGATAAATCACTAGAGTGAAATACAATAGTCTTCGCAATGCCATGTTACCAACATTATGATCTTGACGTTTGGAATATTTTGGTGTAGTGGTTTGTAAAAAAATACTTTCAAATCTAGTAGTATGCATATTCTTGTTCGTCTTTAATCTACTGTTTTGCTTTTATTAGGCTAATTATGCTGCTATTCACATGTTCTAGTTCAAACACACACAACACGCAAAAGAAAATAAACCGCCAAACGCTGATATTCTCGACTTGGATATAGTAGGAAGACTGCTATTAATCATTTTTAACTATTGCAAGCCAAATGATTTGCGCATCTGAGCATAACAAAGGGCAGTTTTTTCGACATGAGTTCATGATGGATACATTTCATCACGTGGGTTTTAAAAAAAATCATGTATTTAGGCTAGTAGCTTTGCAACTCCTTAAATCTCTGAGCTTTTAAATTATCTATTTTTGATGTTTTTGTCTTGTATATGTCTTCCGTCTCCTAGCCTTTTGTACTAAACCGCCTTAAACAACTCAGTCTACTATCAGATTACTTTAAAATGAAATTAGTTTACTCTCAAATTCTCTTAATATGAACCCAGTCTACACTCAGATTCCCTTCATATGAACTGTCTACACTCAGATTCTTTAAATACGATTCCAGTCTACACTCAGATTCCTTAATATGAACTCAGTCTACACTCAGATTCCTTTAACATGAACACAGTCTACACTCAAATTCACATAAGATGACATATTGTTCACTGCCCATTAACAACGTCAGGCTTTCCTTATCTTGAAAAATAAGATTGTATAATAAACATTATAATATATTAACAAAGTACTTCTTGTAAATGATACACAATTGTTAAT
This sequence comes from Unio pictorum, assembly GCA_030141615.1. NCBI lineage: Eukaryota > Metazoa > Mollusca > Bivalvia > Unionida > Unionidae > Unio > Unio pictorum. The sequence continues at coordinate 7,824,691 of JARLTB010000360.1, read as the reverse complement.
TATATATTTTGAGACCGTACACTCAATTAATAGCATAAATAGTTAATGTATAGTATATTGTTTGTGAGATGTAGTTAGTGGTTTTAGATGGTCCACGGTAGTAGCAGAGAGGGTGGACAGACCAAGTTTTCAAACAAAAATAAAGCCTCTACGGACACCGAAACTATTTCAAGCAAACCGAAACTATTTCAGACAAACCGAACCTATATCAAACAAGTCGAAACTATATCAAGCAAACGGAAAACAATTCAGGCAGACAAAAAAGAGAAATAATTTCGGTTTGTCACGCTACAGAGACTCTGTCTCCAGAGACAAATCCTCCAGACAGACCCGGCGCTGAAAATCATTTAGGATTTCACAAACAGACTAATTTGTAAAAATTCGCCTTCTAAATCAATCAGATTATTGGACTGGTCATTGAATTTGAAACTAATTCTCGTTAACGAAACATTATGACATCGCATATATACTGGATTCGTTGGATCTTCAATGATTAAACATACGGGTGTAGATATTGGTGCAAATGAGTATAAAATATATCCTTGTGTAGTTTCATTTGATCTGTCGAGATTTATTTGATAACTTCCTTCGATGACATCACATACTAAATTCACTGCAATCACCGAGGATGTATTGAGGTTTTGAGGAGCGATATGCCTACCACCACCATCTCGGTCATTATTATGTTTGAGGATGATTGCTTGCTGTTGTGTTATTTCTTTCCATATGTCGTTAATCCTTTTAAAACCATCATCGATGGCATCATTGAGAATTTTTTTTGTTCTGATGCACTATAGCCTGGCAACTTAAAATTGAGGAGGATATCTTCTTTGCGTATGTTAAGATTCTCTGCAAATTCCGTTCTCGTTTTACACACCTCCATATATTTGATGGCTTCATCTCAGTAAGGTGGGGCTTTACTAATTTCTTCTATGAAGTTAATTTTCAATGTTTCAAAACTTGAATTCATATCCGTGAATTGTTTGTTAATGTTGAATTCCTTTATTACATAATACGTATCGTCCCTGGATCCATCTCACTCAAAGAAACCATGAGCAAAATCAGAATTATTTAGTGGTTCAGCATAATAACCTAAACTATTTGTGAATGCACCGTCAATCCAACCACGATAACTATGATGATCTTCCTTCGTTGAAACATAATCAGATGTTTTCGGTTAAGATGGTATATTAACGGTTTCTTGTCAAGGTGTGATTTCAGGCCATCCTAATATAGTTCTGATTGAACTCTGATAGATATCTACGATATATCAGGATGAGTTTATCTCAATTGCAGATAATAATGACGGCTCATGAATTGTTATAGCGATTTTTGGTTCTTTTCCAGTAATGGATTTTATTCTGCGTTGTAAATCATGTTTGATTTGTTCGATTTGGTAGGACCCAGATGGTAGCGAAACAACGTTCCAGTCTGGAGTACCATCGGGTTTATTCTTACTTGCAAACACTAAGGAAATATTCGGTTGTTGACCACCGAAAAGTGCTGATCTAATATTTGGCCAACTATGGCATACTCGTAATTTTGCTAGTGCTATCTCCTTCACCGGAATCGCAGTCGGGAAATTCGCACTGAATTCAGGATTGGTTGATGCTATTGAGATCATGCTGGTTTTCACCGATGTGTTATTTTCTGCTATTCGTTGAAGTAGTTCTTGCGATGTCGCTATTGTTATTATAATTGTGTTGTTTTTCTAATTTTGACATCGTGAATCATAAACACGTAATTGCGCTGAGAACTCACTATCGGATATTAATGTGTCATCGAGTGACGACGATATCATCTAGGATAATTGCGAGTACGCTGTTGACACAACATGGAATTTAACTACGTAATCTTGCAGTTTACGCTTTCTGCATGATGATTTTTTTTTTGATATAATCGAAATAATTCCCGTGATTGTTGTCGCCGCTGATATACAATTTGGAACAGCTATTGGAGAAACCATTGGAACCGAGGAGAGTATTATACCAGCCCCGGTGATTATACCTGATACCGAGTACACGGTAAAGTCAACTGCGGTGATTCTTCGTCGGTATTTTTTAATTTTTACTTTCTACTCCTCAGTGAGTGTTTTGAGTTTAGTTTTAAATTATCTGACCTGATCATAGCGATATTGCTGTGACGTTGCCAATGATGACATTTTATTTATTACAATAGATTTCAAATTGCTGGCGTTAATTTCGCCAGCGTCAAGTTCTTTACTTGAATCCGCTACGAATTCCAGATACCATGTTACTGAAACCCTAGCCAAATTATTATCAGTGGATATTATTGTGAATCGTTCGGTTGTTCCTTTGTCGATGATCGTTGATATCATATTGTTGACCCCAGATGAACTAGTTGATTAAATATTAAATTGAGTCGTCGACACGATCGCGGTGATATTTAATATGTTAGTGGATGATGTCCATGTAAATGATCCGTGTTGGATCGCGTACACATTATTAATTATATTTTTTTTTTCGTGAGGGATTTTTTTTTTCTCAAATTTTTTTTTCATTCTCGGTAGATCATCCCTGATGACATCGTTGGTCGTTTAAATACCTTCGCGAACAACTTATCGCCAATTAATCACGGTTATTTTATAGAGTTTCATGATAATACCAGCGAGAACTGTTTGGATTTCTACGGGTTTAGCATTTTTACCAAACAACTATCGATGGCATCATCGGTTTTTTTTAAAGTTTTTACGTAACATTGTAAATTGTTCGATATGAGCGTCATAATCGGATCGTAGTTTTGTCAAAACATCTATAGTGGTTTTCATCTCTGTGAGTTTCGGTGTGGTCACCGGTGGATTTCTAAAGAACTAAAATAGAGGTTTGTCAATATTGTCAATTATACTTCTTTGTAATTCAGAAATCCGATCGAATTTAGTTATATGGTCGTCATATTTATCGCGTAGTTTTGTAATGGTTCTAAATTGTTAATTCTATTCACAATAATTGTAAAGAGAACATCTGGTTTGAGTTTAGCCTCCTTGGAAAAATCCGCGATATTATTTATTCCTACAGCGCGTTGTTTAACTACAATATCATCAAGGGAAACGTTATTTGTTTTCAATTTACCCTGACGATCTTGAAATGCGACTATTTCATTGGGATCAACACTTGCGAGGTTTAAAATCTCAGTTATATCATCTTCGATTATTTTTTTTTACATCACCGGTTACAGATATTTCTGTGGTGGGTTTTTTTCAGGCTTGATAGAGATCTACCCCAAATATCAATCATGTTATTTTATATAATTTTAATCTAAAAAGCGATTACTCGTATATTCGTGTACGGTTTTATGGGGTGGTTTCCTCGATGATGAAATAACGTTCAGTACATTCAATACTTCTATGTCGCATATTGTTGGGTCATTCATTTTCTGTGTTGGTAGCTTGGAATACCAGGTAGGAGTTTTTAAGCGGTTTATATAAAGCGTAAATGCTTTAGGCGGCGCTAACCCATATAATCGAAATAAAAAATTGCACGAGGATCAATCACGTATGCAACCCAGTGAGTTCCAGGTCCGGTGCTAATGATACCGGTTTCAACGCTGTTTAGTTGTTGTGGTAATTGATCTCTCATAGAGAAACCGCTAAAATTTTGTTATCTCTAGTATTTAGAAGCATCGAGTAAATCAACATTTGACATCGGCGACAGAACCTTTGGTTCTCGTGTCAGTGACTGTTCCTAGCCCCATGCCGTTCTCGCTGTACCATGAATACGGAGTTCCTGGTAATCTTAGACCCTTTACTGATCGTTTGTTTTTTTTTTTGTATTCCTGTCCGGTAGCTTTCTTTAGTACCATCCCTGCCGCTGTACCAACGGCTCCTAGCGCGGCAGCTTTTGTTAATGCTGGGGCCGCTGCAGCAATCAACGCTGCTAACGCAGCGAAACGTGGGAATATTGCAACTGATTTTATCATATTCTTAATTGCGGCCGCAGAGAGAGTGATCTAAACACCCTTTTTTATCTTTGATGGCATCATTTAATTGTTTTATCTGAGTTCTCAATGACAGTTTATTCAGAACACCAGAAATCTGATTGTGCTTCACCGATATTGTGGTTCCACATTTTTTAGCTGAATCCGATTGCAGTGTTTTAATTGGACCAGGCGTTATCGTAACACTAACATGACTATGTGACATTTTATTTAATAACAGACCGATCTAATTGTCTACAACATATTTTTTTACTGGTTCATCAACTACTATCATTCGTCCACCAACACCTTTGAGTAACATTGATTTGTCGCTGAGAATAACAGCAACTGCTCTGGATAGTGACAACAGCACCTACAACCGGACGTGTTACACGAGCTCTGAAGTGTATGTCAACTATGGACTGTTTTGTTATGTCAAGATGTTCCAGCGAGAAGTAATAGATGGGATATCGAATTTTAAAATCAAATTGTGATATTTGCAAACCAGTATTCACGTTATTATTGCGTCGCATAAATATCAACAAACGATGATACGCGCGTGCTATTTGTTTGGTTCCGTAATCAAGTAGTATATCATCGGATGGTTCTTGTTGGGTGTTTATTCTCAATGATACGTCGTTAACACCTATTGATCAAATATCATATGACTCCGTTCCAGTTTAATTGCGCCTTATTCTGTAACGCAATAAAATATAATGCGTAGCTGAAACACCTTGTTTTGATGCCAGGCACCATGTAAGTGTACCATCAAGATTAGAATTCAAGCTATACTATGTTGTTGTTAGCCATGATAGCAATGATTTGCCTCCTGTATCCATAATAGATAGCAATTTTTTTCCATGGTGATTGACCATTCAAGATTGCATCATTATCACTACCCTTTCCCACGTGTGCTACTGTATGCTTCGCTCCATAAATAACGTTTCTAACATTTCTGCAAAATCCGAAAATGTGATGCAGTGGAATCGCGCATGAAAATTTTCGACGCCGTCCTTGCAACATTGCTACGCGTGTTGCAAACCCCAATTTGTGATTAGGATTAGTACTTTTTATAATGTCAAAGGCAGCAGCTGTTCTTTCTTCGTGTACAAGAGAACCAACTGGTTGTGGATCAACTGCAGTAGCTTGTGGTGTCAGCAATTTATTATACGTAATGTGCTCCGCGTGACCAGTGAGATCCTTCTAGAACATCATAGATGGACCTGCCGATCTTGTAAAATCCTCATAATATCTTACCAGCCCCACTATTGTTGTGGTACCATCATTATCATGTTCTATAGACTCGATTTCTCTTCCATCAATCTAATATCAAGCACTTTCAAATAACGTCATCATACCATTATGACCAAGCCAACTCGAATATTTGCGTCAACTGCATATGGTGGATCATTATGGGCAGCATCATTTGTTACGAGTTCTACTTCTACTTTAATAAATGCTTCAGCGGGTAGAAAGTATTTGCTGGTATCCTGAACTTTAAGTTCGATTCTTGATCGAATATCCTGTAGTACTGCATGATATGAATAGAATTGATAATCGCGTACATAATCATTCTTGGGCACTGGGCCGTCCACATGGAACGCTGTATCAGAAGCCGATATGAACATATTATATTTCTTGATCTAAATCGGGATCTCATCACGATTTGAAACAACTTCCCTCTATCATATTTGCAGTAATATTTCCCTGAGTGTCATACAGTGATGCTATATTCTGCTCCTAAGCGTCGTTTGTTATTTTACTAATACGTGCAGGCATAATTTCCGTAGATGGTAGTTTCTCTAGTGATTTTGTCACCGGTTTCTATATTTCCTAACTAACGCTATTAGTTTTTCTTTAGTCGCGGAAAATGCTTTCCCGGCAACAGCGCTAAAACCCTTATCATGAATAACATCAATAGCTTTCATAGATAAATGTTGTCCGATTGGTGCTGTTTTTGGAGCCATTCTTGCAAATAACCCTGCAATGGTATTGCCGAGACCATCTCCATAGTACGTTCTATAAACAGACAATCGTGAGTTTACTACAAGAGATCCTATCCTGTAACCGCGGTTATTTATGGGTTCTATCTGATATTGATAAACCGAGTATTGAAAAATTAAAACCCATTAAATATTCATCGTTGAATTGTGTAGCAGAACGAATAATAGATCATTTTACAAATGTGTTGAGTGGGAACAAATTGACGGATCTAAGAAGCAAAAAAATAAATGAATGTGGATTAACAGTGAAAGAGAGTGGAGCAACAATTCAAAATGTGGCCGCGTTAGAACTGATACTAAAATTCCTAATATCCTTAGAGACAGTAACAGGCCAGATATTATACGACTGGAAATATAAATCGAGAGAATCTCCAATCAAAATTATTGACCATAATGCACAGGCTTGGACATCCGCGGTAACAATGTTTCCGCGGGATAGAACCGTACAATATCTACAAATAGAGAACTATGGTGGACATGTATTTGATTTTATTTACAAGTCGTGTAAAAACGATCCTGTGTCAGTGTGGTTACTTTACACTTTTGAAGACGAAGAGGGTGAATTCAATCAATTTGTAAAGCCCAATGGCGAAATATATCGTTCTGAAGCCTTCCACAACGGGGTGAAAAAACTAGCTAGTGTTTTTTCAACGGATTGCGACGAGCAATGATTAAGAAACGTTTGTACAATACCGTCAGTTGCAGCTTATTTCAAGAGAAGGAGAAATCTATGGAAACCAACAGGCGCTGAATTTCTTTCAGATATCGAGTCATGGCATATGGCCATGGTGGATTATGGAATACAAAATACGACCCCAAGAGTATTACTTCGGTTGATATGATTGCGTGTTATCCAGGGAGTTTTCTCGGATACGGAGAATGATCTGAGTATTTTAAACGATTTGGGCATCCCACACATGAGATGACCCGTGTTGCGATTAATGGACCACTGCTCGATTTTGACCTCACCAGATTCGCTCGTGTGATATCATTTGAATTGACTAAAATACTTCATCCGCGTTGTTATGTTTGGTTTGGTAGACACATCTCTGAAAAACACTGGCCAATAGTTTTAGTACGGTACATGATTGATTCTAAAATGCTGATATCGATGATTGTAAATGAAGCAATTATATCATATAGAAACCAAACTGAAGTCTGGTTACCACAACCCGATAGTCCACATAGTATAATCACAGAAAAGAAAAAACAATTCCCCGATCTCGACGAAGAATATATCATGAAATGGTCCAAAGAAATCTTTGAAGTTAGAAATAAACACGCACAAAAACTCAATAGAAGAATAATTGGTAAGTTGACACAGGGTGGAAAATACGACCACAAACGATATTCTTCGCGGTTGATTATATATGATGCTGAATACATTTTATAATCGCAGATGCAACATCTAGGGGTATATACGTCGATCGTAAAGACGCTTTCTTGTCCGATGGAACCAAATTAGGTACAATTGTTTCTTACACAGACGGAGAAAATTCTCAGTATACGTACTTACGGTCGTCTATGCTGGCTTACGCGTCTATTAATTTACTTTCGATGACAAATATATTTCCTGAATCCGCAGCTAGAGTCGCCACTTATTCATTTATATAGACGTAAAACAAAGAAACAATGGCTGAATTCACTAATTCAGACGAGAGTTCGGGATCATGGAGAATTAAAAGGAAATACTGCGTGATTACTCCAAATCAGCAGATGTTACAATTGAAAAAACAATTACTGAAACAATATCAGATATCAGAACTATCTAATGCACCGTCGTGTTCCGATCAAATATGCAGATATAAAACCAGTTACTTAAACGCCTGTGGTGGGTCAGGGAAGACGACTCGTGCGAACGAATTATTTCGAGGGAAATTAACATCACTGTGCTTACAACAACACACATAATTGCAAGAGAGATGAAACAGCAAGGAGTTCATGCTTGCATTTATCAGTTTTTTCGATGGAAAAGCGACGAATGGACTCCTGATCGAATGGGCGAGAAATATATTCCTGAAATCATCATGTGGGACGAGATATGCACATTGTCGTTAGATCTATTACAAAAGTTTTTCGATTGGTTATTGCTGGCGAATACAAAAGTGATAATGTGTGACGATCATGGTCAACCACCACCATTTGTCGATTCATCCCCACATGATTGGCCGAAGAATTTTGTAGACTATTATGAATAAAAATAATACTGATCATAGATCACTTGATAAACAATTATGCGAGTTCAAAAAACTAATCACATTACAACCACATAGAATCCAATGTGAAATAGCGCGTGAAATAATTTCAGAAACCCCATTAAATGATTTCTGGAAAGCGTGGAGACCAAACGATTTAATAGTAGCAAGTAGAAAGATAGTCAGAGACACACTTCAGATGAAGTTATTTAAAACACACAAAGAAAAATTTTGCAACACTTCCAGTGCCATTGATATATAGACCCAAGGATACACGAAGACAAAATATCGAAGTTGATATTCCAGGCCTGACAGAAAAGCAGATTCTAGTGTTATATGATATTGTGTTGGTTGATATCAGTATGGTCGAAGATGCATTACATGCTGATATATCTCCATGGAAGCTAGGATACGCAGCTACGATAAATTCTTCGCAGGCGTTGACTATATCCGATACAGCTGTTTGGAGCATAGATAATCGCATCTAGTTGTCGAATTTAGTTTATCTTGTGGTGTCCAGAGTGCGAAGAATAAATCAACATCGAAGAGTTCTTTTAGATTATAATGAAACTGCAATAAGTGATATTGTCAGCGATGGTATAATCAGAATTAACTCTCTGGTTATAAAAAACAGGACAAAATAAATAACAGAAAATTTGATATTGATGCCGAATTTATAATCACATTTAAACAACAACAGAGTAATCACTGCTCGAGTTGCAGTTGTATAATGCGTTGGTGTTGGTCGGATAAAGTCCCCTGCCAATTTACCGTAGATAGAAAAATAGCAGCCTTGGTCATACCAGAGATAATGTGATGCTCACTTGTATTGAGTGCAATAGACGCAGAGGTGCTAGTTAAGACAACGCGGTGGTAATCGAGTATCCTCGGGTATCATTTGTTATTGTACACGAGTAAATCTCCGCTGAGGAGCAGTTGAATCCAACCTATAGACTGGCGGTCTACCAGTACATCTCGTTATACTAGATATTTTATGTGCAGTAACACTCCAAATAGGATCAGTAGCTCTTTTATGCCATCTTCAAGCTCTCCTGGTTCATATAAATATCTAACAGTGATATTGCCGAGTATTGGTTGTTTCTCATTTTGTTGTTTTATGGGTATATACTTCTTTTTAATTGCGTTGTTAGGTTTTATATTAATTGTTCGAGTAATCTCATTATTCAACGCGGTAATTACGCCTGGTAATCTCTTGACCCATTCACAAGATCGTTTATCCTGAATAAATTCCTTCGCGTATTGATATTCAAATAACCGCTCAGCAAGTGTCCGATTAAATCATTCAACAATTGCCTGATCGGGATGTAGAGCAGTATGTCCTCTTCTGATGGTGACATTATGATGCTTCATTATTGATAACATTGCATCCTGAAATTCCTTGCCAGGATCAACATGCAATAGATTTGGCTAATGCAGAGGACGCCTTCTACAATTCCTTGCAAACGCAGAAGCCACTTCAGATGATGATTATGTTTTTAGCGGATCTGCTTGTTTGTATCTACTCGCAACATCGACTACGGTTAGCCCATACTTGCAAACACCATCATTAGGCAGAAATAATATATCAGCTTGATGAACCTAATAAACTAGTCTGACGTCCAAATGCGAGAAGTTAATTTGTTTAGGCGGTGGTAGATAAATTTGCCATATCGCCTGTTTGGATAACCAATCCACTGCAGTTTTCTTTTTTCACCTTTGCGGCGCTGGCGAGTTTGTTGATTGCTTTTTTACCCCTCCAGTATCCTCTTATGAAATAATAAATAGATTCCATGATGTTATTAATTACAAGCACCCAACATCAATATACTTTTCATCGCCGATTTTATCAACCATGAAGCCAACTTTTCATTGAAAGATTTTTCAGTGATATAATTCAACGCATGAATTAATTTCACATCTGCAATATGTCTGTGTTGAAGATTGCTGCTTTTATAAGCAACATCATGAGCATGAGACGCCTTATCAATAGCGTTTATTGGATATTCACTGGGTTTGGGTTGGTTTAGATCATCAAGTCGGATATCGAGTCTGGTCCCGGGTCCACAATAACCATACCCTGGAAGTTTTTTTTTTCTCCCGTATATTGTGCACATGGTGTTCCTGGTAATTTTGCTAACTTGGCTGTAATATCACCTCCTGGTTTCTTTTTAAATCCTCGATTTTATCAAGGGAAACAAATATAGATTTCTTTGTACCACATTTTACACACTTACCAGCAGGTGCTGATCTGTTATTATTAGTGTTAATCCTCAAGTCATTTGTGCTAGTACGCTTCTTACATTTCACACAGTATAGATCCATAATTTATTTATAATAACAGTAATGTAATTGATTTTTCGGCGACAAAAACACGAGAGCCTTTTAAACATCATGCAGAGCTACAAAATTCTTCTCGCATAATTATAACCGGAACATCTGGAAGTAATATGACGCAGTTGTTACTTAATTTGATAACGAGATGGATGAAATGGGATAATTATATTTTATAGAACCTTCTGTAGAGGATCAGCGATGTTACGAGGTGTTAAAGGATTATAACGAAAAACCAAAATCGGAAATCTATGAGGATATTATTGAGTTTATAAACGATATCGAGGGGACACCGAGCATTGATGATATTGATGGAAATATTAGCAATTTAGTAGTATATGATGATGTCATGTTAGACAATCAAAATAATCCTGCTAGGATATTTTCCAGAGTAAGCATAAAAATACCGATGTGATATATGTCATTCAACCATACACTCAAATACCAAAAGTGATCAGAGATAACTGCAATATTCTTGCCGTATTAAATGGAGCTTAGTGCAGTGGAGATATAGATTATAATCTCTTTAGAAAATTCTTTAGTCACGCTCAGTCAATACCACATGGATTTGTAACGATACATTTGCACGACCCTAGATCAAGATATAGTATCGGACTTGATCAAATATTCGGCTGAAATAATAAATAATTTTCAATTATAACTATTCACTAAATGCTGCATTTTCCATTCGCAGCCCTTCAGGAAAAGAATGCAGATGAGGAAGCAAGTAAGACATGCTTATTAGGATGGGTTATCACTGGGCCACTTTGTATTACACTTATTGTAACAAACATTGCCAGATGCTTACGATTCCGTAGGCATCAAAGTAAGTAATAAATGTTCAAATGGCAAATTTTGCTAACTTATCTTTCCATTTAAAGTTCATGCGTTCAATGATTTTCAAAATGTTATACATCTTTAACCTCATTTAGTAGTCCGATTTATTGTAATAATATATACTATTCTTATACACGTACCAATAAGGCAATATAATATATGATAAATAGAATAGCTGCCCTAGTCTGTATCGGTATATACAGTATGCACAAAAATAATCCGACAGTTTCGATATTGTTGGGCTACTTTCACTCTACAAATAGCTAAATGTTATATCTAAATTCTACTGACTACAGTGTGGTTGGAACTGTCATTGCATCGCCTATTCTGCTTAGACATATACAAATGTTTAAAACTGTGTGTTGGTTCAAATATGTTTATGGACTTCAAATGAATATAAGTCACGTGTCTATAAACGGTCATACATCAACAACTAATACTTGTTTAAAACTGGGTTATGTACTGTTCTGTAAACTCATGTTCAATTCCTCTACGATTCATGTCGCCTCGTGAAACGTAATGCTCATCACTATACTTAAGTTCGAATATAACAAAGCGCAACATCAGAATGAAAAGGTATAAGTTGTCGTCATTGGCAAACGTCGGTTCAGTATCTCACAGGAATAAACGTTTTATAAACAATTTACACACCCATCCATATTGCAGTTACGCAGTCTGTCTATCTATATATGTATGCATGTATATATGTCTGTATATATGTATGTATGTATGTATGTATGTATGTAGGTAGGTAGGTAGGTAGGTAGGTAGGTATCTTCATTACAGTTACTCTTACAATTTTCAATTTCTTAAATCATAAATCATAAATAAAACTGATTTCCAAATACATATTGGATATAACTGTTATATTACAGTACCTATTCAATGAATCTTATTATCAAGTCCACAATCTTTGCGGGTTGCAGATATATGAGGACGTTCAACACTATATTGTTTATTTTTATGGTACATCAAATTTACAACCACAGTTTGATATATCTAGCATAATATTTGTTAAAATCACTTTCAGTCATTGAATAATTATTATTAAAGGTAATTTAATTACTGATGAGAAAATACAATCAGAATCATCGAAATGAACAGGAAATAAATTCCAACTAATTATGAACTTAATATATACTTAATGTAATATAAGATGGTATACGGTATTATTTGAGGCCAATGTAATCGAGAAATTAATACATATATGACAAACAAGACTGCTCATTAAGACAGGAGCATTTAGTTCAATATTCCATCCTTGTGTGTATTTCATTGAAACAACGGTTGAGCACTGTTTGAAACCTAATGGCATTATCATTAATATAGTAAACAATAGTAAAGGACAAATCATGTTATATCGACCTATGCATGAATAATGTAAGAAGCTTAGTACATCAGATAAATTTATAAAATTGTCACGTTGGCTTCAAACATTAGATCAATTTGTATCGGTTGTGTATCTGTAGATAGCTAATAATTGGTATATCTATAATTACAATAATGTACAAGTCCAGACTGATTTACTAGCTGCTAGGGAAAGATACAATATTGTTATTTTCGGCAAAGGTGGGCGATTGTAGGCCTACACAGGTCTCTTCTACTATTATTGCTGATGGTATCTGTACAATTGTGTTCGTCTAGTCGTGATCGTGTTATTTATAAACTTCAACCCTGAATTCTTGAATCGACAATCTATATCGGCGTGGTGAACAATTATGATGTTACTTTATTAGATAAACACCTGCCTCTTGAAACCTTGCAGTTCAATCTAGTTTCCTTCACATAATTCATTTGAAAGAAGTTAAACATAATTCCAAGATAAAAAAAATAAAAAAATAGCCATCATTACATTTGATCATCACGAATATATTTTAATAATTTAAATAATGTGATGTTCTATTTGAGATCTTTATCTAGACACAATAGTAATGCTCTCTAGCATAGGCTTTGTAATCTAATGACATCCGATATGCTAAACTTGAAATAGATCTTTCCACTGTATTCACGTTCTTTTAGAAGTCTCTGAAACCAAATTAAATATTTATCCAGGCAGCTTCTGGGCATTCTCAAAACCTGACTTAAAATACTATCTAGTATCATTGTATTTACATCTTTATCTGCCACCTCAATACATACACCTAAACGGTAATTCCATTATAGATTATATATTTTTTCACACACCTAATTTAGTGTCCATCACAATTATTAACTAGATCTATTTCATTTAAACAAGACAGGCGTTTTTGATTATGACTTCAGTATCATTTTAAATTATTTTTGTCATGCAAAGATATGAACGTAAACCATGGACATCTTCTAAGTGTTAACTTTTAAGTAATCTAATATTATGGTCTGTGTTTTGATTGCATAAATTGATAGAAACTGTTTTTATTGAAAGATTGTAAAAGAACAAACGATTGTCCAATTTTCCTTCCTTTGGTTAACTCAGTATATATCTTTTATTGATTAAGTGTCGACGTGAGACTAATATAAGGTTCTATACGATCATATGACTACTCAGCCAGTCGTTAAGGCTATACTCTTGTATGTATCACTTAAATATGAACAGTACTACTTTAGTGTCCCTCTATCCGACTATCTGTAGATCCCTTCGTTTATCCTTAAAATTGCAGTATATGGAAGTTATTGCACCGAAATACCTTATTTTTAAGTTTTATTATCCTGTTGATTTACTAGATTCCTTAAAGTGTTTTTGGAATTGAGTTCATACTATAGCATATGTCCATCACAAGTAGTCTATTTAAGTCTATTTAAGATTAACATAGAATATTTATTTTTGTTGATCTTTTTTCTGTATTGTTTGTTTGCTTTTTTAATTGTATTAAAATTAAGGCTTGAATACAATCATCTGTGACGAACGAGGAGAGGGAGGGGCAATACAATCAGCCTTACTTGTTCTATTCATAATGCGTATTTAATGCATTCTACGAAAACGAGAATATAACCCAGAAAAAAACGTATTTCGTATCTATCCTTTCGCTGTTTCCTATATACATCGCATACATCTGTTAAGCCGTGCATATATTATGTATTTGTTTCAGTGTTAAGAAAAGAGTTAATTATTACCTAAAATGCCCACATACCGTGACATCTTTTATTTGTAGCCATTTCTATTACTCTTTGACAGGTATATGGTTGGGAAATATATATAAGCAATGAGAGTTACCCGACGTAGTCTCATTTTGTAACTCAACAAATAACTGCATAACAACACTTTTCACATTGAACGATATCAGATGGCAAATAAGACTATCACATCTGTTTTCATTTTTTTCTCTGAATATTAATCCAGTCAGATGCGGAATAAATAAAAACAAAACACCAAAAAAAAAAATCCAACAACAGTCAGGAAGTATAAGAGTTGGGGTGACCTACTCATTATCAGATTAAATAGTATCCTTTTTATCACATTACTGTTTACAATCAATACATATAAAGGATTTTATAGAATATAATGAAAGTATGTTGATATATTTGTTCTGTTCAGAATTTGGTCATGATTGCATTTAGATCATGTCACATAAGTTACATTTGCATAAATCATCAGCTTCTTTTTCTCCTCCATGCATATTCATTATTTGCTTATTAATTTTCATTAACATTAGTTACCTAGTTTTGACTGTAAGAACCTTAAACTCTTTCAATTTCTCTGAGGTAATTTAAAGTTTCCCTACACTAATGACCGTACTATTTGTGTCTCATTTATCCCATTTGTCATCATTGACTGTTTATTGTCAGATATTCTTGTTCGTTTTACAAAATGTAGCATTTGTTTTGTTTATATATGCACAAGCACACATTTTGGTAAATGTGAAATTGCCACTTAAACTTTCTTTGAAAGTGACGTCTCATAATGTATGGTTTTTAATCTTGAATACATAATATGTTTCACTTTATTGACCCGTTTACGCATGTGTGTTTGATGTGTCGATAAGTGAACTTGATTTATTCCTGCTAGACCTAAATACAATTGATGTTTCCTTGCCATATTGTTAACGGTGTATTCCAACATAAAATTACAAGTGCATTTATCGTTCGATTAGCAGTTAATCTTAAATACTGATGCAAAATCTCTTGATTACAGTGTAGAAAAAGAAAACAAAAGCTAAATCAGCAATCATTTTTCTACATGGTAGGGACATGGTAGGTACATGGTATCAAAATATCCAGATTATATCGAGTCTATTTGTCGTCAGTGGAAATAAATCATAGCAATATTACCCAGCAGTTAATGAATTACATTAGACATTCATAATTCTCATAAATATAGTTCACATCTTATTCGTCAGTATGCTTATCGGACTGAATCTATAGACTCATTACATTATAATATATGTATATGTTTTAACTTCAAGAAAATGCAAGGCGTATTTTACATAAATCATTATTTCAAGACGTTTGCTATCCTTAAAATGCTTGTGTAGATACATATGGTATTTTTCTGGTGTGTTCATACATTCTATCAAACTACTGTTTGACTACCGTAAGACGTGCATATACCTGTTCCATATCGGGTTTTTCAAATATTCTTTCCCCGTCAATAAGAAAAACGTATCAGTTTATGGCCATTACCTTTTGAAAGTATATCGAGATAACAGACATTACTTAAATTTCCTGTTATCGATTTACATGATAAATTTAGTATACATAACGGCGAGACGTTTGTAATTTAGTGATATATGCATAACTGATAATGTCCGGGACCAAGTAGTTGTGTTACATGTTCTCTATACATGCCTTATACGTTACGATTTTGTACATCAATGTTCATCCCCGGCTGTTTGACATTGTTTCTTGTCAATTTGTGATATGATTGCTTTCATAAATGCACAAATGTAAATATATTTTCTTTATGTATTCACATTTAAGTAACTACTCATTCCAAGAGTTTATTCACAATGCGAATACATTGGTTATTTATGTTGTAGTGAAAAAAAATATCAAACAATGTGATTCGGCTGGTGAAAAATGACACTGGATGCAGCAATCCCAATTACACATGCAGGCGACTGGTTTCGGCCGTCTGATGTTAATTCGGAGACGACACTATCACAAAGCAGCACCCTGAGTGACAAAGGATCCTTTTCTATCGACAGCACCGCCTGTGCCACATTGAGAGGGTCCTAGAAAATGTGGCATAATTAAAGCTCATATACTTGCACCCAGTTGGCCTGTAGCAGCCAACATATATTTTAACGCGGTCGAAACATCACGTAACAAACAAGACATATCCCACCTGGCTCACATCGTGGGGAAAGACTAAATAAGGAATCCATACGGAGCTGTGTAGGTCGGGATACGGTAGAGTGTAGTTGAAATAATTAACATAACTCGCAACCAACATTAAATAAAGTTTGTATAATGGCTACTAAAATAGTATATAATAAATATGGTCTTAATACGGTTTAGTATATGTTTGAAGGCTAGTAACGATGAAAAAAATGGTTGTGAATTTAAAATACAGTTTTATTCGTGGCGAATATGCTCAAATAAAAACCGGATTGGAATAATAAACATAAATATGAACCACATATACATGGATAAAATCAGAACGTCGTGGGTATACAATTTGGTTCCAAACCAATTATGCCACACATCCTAATCATTATTTTACTCGAATAATACTTGTCTGTGCTTGTTTCATTGAACAATTTTAATCCGAACAAATAATTACAATAAACATATTGGTTTGATTTTAGCAACAATCTATATGAGTCTAATCAAGAAGGAAATCTACATTCTTAATAATTGAATCCCCACCTAAATTGTTATTTAAACGCTCCGTTATTTAAATACATGCTTAATTACATTATGTTACTAGATTCCTCTTCTTATGTAAATTTCTTGCGCGGGATATATTTATTGCTAAACTAACTTTCAAAAGCCAGATTTTCTTTGTGTTAGGATTGTGTAGCATTACACAATAGGTTTTCACGATTTTAAGGTGTATACCATGAAGGGTGTGGAAATCATACATTCCTTACACTTGCGGATCTTCTGCTTGTATCGGAAAACATAGCCATGTTAGGGCACAAACCTTTGCTATTACTTTGACCTCTTATTAAATGTACTATAAGGACATTGATTAGCGTCCCTATACATAGGAAAAAGACAAGACACGAGCCATATCATAACATTCAGGCAACGACTGCGGACCGAGTAGGACGTTTTCACTGGAGCTGGCGACCTGGTGACGTCACAATGGGAGTGCAGTAGAGAAGCGTGACATGGGTCGCCTGGCGCTCAGCAAGGTTTTATGCTACGTAGATCTAAGCATGATGATATCCCGGGCTTTGCTAAGGACGTATATTGTGATGTCGCCCCGTCACTTCTCCAGAAAGAAAAAGAAAACTCAACTTGTAAAACGGTGGCGACTACAATTAGCTCGAAATGGAAGTCACATAAGTCCCGAACTAGTTTTGTGGCAGGGATAGAAATGGAGGTAAACTTGGAAAGCGGCGGCTACCACAATGGACTCGACATAGAAGTTTCGTAAGTCCCGAACCAGTTTTGCGGCAGGAACGGAAATGGAGAAGAAACAGTGGTTGCTACCTACACCAACTACGACTTGAAGGAAGATATGACCGCTATGAATGCCATCACCGGACCACGCGGAGCCGCACAATGAAAAGAGTTTCATTGTCATAGTCATTATACCTGAATAATAGAGGACTCATTTGGTTACGAGTTACCCTCTTTGAACAACTACGTGGCCATGAAAAGACTAATTTGGCCTTATTGGTACTGCCTCCGACAAAATTCATGACCAATAGCAGCAGAGAGTGTGAACAGACCACCCTTTTCCGACAAAATTTTGATTGAATCTTTAAAACAAAAAATTGAGCCTTCCTACGAAATCTCATATTTTAACCAAAACAAAATAAGTCTCCATTTAGCAAACGGAGACTTTACGATTTTTCAATCAATTTTGGTCGCAACGATGTGGTCATTCACACTCTCTGCTGATACAAGTTAACAAAAATAATAAATGATTTCAACCAAATATTTGATCGAGTCCGATACGATATCGTGTCCGAGGATCATGTAAATTTATTGTTATAAATCCATGCCGGGTCGACTGAGCGTTGATAAGGAAATTTTTAAATTGATTGAAGTCCATATCAGAGCACCATGTCTGCCAAATATTTCGTAGCGTATGCGTATCAACGCCGTTAAACACAGCAAGAATATTACAGTTATCTCTGATCACTTTTGGAATCTGAGTGTAGCGTTGAGTGACATATATCACATCAGTGTTTTTGTGCCTGCCTCTGGAAAAGATCCTAGCTGGTTTTTTTTTATTGTCTAACATCACATCGTCGTATACGACTAAATTGTTAATGTTCCCATCAAGGTCTTCTACTGATGGTGCCTCGTCAATATCCGTTATAAATTCAATAATACACCCGCCAGCAATCTCTGAAGCGTTTTCATTAAAATCTTTTAGCACTTCATAGCATCGTTGATCATCTACGCTAGGAGCAACTAAATACAACTTATTCCGCTTCATCCATCTCATTATTAAATTGAGCAACAATTGTGTCTTGCCGGATCCAGATGGCCCGATTATAATTGCGCGGATAGAGTTTGGTAGCGCTGCATGATGCTTAACTGGTTCTTTTGTTTTAGTCTCTGAAAAATCAATTATATCCACATCTCTATACATAAATTATGGATCTATATTGTGTGAAGTGTAAAACGCGTACTAGCACAAATGATGTGACGACGGTTACAACTAAAAATAACATATCAGCACTAACTGGTAGATGTGCAACATGTGGTACAAAACAATTTAGATGTATTTCTATGAAATCCGGAAATGTTTTTAAAAAAAAACGAGGAGGTGATATCGCAACCAAATTGGCAAAGCTCCCTGGAACCCCATGGGCAAAGTACCCCGGAGAAAAGCACCTTCCAGGATATAGCTACTGTGGCCCCGGAACATGATTCGATATCAGACTTGATGATCAAAATCAACCCCGATCCGGCGAGTATCCGATAAACTCTATTGATAAGGCGTGTCATGCTCATGATGTTGCATATAAAAGCAGCAATCTGCAAAACAGGCATCTCGCGGATGTGAAATTAATTCATGCGTTAAATGCTGTTCCTGATAAATCTTTGAAAGAAAAATTGGCTTCGTGGTTGGTAAAATCGGCTATGAAAGGCAAATTGATGTTTGGTGCTGGTAATTAATAATATGGAATCTATTTATTATTCTCCGAGAGGATACTGGAAGGGTAAAGCAGCAATCAGTAAACTCGCCAGCGCCGCAAAAGTGAAAAAGGCTACTGCGGCTAATTGGTTATCCAAACAGGCTATATGGCAAATTTATCTACCGCGTCCTAAACAAATCAATTTCTCGCATTTTGATGTTACTGTACCCAATGAAGTTCATCAAGCTGATTTATTGTTTTTTACCACATGACAACGGTTACAAATACGCGCTAACCGTAGTTGACGTTGCGAGTCTATACAAACAAGCAGAACCGCTAAAAACAAAATCATCACCTGAAGATGCTTCTGCATTTGAAAAGATTTATCGACGAGGCCCACTACGCTGGCCAAATCTATTACAAGTCGATCCTGGCAAGGAATTTCAAGGCGCTGTTTTATCAGCGATGAAAGATCACAATGTCACCATCAGACGGGGGCATACTGCACTACATCGCGATCAGGCAATTGTTGAACGATTTAATCGGACTCTTGCTGAGCGGTTATTTGGATATCAATACGCAAAAGAATTCTTCCAAGAAAAGCGATCTCGTGAATGGGTCAAAAGGTTACCAGCTGTGATTACCGCACTGAATAATGAGATTACTAGAACAATCAACATGAAACCTATCAACGCGATTAAAAAGAAGTCTATACCTAAAATGGAAATTCGAAGAATTTCACAAAAAGATTATAGTGTTTCCCAGCCAATTCTTGGTAGTAATGTCACCGTGAGATATTTATACGAACCAGGGGAGCTTGAAGGTGGCAGAAAAAGGGCTAATGATCCTATTTGGAGTGTTACTGCACACAAGATATCTACTATAACACGATCAACTGGTAGACCTCCAATCTATAAATTGGATTCAACTGCCCCTCAGCGGGGGTTTACTCGCGAACAATTACAAGTGATTCCTGACGATACTCAATTACCACCGCGGGGTCTTAACTAGCGCCGTTGCGTCTGTTGCACTCAAGACAAGTCAACATCACATTGATTCTGACATGACCGAGACTGTTATTTTTTCTGTCTACGGTAAATTGGCGAGGATCTCTATCCGAATACTGCCAACGCATTATACAATTGCAACTTGCGCAGTGATTATTTTGTTGTTGCTACAGCGTAATTATTAATTCAGCATCAATGTCAAATTCTCGTTGTTTTTTTTTGTCTTGTTGTTTGTAACCGGAGAGTTTTTTATCAATAATTTTAACATCAAAGATGCTTGCATCATCCATTGTGGTGTCATCATCGAAAAGAATTCTTCGAAGTTGATTTATTCTTCGTACTCTGGATACTGCAAGATAGACTAAATTCGACCATTCGATGTGATTATCCACCATCCAAACAATTGTATCTGATATAGTCAATCCCTGTGAAGAATGTAATGTTGCTGCGTAACCTAGCGTTCACGGGGAATTATTAGCACGCAATGCATCTTCAACGACGCCGATATCAAGCAGCACAATCTCATTTAACACTAAATTCTGTCTTTGAAATCCTCCTGGAATATCAACTTCTATATTCTGTTTTCGTGTATCCGAAGGCCGAAGGCCGAAGGCCTATAATACAACGGTACTGGAAGTGTTGCAACTTTTTCTTTATGCGTTTCAAATAAATTCATCTGAAGTGTGTCTCTAACTATTTTTCTACTTGCAATTATCAAATCGTTTGGTCTCCACGTTTCCCAAAATCATTCATGGGAGTTTCTGAAATTATTTCACGCGCTATTTCACATTGGATTTTATCCGGCTGTAATCTAATTAGCGCTTTGTTCATCAAGTGATCTATAATCAGTGGTAATTTCTTCACAATAGTCTACAAAACCCTTTAGCCATTCATGTGGGGATGCACCGATAAATAGTGGTGGTTGGCCGTGATCACCGCACATGACGACTTTTGTATTTTTTAATAACAACCACTCAAGAAATGTTTGTAATACATCTAATGACACTGTGCATATTTCATCCCAAATTATGATTTCAGGAATGAATTTATCACCCATTCGATCAGGGGTCCATTCATCGCCTTTCCATCGAAAGAAACTATGATAAGTACAGGCATTTACCCTCTCGATGTTTCATCTCTCTGGCGAGTCTGTGAGTTGGTGTTAGGACAATCATGTTTGATTTTGAAACGCTAGCGTTTCTATGATATAATTCAATTGCACGAGTTGTCTTTCCTGACCCACCACAACCGTTTAAATAAACTGTCTTGTATCTACATATTGGATCAGATACCGGTGGTGCATTAGAGAATTCGGATTGAATCTCATCACACTTTAAGTACTTTTCATCCATGGTAACATCTGCCGATTCACAATACTCATGTAGCGTCTCCTTTTTAAATCTCCAACATCCCCAATTTGCCTCCGGATCTGTGAATTTAGCTACATCTGATTTGTATTTCTCGTGGATATACATAGAATCAGTGGTTACTCTAACTGCGGTATTAGGAAATCTATTTATCATCGAAAATAAATTGATAGAAGCATAAGCTAGCATAGAACTTCTCAAATGCGTATATTGTTTAATATATCCATCACAATAGGTAACAATTGTACCTAATCGTCTTCCATCGGATAGGAAAGCGTCTTTACGATTTACAAGTTTTCCCTGTTTCGTTAAATCCGTTACAATAAAATCGTATTCAGCTATGTCTATAATCAACCGCGAAGAATATTTTGCGTTGTCGTGTCTTCCACCCTGGGTAAATTTACCGATTATTCTTCGTCCAAATTCTTTTGCTTGTTCTTTTTTAATTTCAAATAACTTCTTAGACCAATTCATGATTTGTTCTTCATTGAAATCTGGAAATTGTTTTCGCTGGTCGCTGATTATACGATCTTGATCAGGTTGTGATAGCCAAACTTCTTTCTGAGCTCGATAGCATATAATAGCTTCGGAAACAATCAACGATATTAGCATACCACAATCAATCATATATCGTAGTAACACTATTGGCATCCAGGCCTTTTCAGATATATGTCTACCAAGCCAAACATAACTACACGGATGTAACCCTGTAGCGAGTTCAAATGATATCACACGAGCGAATCCGGTTAAATCAAAATCAGGTAATGGCCCATTAATCGCAACACGAGTCATTTCATGTGTGGGGTGTCCAAATCGTTTAAAATAGTTACTACATTCTCCATACCCGAGGAAACTTCCAGGATAATACGCGGATATATCAATTGAAATCATACCGCCACGATGGTATTTCGTATTCCACAGTCCTCCATGACCAAATTTGACGCAACTCAATTTAACGTCCTCGAGAAAATCACTTCGTGTTGGACGCCATGAGTTTCTTTCTCTTGCGAAGTGAGCTACCACTGATGGAATTGTGAAGCTATCCGTTATTAGTTTTTCATGGGAACTCTCCGGTGAAAAATCACTAGCGATTTTTCTCATTCTGTTATCTAATTCTTCAACGCGATATAATTCACCATTTGGTCTTACAAACTGATCAAATCCTATTTCGGGATCTTCATCACTTCTAAGTAACCACACTGACACAAGATCATCCTTACACAGCGTGTGAATAGCATCGAATAATTTCTCATTATAAAAAACATCCCCGACGAACTCCTTAGGGATATATCTCACGGTTCTATCTCGTGGAAATATTGTTACTGCAGCCGTGCACGCGTGTTTGTTATGATCAATAATTTTAATTGGAGCCCCTCGTGATTGATATTTCGGTTCGTATAATACTTCTCCGGTTATTGTCGTTACTGATATTGGGAATTTTAATGTTGCTTCTAATTTAGCTATATCAGAAATCTTTGCACCGTGTTGTTTCACTGTCAGTTCCCATTCGGTTATTTTCCTACGTCGCAGATCAGTTAGTTTATTTGCTCGGGATGCATTTGTGAAGTGTTCCATTACCCGTGTTGCTACACAATTCAGTGAACTAGAATATTTCATAGGAGCTAGTTTTGCAATATCGGGTTTATCATTTAACGGATATATCCCATAAACAATTGCTGTTACATGATAAGATCTTTCGTAGTATGGTTTGTCAATTCCAGTTAGAATTCCTGGTTTGGAATCTCTACTTACAATGACAGTTTTTTTATCCTTGAGGATTGGTTCAAATTTATCCCTGATAATCCATTTGCCTTCGACTTCGATAATGAATTTTATTCTGAAAAAATATTTCTGATGGGAATTGCTTTGCAATTTACCCTTGAATTTCCAGCCAAGGTGTGAAATTATCTCAGCTGCTCTTTCATCGTTCATAGTAGCATCGATGTTGGGTACATTGACATCTTCATCAATAATTCGAAATGTCGACCAACAGTATGCTGCACCGTCTCGGTAGAATTCATTAAAACACTCCCTGATTTTACTTAGTATAGTTATATCACCGATTAGACGTTTTGGTGTATCAGAGACTCTATCGAGATTGAATTTAGCATTTTTCCAGGGCTTAATTTTCGATAATCTCTTGAACTCCTTATCGAGATTGAATTTAGTTTTTACCAAGGCTTAATTTTCGATAATCTTTGGAATTCTTTCATGGTATAATCAATGAATTTAGCATTTTTCCAGGGCTTAATTTTCGATAATCTTTGGAATTCTTTCATGGTATAATCAATGAATTTAGTATTTTTCCAAGGCCTAATTTTCGATAATCTCTTGAACTCCTTCATATTATAATTAAAACAAGTATTTAAATAGAAAAATATAGTATAATGAATCACTGCAAGTGGCTAATGATTGAATCAACAACCCCGTGTAACAAATCATGCAGAAGCGAATTCTGTGGGTATCATTTACAAAGCGTTCGCAACGGTTCTTTCGGTTCTTTCCCATGCCTCCAATGTGGGGCTGGGGTAAGGGGAAAATCGCAGTTGTGTCTTGCTTGTGGGGGTAAACGATACAGGGAACTAAAACGCTATTATGACAAACGAATAAAAAATGCAGTCATTGACCCCAACGATGACTCCGTCAGCGACAAAATCATAAAAACCCCTCAAGATTATATCAAGAGGTTTATAATTAAAGCAGATAATAAATTAGATAAGTAGTATTATTATACAAATGAGCCAAGATTTCAGACCACATCCAGAGCTTGTTAATTACGAAGCCTCCAGTGATGGTGTTGTTAGAAATTGCAGACTAAAAAGGCCGGTTGGATGGGTAAATAATATGGGATACTTGATGTTTACAGCCGGAGGGAAGAAGTATCTCTGTCACAGAGCCATCTATGAAGCATTTTACGGATTGATTAAAGATGGCTTTGTGATTGTTCACATAAATGGCATGAAAACTGATAATTGTCTTGAGAATCTTCAATCCATCTCGCAGCGCGATAACCTTTTAAAAAGCAACGCTGGTAGGCACTCAAAACGCCCTAGGGGGGTCAAATCGTTTGATTTAGAAACCAAAGAGGAGAAAATATTTCAATCAATAAATACAGCTAGTAGATACTTTGACATTTGTAGGTCTTCAATACGATTTGTTGCAGAAAATATTACTTAATTAACAAATGGTCATAAAATAAAATTCGTATACATCTGAAACGATTCAAGGGAGATAAATCCTTTATGGATAAATTCGCCGCAACTCGCACTCTACTCACTAAGTTCCCTTGTATTATGACGTCAAAGGAAATGTGTACCGTCTGCTATTACCTGTATAACTTGACTAGGCGTGCCGCCCACGTGACTGTAGTGGAGTATAATACATAGTTTCGTTAGAGTTGTATTTTTATCAACAATTTCTAAAACCTTTTATTGTCGCTTGGCTAAAACTGCAATTTAAACAGTTGTATTTATTTAGACTATCTATAATACACTTTTAGTACAGACGCGTTCTTTATAACCCAGCGCAATACCTATGCGCTCAGCCGGAACAGTTTTTCCCATTCATTGAAGTAGGTGGGCGTGGTTAAAATTCCTCTGTTGTATACAGCTCTTTGTGATTTAATCGATAATGCATTTTGTCTAGAGAATTAGAACAGGGAAATATACGCTGTTATTTAACAACTGTATCATTTTGTTTAATGTTTCATTTAAATATTTTGTCTCATTTAAATATTGTGAAACAGTATTAATAACTAATTCAAGGAAATAAAATAACACAACCGTGAATCAACGCTGCTGTATTAGTCACCTTATATATGTTTTGACTCGTAATAAGCTTGGGCTTTCGAAAGCCAAATCCGACCAATCAAAACTAACCAACGCCATTACACGGGCGTGTGGTTGTCTTTTGTCAATCATGCAACCGGGTTAATTTAGTTTGGTTGCTTTTGATTGGTTGGATTGGGGGTAGAAAATCTGCCCCGTCATTTCATGTTTGTGCCGTCCCACATCATTACATCACAAATTCCATCATCGTTTCATTGAATTATAATCCATCCTTAATTAAGTTAATTAAGTATATGTATGACTACAATCTGCCGCAACACTCGAGCGGAGATTATATATGACACTGTGCCGCCCATAATTAAGTTAATTAAGTATATGTATGACTACAATATGCCGCAACACTCGAGCGGAGATTATATATGGCACTGTGCTGCCCATAATTATGTTAATTAAGTATATGTATGCCGAAAATCTGTCACAACACTCGAGTGAAGATATACGGCATTGTACTGTATATAAAAACCGGGTCAAAAACGACCCCCAATTTTTGTTTAATAATTAGAGGGAAAATGTATTATATTATATTTTTATAAAAATATGGATATCAAAGATGTAAATTCTATAATTGCTGAAATCTCAAATTTGCAGAATCGATGGATAATATTATCTAATTAAAACGTCCATCTATGCATGTTTGTACGGTAACGATATTGATGTATTTATAACGCTATTTAGCAACGTTGAAGCAATACGTCAAAAGCTCGGCCAAGAGTATCAAAAACGAGCTGAAATTAGTTCTAAAGTTCGTGGTCTTAAAAAAATATTAAACGAGGAAAAACCAGTATCTTAACCACGTGAGCGTTACTAAAAAAAAGCTTTCAGTAAATAATTTAAAATAATTTAAAAAAATTATTTTTTTTAGCGTTTTTTGTAACACTCACATGGGATTTTCTCCTGAAAGGATACTCAGCAGTTTGGGCTTGATCATGCAGTTATGTGCGTACTGGATGATCTGGTTGTGATAGCAAGTAATCACCGCGACGCCTCCATTTTCACGTAGTTGTTGTTGTTGCCGCGTCGTTAACAAAAATCGTTCATCGCCATTCTCAGATATTACAATTCTGAAACCCCCATCGATGTTATTTCTGAAACACTCGCGGATAGCGTCGTACAGTTTAACCTTGTCCGAGATGGATACGTTAGCTTGATGGTACATTATTTAATAACTCAGCTTTTAATTGTGATAGTTTCACATTAGAAAACTCAGTTCACAAACACTATATGGTAGGCGAATCGCTTACATCTAGATTAGTCCGAGAGCGGCTAGCAGCAATTAAAAAGTTTATACCGGTTCGAGACAGACTTCGAGAAACTTCAACAAAGACAACAAGCGCAGACTGACTTTTCTGTGTCAAGTGAACAACTGTTCGCCCCGGTAACTAAGGCGACCAAAGATGTGAAAACAGCAACTGAACGAGCAATATTTGGAGATATTCCTGAGGAAGGCAAGCGACGAGAAGTGCCTGTTCTTGGTGTGCTTGAAAAAATTGCATCAGAGACCGAACAAACAAAAAAGTCTTTAGAAACACTTCCAGTAGATATAGTAACTACTTCACGGCAACAACAAAAAAAAAGAGCAAGTACTAGAAGAACTAGGTGCTATTGCAAGAAAACCAGAAGAAGATAAGATAAGATAACTAAGATATTTGACTAATTGCACAGGTGGCTTACACATTATTGGATGTTAGGCTGTCCATTAGTACAACTGGACTGAATTTGATATATATGTGCGTGCTTGGCCTTCTGCGCGCTAGCTACCTGCTGCAGTAACTCCAATTGCTTGCACGTCCAAATAACTACGGCAGACACAGGCGAAATGAGAACATTATTTTTCTCTCGCTTTTCTTTTCTGCCATTGCAGATTGGTAGGCAACTCCAAATTGAATGGTTGGGTGTGTGTGTGTAGGCTCTATTCCTACCCACCAACTACGGCCTTACAATCACACAGTGACAGTTCAATAACTGTCCCGATGTGACGGCCAAACTAAACAGTGTTCTTTTGAACACACAAACGCCTGCACTATTCC
Source organism: Unio pictorum (assembly GCA_030141615.1). NCBI lineage: Eukaryota > Metazoa > Mollusca > Bivalvia > Unionida > Unionidae > Unio > Unio pictorum. The sequence goes on along the minus strand of JARLTB010000360.1, from coordinate 7,796,963 downwards.
CACCCTCAGGATAAATTAATTAACTGCCCTTTGGCAGATAAAATAGTGATATAAGAGCCTACGGGACGGATCCCTTTAAGCAAATTGTCATCATCATCATCACGAGCCACATGTTATCTCCTTATCCTGACTGTAAAACTCCAAGTTGATAATTGACGACGAAGTAGCGTTTCATATCATCTAACCTGTTGTAAATGATCAGTACTCTATACAGGGAAGTCAATTAGAATAAAGAATATCTTCTGTGATATTTACTTGACTTATTAAATATGCATATGCAATTCTTGATATTATACATGGTATCTTTTATTTCATGTTTGTGTTAGTTTTGTCCTTGCGGTTTTTCGAGTGGGTGGGGGCTAAGATATGAGGTAGATTAGCATACAGTTGAAAAAAAAATCTTCTGTTTTTATCGTTTCTCCTTGCTTTACGTGGTGATCTATATATATGCATATACACAACAAGAGAACCATTACGCATTATTTCTACTAAAGACTAATCTAAGTCTATAATATTAGACAATATTCTAAGTAAAATAAAATTCAAAACTACAATGACAAGGAAAGTCATTTAATTTAGTAGATCTTGGAATTATTAAGAAAATCTCAAAACAGCCACAAAAGGTCAAGTTCCACATTTGAAATTCGCCATAAGTATATGTTTTGTCATGTCTGTATTATTTATCTGTCTACTGGGTCTGTCCAGATATGGGGAGATATGACGTAACTTGTTATCGCGCATTTATTCTGTATACAGAGGGATTGACTTTTACTCAAAATGGCAGTCGTGTTGCAATCGTATTACACAAATTGACACATTTGGATAAAGTCTCACTATATATCTGCGAGATAATTAGAAATATGTCAAACAGAGCCATTCTAATTAGACTTTGCTGCTAATATCGCGTTGAATATTACCACATAAAACACTTTGCAATGGGTGATTACTGACCAGGAAGTCAGTGAACAGTGTATGTTAGATGATTCATTCGACTGCCTACTCCTTTGAACATTAGGAACTAATTAGATCATAGAACAGGAAATTATCTGGTATAAAAAGGTAAGTTGATAACCAGTATTTTATTTTGCCTAATTCACTTACTAATCTATATTTTACATAATGTAGTTTTACATTTCATGTCAAACAGTTGCATATCATGCTCATTAAATAGCATATGGAACTCAGGTGGTCACTGATACAGACATTATCTAGCTACTCTGGATCGCACACTTTAACATTGCGAAGTGGATATTACTTCGAATGAAAGAAGAACGAATAATGTCGCTCATTGCTACAGACGATACACGTTTCGTTTGTTGTTGATAACATTAGTTCCAAAGAATTAGTATGATAGTTCAAAAGCATATTATACGTTACTTACAAACTAAAACTCAACGAACAAGTTTCCTTTCACATAAAGTCTACGTTGCACACAGGCAAAATCATTGGTATCACAGAATGTCCAATGCGCATGTTGTCCCATTGTGTGATGCAGTACACGATATATACAGTAGATAATCCAAGTTTTGTAATCGAACGTGACAAAATCACAACTAAACATTAAATTGTTTGGGCTAATCAGGTAATCTAAAGTTGACTGATGCATACTTTCCCATATTTACTGGGAATTAGCAGTGGTTTGATACAATTGCATCAATCTGGCAACCGGTTTATGTCCACATTCTATTGTGAACAATGGGGAGTCTCTTTTTACTTTGTTTATGAAACATTAAACAAATTATTGCATAAAGAGTGGATTCCATACTACAGGTTTACTGTCTCATCCACTCGCACTTCACTCACCGACTCTAAGCTTTAGTAGACCCTTTATTTGTACTTATTGTTGTTCATGTTTTGTGTTTTTCTCATTTTGCAAGTTTATGATATTTTATTTTTTGCATAACAAGGAACGGTTCAGGCATATTGGAAACATTCTGATTGGCGAGACCATTTCCTCCAATTCATTTGGTGACACGAAAAATGGCCACAGACGTGTTAATTGAAAACAAAATATCCCAGAAAGCTGGACAGAAATGCTTTCCCGCGATCGCAGTTAATCAGTACAACAAATATTTCACAAATATGTTATGGGCTTATTTTAGACAAATCATAATAACCAATAAGCGATATGTAACATCTTATAATACAAAGAATATTAAAATGCAAAGACTATTGGTAAAGTGGACCGACTATTTCATACTGTGTATATTCTATCTCTGTCATTTATTGCTTTTCATTACAGTGTATATATAGACTCTATTTAATATATATATATATATATATATATATATATATATATATATATATATATATATATATATATATATATTCTGCTGGTAGAAAGTGTAAGTAGAACAAACCTGTTACTACCTTCATAATACAGAGTGTTAACAACTGAGTATATTCAAATGATGAGTGGCGACGAAATTGTTGAGTCAAAAAGTATAATTAATCTTTGTGTGGAATTTCCTAAAGGAATCTTACAACTTTATGTAGAATGGAATCTCAAGCATGTAAGGTAGAACTTGAGATCGCTTTATCGTTTGAATACGTCATAAAGGTTCATTAAAGGAGAACAAAATATGCTGTTTGAATTGTACGAAGACAAAAAAGATCACAATTTTAAGTGGCGAATCTGCTGCTGACCTTATTAAACAGAACGAAACAAACAATGGTTTCATTTTTAGGCGATGAAAGCGATACAGAAACGTTTTTGATGTCACCATTTACGAAAATGTGTCAGAGTAGACTTTTTATATAAATATTGTGGGGTAATACATATAAGATTGACACTTAAAAGCATGGGAACTAACACATGTGTTCTTCATGAAAAATTAAACATGGCAATGTTAAACGACCCAATGGGAAAACAGTTATTCTGAGAACAGTTATTTTGATCCAAAATATTCACCATGATATCAATAATATAATCCAAACGTGAGCCTGGTGCGATAATATGTAGGCGTCTTACATATGTGACTAAGCATTTGAAAGTATTGGATATAAACCCTCAACGAGTGGTGAGTTGTGCGTTACTTGATACTTTACTATGAAGGTTTATGAGAAGCAATTTCACCAAATGAAAGACTGAAGAAACTTTGCACTGGAAAACAGTTGTTATATGAAATATCGGTGGTTGCATCATTGCCGTGCCAAAAATGTCATCATTTGATTTTAATAAATGTAATATCTTTCATATATTAAAAAAGGCCAATATGATTTATTAGCGGACCAAGTAAAGCTCATAAATATTGTGTAGCTTTCATGCGAATAAGACGTTACATGGCACTAAAACGTTACAAACGCGAAGTAATGTGGTACACACGCACATATTCAGTCAGGGAATATGGGCACGGCATGCCTGAAATGTATAATCGGATTTAAATCACGTATCCAACGTTGCATGTCATATGGATCTGCACAGAAACAAATTCAAAATCACAAACGTATTTAGCACCCCAAGTGCAAGAAGATACCACAACGAAATAAACAAAAGACATAATCACATTTATTGAATCGATCCCATTTCTGATCCTGACAAACTACTAAGAATAAAACAAACCATCGACAACAGTTCTCAGTTAATATGACGTTTTGTTATATCGTCAGTACAAACATGCTTACAGTACCATGGCTAAGACTGCTCTCACGGCAAGATGTCATATGTATACCACGCCGCATCAATAAAGAAGACATACGTGAATTATCGAAACCCGTTTTTGCGCTGAACTTACAACTATTACGGCCACTACCGTCTGCCACTACCAAGGCTACAGCAACCAACCGTAAAACAACTACGCAAATATGCGCCCAAACATAGTAGCCAAATACCCAGAGTCAAATATAAAGCCGACATTCTTGCGATATTTGACTCGCGAAAACAAAAGGGTGTTGATGATGAAAATGTTCTTGCCCACTCTGCTATCAGATATGATGCAGATGAGCATGTTCATGCAAATACACACCAATCACAAGTGCTCGAATTAAAATTAAAATTAAGAAACGTAGGGGTGAGTTTCAAAATCATGTGACTACCATCTTATCTACTTACACAACAATCATATAAGATCGACAAACACTGATGCATCGTTGCTTTGTCACAAAAGGTTGACCACATGGGGTCAAAACAATGTTATCGGAGTATAGATGGTTTTGCAAATTAGTCATGACAATGATAGATTAAAACCACTATTCATGCGATTCATGGCGATGCCGGCTAGATTCTGAAGCGCAAAGACAGTTCCTTCGTTAGCGATGAAATTGGCAGAGGCGTTAACATTAATTTATGGATACAAACTATTGGCCGGCTACCTAACCTACATAGAAAACACATCGCATGATTTGATTTAACAGTCCAAACTGCTCACCAGTCAGGATGTTTACTGAGGTGATTAAGGCGAGATATTACATAAGCTCAATCATGGAAGGCCATACACTATAGAGATGCTACTCAGATTGATCCAATCCACATCAAAATGATTTCGACAGCAATTTGATGAACCTGAACGCATGTTTATGGCTGGTGATACGATTTGTTAGTCATATGTAACCATTAATTGCTGGATTTTGTAAAATGTTTCACCAAAAAGAGCAACTTCCATTTGGCGACGAAAGTAAAAGTTCGCGATTATTACATCTCTGATGCGTACAGAGGTACCATAAACAACACGTGTACCCAGCGTTCGACATGTATTTCAACAAAAATAACATTCACACGGTGCGTCATAACCTTAGTGGGTACGATGTCTACTGAATCGTGTAGCAGACCTCTTGGCATCCAACTCACCGATAGACTTGATCCCGAAGAACATGAATCTAAACACGACGTTTTGGCTGGGACTTCTGCAATGCGTCGATTCGAGCAAGTTTATGTAGTCGTCTCTGGAGACTACCAATATCTGTATCTGCAAACGATAATGTAGACGTGTTTGATGCATGTTTTGATACAACCATGCGCGTGTCGAAGCTCAATTCCGCCCATTATATTTCGTCACAGGGTACTGGATGCGATCGAATTTGAATTGCATGCAGATAATGGAAAGCAACTATTTATCATCGTGGAATATCGTATGAATTCAGAGATACGCTTGTACCAATAACCACAATGTGTTCGGGTATAATGCTGCAGGTCCCAACAGTAACATCATATATGAAGAAACCAATACTTTTGAGCGGATAGTCTATGAACTAGCCACTTCTGTTTAATGAATTTCGATGGATCGATCCTGCTCATACTGATCACCAAAAAGAAGTTAGCTTCACAATATACAATGTGACCACAAATATTGAGATGGACTTTTTCAGGCTCATACCGTGCTTTGAAAATCATAGAAAATCGGCAAAGGTATTGTCCTATTTAGCGGTGAGAAGAAGAGACGTCAAAGGCGCAGAAAACTATTTTTGGTGGACATGTTGGCTTTCGCAGTAAAAAATCAAAATTCAAAATGACAAAACCAGATTTTATGGGTTCATATGTGACGTACATATCAAAGCTGCTTATGTACGAGTTTTAATAAGACAAGACCAAATGGCTTTGAGGTTTGCATCAATGCTTTGCACACTAATAATGACTCGTTGCTGATGCATATAAATATCAATGGTGCACAAATTGGATATCCGTGAGTATCCCAAAAAAATTGTTTACTAATGAAAATAACATTTGTGGCAAAAGCATTGAAAACGCCGATGGTGTTCCAGTAGTGATTGTGGAAAGAAAGATTCCAACCAGGAACTGTATCTGGAATATCTGCGAAATCATCGTGAGTTAAAATACACGGCAAATATGATCCGATACAAGAACCATTCACATAAATGTGGATAGATGAATTAAAGGAACGTTTTACTCGCTTGATACCAAGCGATGCACATTCCTCGATACAATTACCATTTACTTTTGTCATTGATGATAGTAAGTCAAGTGCAATCACAAATCATGATAACAGTTCCGTATTTGCTGTAACGACTTGCAATTCCTCTCATACAAATGCCCAACTGTAATAATTTGGTACAGCGGAAAAGGGTTCGCTGTATGAGTGTATAAATCAATTTCACATTGGCAAACACGCATAACGACTATACCAGATTCGTACCACAGCTCTTCCGCTGCATATACATACTGAACAATATAACCGCTGAGTTCTTGAAGTGGTGATTGCTGGTTACCAGATTAGTTTCCTCAGTGAGTAATTTGCATCAAATCGCATTAGCTAGTTAAAATCCTTGTCGCGCGTGTGACTTTATTGTTTCGAGACAGTAATTAAAAGTTTCACAGCCACAAATCCGAGAAAACGTTGCCAGTACTCACGTGTAAGAAAGGTTTCCATGCAATTGGACCAAGTACATAAATGTGCTCTAGCTCATCTGCGACACTACATGATGATTAGGATATTATTCACTCTTCATCGTGTATGTGTTGATAACATCAACTATGTTGAACGCGTATTCGAAAGTTACGGAATCGATATCAAACAAAACATGGAGTGGTAAAAGAAAATATCATCTTGTTTATCTTTATTAGGTGTTTAGACATCAGCATTCGTTTTGGTATGCTTAAACATATTTACCACAGCGTTTCGCTTGTTTGGCCAAAAATTCTCGTGCAATATCATGAGTGACATTGTCTGCATTGGCTTAGGGTTCCACGGCAGCTTCGATCCTACAGTAACGACACCGACTGGCTTGTATTTGGTTAATGCGCTGTGCATTGTGTAAATTGTTTATAAGAGTTTACTTTTGTAAGACTCCAGCTTGTTTACGTCTAGACCACCAAGTTTAGCCTTGAATTTCATTCATCATGTAATGACCCATTCTGTGATTTGTTCTCCCTATACTGGATTAATTGCATGAGGTCATCAATGAGTTCAAGATCAGCACGTTGTTGTGTGAGGTTATTATTGGATGCTCTATAGATATGATACGATGATGTCAACAACTGACAGAATCAACGCGATTCATACATGTTGTTCCATTGCTTTGGTTCGTTCCAAGATTCGAGTCACATATCAAGGGTCGTAGAGCCTAAGCGATTAAATCATGCTGACCGTTCGGGCAATTATTATCGACCTTGCTGGATCTGGAAAAACGCAATTGATGCCGAATATGATTTAGGATGGCTAAATAAATACGGTCGTACGTGAATCCTAAATCTCTCAATGATCAACTGTGTGATGAGGTTCTCAAAAGTGTTGTAAAAGCGTTGAGTAACAAACGAATTTTTCTCCCGTTGACATCGCCTATACCATTGATAATTTGAATGAGATACTGGTGGTATGTCCCGATGTGATTCCTAGTAGAAAAAAAAATTCTCACAAATGTTTACGTAGCCAGCCCAAAAACCCGGTTGTAATTTATTTGATGTCTTAATATCACAATGTACCTACAGGTATCCGTGACATCTGTATAATACCCATAATTTATCGTGGCACTAACTCAACGTGCTTGGACATTTTAATTGCTCTCACTTTGCCATAGACCATTCGTTGAATCCGTTTCGTGATATATTTATGTGGATTACTTTGAACCAGTGTATTTTAGAAGTACAACAAACTGCACCATAGTTTGTGCAATAATCGGTATTGTTGTCGCATCTATAGTCTCTGCTGGTGCGTGCAAGTTATTATCGATGCGACTGCATTCACAAGTAAGCGTCTATTCCGAATTGCTCGCGGCCATATTGATTTGTCTCAATACTATCATTAAACTATACTCCTTAGCAATACACGATGAAATTTTAATGAAAACGAGTTTCAGACTGTGCTGGCAGTAATGGAAAATAAATGACAAAAAAACCCACGTTACTGCCTATTTAGAGACAATTCAAATTCAAATAAAACAATAACATTCGTCATGTAGTGCGTATTTTGGTCGCAATACTGGACTTCGTGCATCAGTACATTATCACTCACTCAGCAATATTGTCCTTCTACAATCACCGTATTATAGGGTAGTTTCAGAGAGGGATTCTGCCTCATTGGTTACCCTAATGGGACACTGATATATCTGCGAGACTTGATTGTCTCACACACGTGATAAGTGGGTTACAGCTCTCGCGGGACAAACCTAAAAGTGATGAAGCGTATATGGATCGCGTGGCGCTGTCTGTCGGGGGATGGGGTTGGGTGGGGGTGAACGGAATAAGCTGGAAGAGATAGCATGGGACCCATAGAATAACGAATTCGGAAAATACTGCTACTCTAATATCTCGGGGGTGCGTAATGCAAATAAACATCTCGTCAGCATTAGCCGATGGTTCTGCATTAGCCATATTGGCCCACACGGCGAATTTGGACATTTGCTTTCAAAATATTTACATTTCCTAAGTTTGCAGCGTGTTTTTATATTTTTTAAAGTCACAAACACTAGTTTAAAATATATAGAATACATATAAATATTTTTCTGCATCTTGTATAAAAACGGATGCAAAAGAATTTGCAGGTTTTATTTCACTTTAATATATCTATCTATCTATCTATCTATCTATCTATCTATCTATCTATCTATCTATCTATCTATCTATCTATCTATCTATCTATCCATCTATCTATCTATCTACGTCGTTCAATTCCAAACAAATTGCATGAGTTGTAGTTTATATGTATTAACCGTTCCGGATCAGAACCTGTTATTATTTGTTTATCTATGAATCTTATTTCTTACTTGTTAACCAAATGTACTGAATTTAGTATGATTCACCTTTTAAATTATTCCTTTATAAACGGAAGTTCTGTTTCGTTTCTTAATATTGTATTTTAAAACAAAACATTGTATTCATAGGGTTTATACAAAAAATGTGACTATTACCTCTTTTTCATCTTTGTATGTATTGGTATCGCATTGTGTCTTTCGTTTCCATATGTACCATTGTCAAGGGATTATTGTTGAACAAAGCATGATGTTATTTTCGCATTCTTCAGTCAATTTCGAATAATAAATTTTGTATCCTTAATGATTATCATTTCGTGTCGTCGGTATCGTCGATATATATTTGCAAGATGTCCAGCTGTTTTCGCCTCAAGTTTGTTCTAAGAAATGACACAACGAAGGCATATACATATATTGTCAAAATGTGAATACAATATTGTTTTTTTTTCTCATAAACTACATTGGTTGTTGAATTAGAAAAATCAAGGAAGCGTTGTCCATGCGACTTTCAAAAATACGTCAATATATTCTTTTAGATAAATAGCGTTTAGTAAAACAGCTGCTGGACTATTTAATATATGCTTTCAACTTCTTTAAAATTAGTTTTTGGGGAAACGCTACACCATGATTTCCTGCGAATAGTTCGAAGGTTTAGTCATACATAATATTGTATATACTTGTACTTTTAACACTTATTATTAATTATCTGCATTATACTATAATAATTTCTGAAAGATTCGTTATGCTCTAGTTTAGATAACCATTTACGTTGTTCATATGGCGTTATATACATATATTCAGTCAATGTTTCCATGCCACACACAAATACTAGCATAGTGTAAATGTAATGCCTTGAGGTGTTTTATAACTTTAAATATTCAGTAACAGTTCGCACATAAACGTCAAAAGAATATAGTTCTTATGTTTTCAATAGAGCAATGTCTTTATACATTGTTGAAGAGTGATATATTGTTATGTTGATTAATCCAAGCGACTATTTTCAGCAAACTGACTAGAATATAACCCTAAAATAAAATACTAGTTCCCTTCCCATCCAACCTTGAAACTAAGCTTTTGGGCTGATTAAAAGTTAATGCCAAGTATGTGTAAAATATTAATGGCGCACATAAACTTATAGTGATTACTAAATTCATGCATATGAACTCAAGTGAGGACATTATTCAAGGAACACAGTTAGTTTTGAATGTTTGCATGGAATATCAAAGACAAAGCGAAATCGATACTAACCATCTTTCAAACTGTTGCACCTGTTATTGCTAGATATATGTAGTCCTTTTGCCTACCAATTTTTGGATTATTTAAAAATATACATTGTTTCGTCCTATCATGGTCCAATAAAACAGCAGAAGCCACAGTTGCTCAGCGGAAAGTGCAACAAAACTATTGCGGGTTCAATTATTAAGCAAAATAAATTATGTTACTGTGCACATGTATGCCTGAGTAAGGGATGTAAGTAGTCATTCAACCAATCAACCAATCCAACAAGGCAGCAATTAATCAATCAATTCCTAATGTAGGCAGTATTTATACGCATATCAGCCGGTCGTGTATCCAATAAAGTATGTCAAAGTTTTAGACATTTGCTTACATTTATCAGAGATGTGTTGCTACTGAGAGCTAGGGTCACGTTAGTTTATTATTAGTGAGAAAAACTATTTTAGACTAATTTGCTGTGCTTTCAATGCATAAGCTAGTGCCGAAAACAAAAATCAAAACGATTAAAAATATATTGAGCGGGAACAGGCAGAGTATCTCTTTTTTCTGTATATCATTTATAATATCGCGATTTTCTCATAATTATAAACCATATATTAAATATAGACCAGGAGTTACTGTCTGATGATAAACACTTCATATGGACATTAAAGAAGGGTATGCTTATGTTTTCATGCGTTCACAAAAGAGTCATCATGCTACATGAGTGTGTGCTGTCAACCGGTGTTATACACATTCGTTCGTGCAGGCAATAACTATTTCATTTCAGTTATTTTATGGAATCCTTTGTTATCATAGATTACAGTTATTTTGGGATCAATATTCGAGAAAATATTTACTTACATAATTCAGTTTATAAAACAATTAAACAAGTGATCACCAACATTTTGATTAGCATGTTATCAAAACAGTAAGACATTATGGATTTGATCTTATTGCATATCATGATATATAAAACTATATGTATATGAGACATTTAAGAATATTCAGATTAATACGGAACAATCTATACTTTCTGACATACGATTCGATGATTTATTTTTTTAGATGGAATTCAGAATACTTTACGTGTTTCTTAAATGTTTACTTTAGGATTTAAAGAAAATAAATATGTTTAATAGTTATTGAACTGATTGCTTTTCCTTCGTCATGATACATTGTTGAATACTTAGTGGAGATAGAGCTTTGTAAACAGCATCACATGAACCATGTGCGGGTAGACCACACAAATTCAAGTCACTAATGACTCATTACGTTCTAAGTAATGAACGCAATAATTCAGTAAATTGAAATCAATTACTATCAGTTCAATATTACCTTCAATGATCATATCGAGAGCTGTCGGGTTAAGCGTAACCAATCAAGTATATGTATCCACAGTCATATCCTTTTTCCCACTTAATTAAATACACTTCTTTAGCGAAGCGCAACATTAGAAGGAAAAGGTATAAGTTGTCGTTATTGGCAAACGTTGGATCTGTTCCTCACAGGAATATACGTTTCATAAACAATTTACACACCCATTCATATTGAAGTTACGCAGTCTGTCTATTCATGTATGTATGTATGTATGTATGTATGTATGTATGTATGTATGTATGTATGTATGTATGTATGTATGTATGTATGTATGTATGTATGTATGTATGTATGTATGTATGTATGTATGTATGTATGTATGTATGTATGTATGTATGTATGTATGTATGTATGCATGCATGCATGCATGCATGCATGCATGCATGCATGCATGCATGCATGCATGTATGTATGTATGTATGTATGTATGTATGTATGTATGTATGTGTATGTGTGTGTGTGTTTGTATGTATGTATGTATGTATGTATGTATGTACGTATGAATGTATCTATATCTGTATGTATTTTCATTAAAGTTTGTATTTCAACTTTCAATTTCTTGAACGCGATTATAAATAAAACTGATTTCGAAATACATATGGGATATAACTGTTATATTACAGTGCCCATTTAATAAATCTTGTTATTAGGTCCACAAGCTTTGCGGGTTGCAGATATATGAGTAAGGTCGACAATATATCGTTTATTTTTATGGTACATCAAATTACAGCAACAGTTCGATATATCTAACATAATATTTGTTAAAATCACTTTGAGTCATTGAAAAATTATTGTTAAAGGTAATTTAATTACTTATGAGAAAATAAAATCAGAATCATCGAAATGAACAGGAAATAAAATCCAACTAATTATGAACTTAATATGATACTTAATGTAATCTAAGATGGTATAAGGTATTATTTGAGGTCGATGTAATCGAAATGTTAACATATATATGACAAACAAGACTGCTCATTGCGACACGGGCATTTAGTTTAATATCCCATCCTTGTCTGTATTTAATTGAAACAACGGCTGAGAACTGTTTGAAACCTAATGGCTTTAGCATTAACAGAGTAAACAAGAGTAGAGGACACATCATGTTATATCGACCTCTGCATGAATACTGTAAGGAGATTAGTACACATAAGCTAAATTTAAAAACATTTCGCGTTGGCTTCAGACATTAGATCAGATTTTATTGCTTGTGTATCTGTAGAAAGCAAATAATTGGCATATCTAAAATTACAATAATGTATAGGTCTCTTCTACTAATATTGCTGATTGTATCTGTACAATTGTGTTTGTCTAGTCGTGATCTTGTTATTTATAAACTTCAACCCTGAATTCTTGAAACGACAATCTATATCGGCGTGGTTCAAAATTATGATGTTACTGTATTAGACAAACATCTGCCTCTTAACGCCTTTCATTTCAATCTAGTTACCTTCACGTGTCCATAATTCTTTTGAAAGAAATTAAACATAATTCCAAGATACCAAATTAAAAAATTCCATCAATACATTTGATAATCAGGAATATATTTTAATAATTTAAATAATGCTATGTTCTAGTTGAGATCTTTATCTAGACACAATATTAATGTTCTCTATCATAGGCTTTGTAATCTAATGAAATTCGATATGCTAAACTTGAATGAGACCATTCCACTGTATTCACGTTCTTGTAGAAGTCTCTGAAACCAAATTAAATATTTATCTAGGCAGCTTTTGGACATTCTCAAAACCAGACTTAAACTACTATTTAGTGTCTTTGTATTTACATCGTTATAAGCCACCTCTATAATAACAACAAAACGGTAATTCTATGATAGACTATATATTTTTCACACACTTAATTTATTGTCCATCACAATGATTAACTAGAACATTTTCATTCAAACAAGAACGGCCATTGATTATTACTTCAGTATCATTATAAATTATGTTTTTAATGCACATATATGAAAGTAAACCATGGATATATTCTAAGTGTTAATCTTAAAGTAATCTAATATTTTGGTCTGTGTTTTGATTGCATAAATCGATATAAACTGTCTTTATTAAAAGATTGATAAAGAACAAATGAGTGTCCAATTTTCCATCCTTTGGTTAACTCTTTATATATCTTTATTTATTAAGTGTCGACTTGAGAGTGATATAAGGTTATATACGCTCATATGACTACTCAGCCAGTCGTTAAGGCTATACTCTTGTATGTCTCACTTAAATTTGAACAGTACTACTTTTGTGTCCCTCTATCCGACTGTATGTAGATCCCTTGGTTTATCCTTGCAATTGCAGTATATGAAATACCTTATTTTTAAGTTTTTTTATCTTGTTGATTTACATGACTCCTTCAAGTTATTTTGGAATTGTGTTCAAATATCAGAATTGATATAGTCAACAAATACAGATGAATTAAATAACATTATTACTAGTTCTGCTCCTTAAATATATGTAAGATTATCTGTAATATATCATATGTCCATCACAAGTAGTCTATTTAAGATAAATATAGAATATTTTTTTTTGTTGATCCTTTTTTAGTTTAATGTTTGCTTGCTTTTTTAATTGTATTAAAATTAAGGCTTGACTACAATCATCCGTCACGAACGAGGAGAGGGAGGGGCAATACAATCACTCTTACTTAGTCTATTCATAATGCGTATTTAATGCATTCTACGAAAACGAGAATATAACCCATCAACTCAGAAAGTAACGTATTTAGTACCTATCCAATCGTTGTTTCCTATATACATCGCATACATCTGTTAAGCCGAGCATATGTTATGTATTTGTTTCGGTGTTAAGAGAAGATTCAATTATTACCTGACAAGCCCACATACCGTGACATCTTTTATTTTTAGTCATTTATATTACTCATTGAGAGGTGTATGGTTGGGAAATATATATAAGCTATGAAAGATTTACCCGACTTAGTTTCATTATGTAACTCAACAAATAACTTCATGACAACACTATTCACATATCAAGGACTTTATAAAATATACTGACGGTAGGTTGATATATTTGTTCTGTTCAGAATTTTGAAATTATTGCATTTAGATCATGTCACATACGTTACATTTGCATCAATCGTTAGCTACTTTTTATCTTAAATGCATATCAATTATTCGTAACTAAATTTCATAGAAATTAGTTACCTAGTTTTGACTGTAAAAACCTTAAACTATTTTAATTTCTCTTAGGAAATTTAAAGTTTCCCTATACTACCGACGATATTATTTGTGCCTCATTTATCCCATTTGTCATCATTGACTGTTTATTGTCAGATATTCTTGTTCGTTTTACTAAATGTAGAATTTGTTTTGTTTATATAGGCACAAGCGCACATTTTGATGAATGTGAAATTGCCACTTAAACTTTCTTTGAAAGTGACGTCTCATAATGTATGGTTTTTAATCTTAGATACATCATATGTTTCACTTTATCGATCCGTTTACGCATGTGTGTTTGATGTGTCGATAAGTGCGCTGATTTATTCCTCCTAGACCTAGATACAATTAATGTTTCCTTACGGTATTGTTAACGGGGTATTCCAACATAAAATTACAAATGCATGTATCGTTCGATTAGCAGTGAATCCTAAATACTGATGCAAAATCTATTGATTATAGCGTAGAAAAAGAAAACAAAATGCTAAATCAGACATTTTTTCTACATGATAGGGACATGGTATCAAAATATCCAGATTATATCGAGTCCATTTGTCATCAGTGGGAATAAATCATAGCAATATTTCCCAGCAGGTAATGAATTACATTAGACATTCATACTTCTAATAAATATAGTTCACGTCTGATTCGTCAGTATGGTTATCGGAATGAGTCTATAGACTCATTACATTCTAATATATGTATATGCTTTTACTTCAAGAAAATGCACCACGTCTTTTACATACATCATTATTTTAAGACGTTTGCAATCCATACAATGCTTGTGTAGATACATATGGTATTTTTCTTGTGTGTTCATAAATTCTTCCAAACGGAAAACTACTGTTTGACTACCGTAAGACGTGCATATACCTGTTCCATTCCGGGCTTTTCAAACATTCTATCTCCGTTAATAAGACAAACGTGTCAGTTTATGACCATTTACATTTTGATAGGATATCAGGATAACAGGCGTTACCTCAATTTCCTGTTACCGATTTATATGATAAATTTAGTATACATAATGTTGAGACGTTTGTAATTTAGTCATATATGCATAACTGATAATGTCCGGGACCAAGTAGTCGTGTTTCATGTTCTCTATATATGCCTTATACGTTAAGATTTTGTACATCAATGACCAAGCCAGGCAGTATGACATAGAAGGTTTCATGTCAGTTTGTGTCATAATTGCCTTCATAAATGCAGAAATGTAAATATATTTTCTTCATGTATTCACATTTAAGTAACTAATCATTTCAACAGTTTGTTCACAATGCGAATACATGGGTTATCTATGTTGTAGTAAGACAAATACCAAACAGTGTGATTCAGCAGGTGAATATTGTAACTGCAAGCCGCAATCCCAATTATACATGCAGGCGACTCAGGTTTTGGCAGTCTGTTGTTGAATCGGAGACGACACAATCACACAGCAGCTCCCTGAGTGACGAAGGAGCCTTATCTATGGACAGCACCGCCTGTGCCACATTGAGAGGTTCCTAGAAAATGTGGCCTAATTAAAGCTCATATACTTGCACCCAGTTGGCCTATCGCAGCCAATATATATTTTCTAACGCGGTCGAAACATAACGGAACAAACAAGGCATATCAATCCTCATATCGTGGGAAAAGGCTAAACACGAATCCATATGGAGCTGTGTAGGTCAGGATACGGTAGAGTGTAGTGAAATAATAAATATAACTTCCAATCAACATTAAATAAAATTTGTATAATGGCTACTAAAATAGTATATAATGAATATAGTCTTACTACGGTTTAGTATATGTTTGCAGACTAGTAACGATGACAAAATGGTTGTGAATTTAAATACAAAGTTTTATTCGTGGCGCTTATGCTGAAATAAAAACCAGATTAGAATTATAAACATAAATATGAACCATATATACATGGATAAAACCGGAACGTACTGTGTATGCAATTTGGTTCCAAACCAATTATGCCACACATCCTAATCATTATTTTACTCTTCTAATACTTGACTGTGTTTGTTTCATTGAACATTTTTAATCCGAAGCAATAATTGTAACATAAACTCACCGTTTATTGCTTTGATATCAATAGCAAGCTGTCTGAGAGTAATCAAGAAGAAAATATACAATCTTAATAAATGAATCCCCACCTGAATCGTTATTTCAACATTCCGTTATTTAAATACATGTTTAAATACATTATGTTTCTATATTCAACGTTTTATGTAAATTTTCTGCGCGGGAAATATTTATCGCTTAACTAACTTTCCAAAGCCAGATTGTCTTTTCGTTAGCTTTTTGTGACATTCCATAATAGGATTTTACGATTTTAAGGTGTACACATTGAAGGGTGTGGAAGTCATACATTCCTTACACTTGCGGATCTTCTGTTTGTATCGGAAAACATAGCCATGTTAGAGCACAAACCTTTGCTCTTTTCATTGACCTCTTATTAAATGTACTGTAAGGCCATTGATTAGCGTCCCTATATATAGGAAACTGACAAGACCCAAGCCACATGTTATCTCTTTATCCTGACAGTAAAACTCCAAGTTGATAACTGACGAGGAAGTAGCATTTCATATTAAGTAACCTGATGTACATGATCTGTAGTCTATACAGTGAAGTCAATTCCAATAAAGAATATATTCTGTGATATTTACTTGACTTATTATATATGCATCTTTAAATTCTGGATATTATACATGATATCTTTAATTTCATGTTTGTGTTTGTTTTGTCCTTGCGGTTTTCGAGGTTGGGATGGGGGGCTAAGATATAAGGTATATTAGAATACGGTTGAAAAATAAAAATCTTCTGTTTTTCATCATTTCTCCTTGCTGGAAGTGGTGATCTATAGAGATCCGTATACACAACTAGAGAACCATTACGGATTAGCTCTACTAAAGTCTAATCTAAGTCTATAATATTAGACAATATTCTAAGTAAAATAAAATTAAAAACTACAATGACAAGGAAAGTCATTTAGTTTAGTACTTTTTGGAATTATTAATAAAATCTTAAACCAACCGCAAATAGGTTCAGTTCCAAATTGTAAATTCGCAATAAGTATATGTTTTATCATGGCTGTATTAGTTATCTGTCTACTGCGTCTGTCCTGATATGGGGAGATATGACGTAACTTGTTATCGAGCGTTTCTTCGGTATACAGAGGGACTGACTTTTACTCAAAATTGCAGTCGTGTTGCAATCGTATTACACAAATTGACAAATTTGGATAAAGTCTCACTATATATCTGCGAGATAATTAGAAATATGTCAAACAGAGCCATTCTAATTAGACTTTGCTGCTAATATCGCGTTGAATATTACCACATAAAACACTTTGCAATGGGTGATTACTGACCAGGAAGTCAGTGAACAGTGTATTATAGATGATTCATTCGACTGCCTACTCCGTTGAACTCTAAGAACGAATTAGATCATAGAACAGGACCATATCTGCTTTAAAAAGGTAAGTTGATAACCTGTATTTTATTTTGCCTAATTCACTTACTAATCGATATTTTACATAATGTAGTTTTACATTTCATGTCAAACAGTTGCATATCATGCTCATTAAATAGCATATGGAACTCAGGTGATCACTGATACAGACATTATCTAGTTACTTTGGATCGCACACTTTAACATTGCGAAGTGGATATTACTTCGAATGAAAGAAGAACGAATAATGTCGCTCATTGCTACAGACGATACACGTTTCGTTTGTTGTTGATAACATTAGTTCCAAAGAATTAGTATGATAGTTCAAAAGCATATTATACGTTACTTACAAACTAAAACTCAACGAACAAGTTTCCTGTCACATAAAGCCTACGTTGTACACAGGCCAAATCATTGGTAGCACAGAATGTCCAATGCGCATGTTGTCCCATTGTGTGATGCAGTACACGATATATACAGTAGATAATCCAAATTTTGTAATCGAACGTGACAAAATCACAACTAAACATTAAATTGTTTGGGCTAATCAGGTAATCGAAAGTTGACTGATGCATACTTTCCAATATTTACTGGGAATTATCAGTGTTTTGATACAATTGTATCAATCTGGTAACCGGTTTATGTCCACATTCTATTGTGATCAATGGGGAGTCTCCTTTTACTTTGTTTATGAAACATTAAACAAATTATTGCATAAAGAGTGGATTCCATACAACAGGTTTACTGTCTCATCCACTCGCACTTCACTCACCGACTCTAAGCTTTAGTAGACCCTTTATTTGTACTTATTGTTGTTCTTATTTTGTGTTTTTCTCATTTTGCAAGTTTATGATATTTTATTTTTTGCATAACAAGGAACGGTTCAGGCATATTGGCTACCTTCTGATTGGCGAGACCATTTCCTCCAATTCATTTGGTGACACGACAAATGGCCACAGATGTGTTAATTGAAAACAAAATATCCCAGAAAGCTGGACAGAAATGCTTTCCCGCGATCGCAGCCAATCAGTACAACAAATATTTCACAAATATGTTATGGGCTTATTTTAGACAAATCATAATAACCAATAAGCGATATGTAACATCTTATAATGCAAAGAATATTAAAATGCAAAGACTATTGGTAAAGTGGACCGACTATTTCATACTGTGTATATTCTGTCTCTGTCATTTATTGATTTTCATTACAGTGTATATATATAGACTCTATTTAATATATATATATATATATATATATATATATATATATATATATATATATATATATATATATATATATATATATATATATATATATATATTCTGCTGGTATAACGTGTAAGTAGAACAAACCTGTTACTACCTTCATAATAAAGAGTGTTAACAACTGAGTATATTCAAATGATGAGTGGCGACGAAATTGTTGAGTCAAAAAGTATAATTAAGCTTTGTGTGGAATTTCCAAAAGGAATCTTACAACTTTATGTAGAATGGAATCTCATTCATGTCAGATAGAACTTGAGATCGCTTTATCGTTTGAATGCGTCATAAAGGTTCATTAAAGGATAACAAAATATGCTGTTTTAATTGTACGAAGACAAAAAAAATCACAATTTTAAGTGGCGAATCTGCGGCTGACCTTATAAACAGAACTAAACAAACAATGGTTTCATTTTTAGGCGATGAAAGCGATACAGAATCGTTTTTGATGTCACCATTGACGAAAATGTGTCAGGGTAGACTATTTATATAAATATTGTGGGGTAATACATAAGATTGACACTTGAATGCATGGGAACTAACACATGTGTTCTTCATGAAAAATTAAACATGGCAATGTTAAACGACCCAATGGGAAAACAGCTATTCTGAGAACAGTTATTTTGATCAAAAATATTCACCATGATATCAATAATATAGTCCAAACGTGAGCCTGGTGCGATAATATTTAGGCGTCGTACATATGTGACTAAGCATTTGAAAGTATTGGATATAAACCCTCAACGAGTGGTGAGTTGTGCGTTACTTGATACTTTACTATGAAGGTTTATGAGAAGCAATTTCACCAAATGAAAGACTGAAGAAACTTTGCACTGGAAAACAGTTGTTATATGAAATGTCGGTGGTTGCATCATTGCCGTGCCAAAAATGTCATCATTTGATTTTAATAAATGTAATATCTTTCATATATTAAAAAAGGCCAATATGATTTATTAGCGGACCAAGTAAAGCTCATAAATATTGTGTAGCTTTCATGCGAATAAGACGTTACATGGCACTAAAACGTTACAAACGCGAAGTAATGTGGTACACACGCACATATTCAGTCAGGGAATATGGGCACGGCATGCCTGAAATGTATAATCGGATTTAAATCACGTATCCAACGTTGCATGTCATATGGATCTGCACAGAAACAAATTCAAAATCACAAACGTATTTAGCACCCCAAGTGCAAGAAGATACCACAACGAAAAAAAAAAAGACATAATCACATTTATTGAATCGATCCCATTTCTGATCCTGACAAACTACTAAGAATAAAACAAACCATCGACAACAGTTCTCAGTTAATATGACGTTTTGTTATATCGTCAGTACAAACATGCTTACAGTACCATGGCTAAGACAGCTCTCACGGCAAGATGTCATATGTATACCACGCCGCATCAATAAAGCAGACATACGTGAATTATCGAAACCCGTTTTTGCGCTGAACTTACATTTATTACGGCCACTACCGTCTGCCACTACCAAGGCTACAGCAACCAACCGTAAAACAACTACGCAAATATGCGCCCGAACACAGTAGCCAAATACCCAGAGTCAAATATAAAGCCGACATTCTTGCGATATTTGACTCGCGAAAACAAAAGGGTGTTGATGATGAAAATTTTCTTGCCCACTCTGCTATCAGATATGATGCAGATGAGCATGTTCATGCAAATACACACCAATCACAAGTGCTCGAATTAAAATTAAAATTAAGAAACGTAGGGGTGAGTTTCAAAATCATGTGACTACCATCTTATCTACTTACACAACAATCATATAAGATCGACAAACACTGATACATCGTTGCTTTGTCACAAAAGGTTGACCACATGGGGTCAAAACAATGTTATCGGAGTATAGATGGTTTTGCAAATTAGTCATAACAATGATAGATTAAAACCACTATTCATGCGATTCATGGCGATGCCAGCTAGATTCTGAAGCGCAAGGACAGTTCCTTCGTTAGCGATGAAATTGGCAGAGGCGTTAACATTAATTTATGGATACAAACTATTGGCCGGCTACCTAACCTACATAGAAAACACATCGCATGATTTGATTTAACAGTCCAAACTGCTCACCAGTCAGGATGTTAACTGAGGTGATTAAGGCGAGATATTACATAAGCTCAATCATGGAAGGCCATACACTATAGAGATGCTACTCAGATTGATCCAATCCACATCAAAATGATTTCGACAGCAATTTGATGAACCTGAACGCATGTTTATGGCTGGTGATACGATTTGTTAGTCGTATGTAACCATTAATTGCTGGATTTTGTAAAATGTTTCAACAAGAAAGAGCAACTTCCATTTGGCGACGAAAGTAAACGTTCGCGATTATTACATCTCTGATGCATAAAGAGGTACCATAAACAACACGTGTACCCAGCGTTCGACATGTATTTCAACAAAAATAACATTCACACGGTGCGTCATAACCTTAGTGGGTACGATGTCTACTGAATCGTGTAGCAGACCTCTTGGCATCCAACTCACCGATAGACTTGATCCCGAAGAACATGAATCTAAACACGACGTTTTGGCTGGGACTTCTGCAATGCGTCGATTCGAGCAAGTTTATGTAGTCGTCTCTGGAGACTATCAATATCTGTATCTGCAAACGATTATGTAGACGTGTTTGATGCATGTTTTGATACAACCATGCGCGTGTCGAAGCTCAATTCCGCCCATTATATTTCGTCACAGGGTACTGGATGCGATCGAATTTGAATTGCATGCAGATAATGGCAAGCAACTATTTGTCATCGTGGAATATCGTATGAATTCAGAGATACGCTTGTACCAATAACCACAATGTGTTCGGGTATAATGCTGCAGGTCCCAACAGTAACATCATGTATGAAGAAACCAATACTTTTGAGCGGATAGTCTATTAACTAGCCACTTCTGTTTAATGAATTTCGATGGATCGATCCTGCTCATACTGATCACCAAAAAGACGTTAGCTTCACAATATACAATGTGACCACAAATATTGAGATGGACTTTTTCAGGCTCACACCGTGCTATGAAAAACATAGAAAATCGGCAAAGGTATTGTCCATTTTAGCGGTGAGAAGAAGAGACGTCAAAGGCGCAGAAAACTATTTTTGGTGGACATGTTGGCTTTCGCAGTAAAAAATCAAAATTCAAAATCACAAAACCAGGTTTTATGGGTTCATATGTGACGTACATATCAAAGCTGCTTATGTACGAGTTTTAATACGACAAGACCAAATGGCTTTGAGGTTTGCATCAATGCTTTGCACACTAATAATGACTCGTTGCTGATGCATATAAATAGCAATGGTGCACAAATTGGATATCCGTGAGTATCCCAAAAAAATTGTTTACTAATGAAAATAACATTTGTGGCAAAAGCATTGAAAACGCCGATGGTGTTCCAGTAGTGATTGTGGAAAGAAAGATTCCAACCAGGAACTGTATCTGGAATATCTGCGAAATCATCGTGAGTTAAAATACACGGCAAATATGATCCGATACAAGAACCATCACATAAATGTGGATAGATGAATTAAAGGAACGTTTTACTCGCTTGATACCAAGCGATGCACATTCCTCGATACAATTACCATTTACTTTTGTCATTGATGATAGTAAGTCAAGTGCAATCACAAATCATGATAACAGTTCCGTATTTGCTTTAACGACTTGCAATTCCTCTCGTACAAATGCCCAACTGTAATAATTTGGTACAGCGGAAAATGGGTTCGCTGTATGAGTGTATAAATCAATTTCACATTGGCAAACACGCATACCGACTATACCAGATTCGTACCACAGCTCTTCCGCTGCATATACATACTGAACAATATAACCGCTGAGTTCTTGAAGTGGTGATAGCTGGTTACCAGATTAGTTTCCTCAGTGAGTAATTTGCATCAAATAGCATTAGCTAGTTAAAATCCTTGTCGCGCGTGTGACTTTATTGTTTCGAGACAGTAATTAAAAGTTTCACAGCCACAAATCCGAGAAAACGTTGCCAGTACTCACGTGTAAGAAAGGTTTCCATGCAATTGGACCAAGTACATAAATGTGCTCTAGCTCATCTGCGACACTACATGATGATTAGGATATTATTCACTCTTCATCGTGTATGTGTTGATAACATCAACTATGTTGAACGCGTATTCGAAAGTTACGGAATCGATATCAAACAGAACATGGAGTGGTAAAAGAAAATATCAGCTTGTTTATCCTTATTAGGTGTTTAGATATCAGCATTCGTTTTGGTATGTTTAAACATATTTACCACAGCGTTTCGCTTGTTTGGCCAAAAATTCTCGAGCAATATCATGAGTGACATTGGCTGCATTGGCTTAGGGTTCCACGGCATCTTCGATCCTACAGTAACGACACCGACTGGCTTGTATTTGGTTAATGCGCTGTGCATTGTGTAAATTGTTTATAAGAGTTTACTTTTGTAAGACTCCAGCTTGTTTACGTCTAGACCACCAAGTTTAGCCTTAAATTTCATTCATCATGTAATGACCCATTCTGTGATTTGTTCTCCCTATATTGGATTAATTGCATGAGGTCATCAATGAGTTCAAGATCAGCACGTTGTTGTGTGAGGTTATTATTGGATGCTCTATAGATATGATACGATGATGTCAACAACTGACAGAATCAACGCGATTCATACATGTTGTTCCATTGCTTTGGTTCGTTCCAAGATTCGAGTCACATATCAAGGGTCGTAGAGCCTAAGCGATTAAATCATGCTGACCGTTTGGGCAATTATTATCGGCCTTGCTGGATCTGGAAAAACGCAATTGATGCCGAATATGATTTAGGATGGCTAACTAAATACGGTCGTACGTGAATCCTAAATCTCTCAATGATCAACTGTGTGATGAGGTTCTCAAAAGTGTTGTAAAAGCGTTTAGTAACAAACGAATTTTTTCTCCCGTTGACATCGCCTATACCATTGATGATTTGGATGAGATACTGGTGGTATGTCCCGATGTGATTCCTAGTACAAAACAACTTTCGTACAAATGTTTACGTAGCCAGCCCAAAAACCCGGTTGTAATTTATTTGATGTCTTAATATCCCAATGTACCTAAATGTATCCGTGACAACTTTATAATGCCCATAATGTATCGTGGCACTAACTCAACGTGCTTGGACATTTTAATTGGTCTCACTTTGCTATAGACCATTCGTTGAATCCGTTTCGTGATACATTTATGTGGATTACTTTGAACCAGTGTATTTTAGAAGTACAACAAACTGCACCATAGTTTGTGCAATAATCGGTATTGTTGTCGCATCTATAGTCTCTGCTGGTGCGTGCAAGTTATTATCGATGCGACTGCATTCACAAGTAAGCGTCTATTCCGAATTGCTCGCGGCCATATTGATTTGTCTCAATACTATCATTAAACTATACTCCTTAGCAGTACACGATGAATTTTTTAATGAAAACGAGTTTCAGACTGTGCTGGCAGTAATGGAAAATAAATGACAAAAAAACCCACGTTATTGCCTATTTAGAGACAATTCAAATTCAAATAAAACAATAACATTCGTCATGTAGTGCGTATTTTGGTCGCAACACTGGACTTCGTGCATCAGTACATTATCACTCACTCAGCAATATTGTCCTTCTACAATCACCGTATTATAGGGTAGTTTCAGAGCGAGATTCTGCCTTATTGGTTACCCTAATGGGACATTGATATATCTGCGAGACTTGATTGTCTCACACACGTGATAAGTGGGTTACAGCTCTCGCGGGACAAACCTAAAAGTGATGAAGCGTATATGGATCGCGTGGTGCTGTCTGTCGGGGGATGGGGTTGGGTGGGGGTGAACGGAATAAGCTGGAAGAGATAGCATGGGACCCATAGAATAACGAATTCGGAAAATACTGCTACTCTAATATCTCCGGGGTGCGTAATGCAAATAAACATCTCTTCAGCATTAGCCGATGGTTCTGCATTAGCCATATTAGCCCACACGGCGAATTTGGACATTTGCTTTCAAAATATTTACATTTCCTAAGTTTGCAGCGTGTTTTTATATTTTTTAAAGTCACAAACACTAGTTTAAAATATATAGAATACATATAAATATTTTACTGCATCTTGTCTAAAAACGGATGCAAAAGAATTTGCAGGTTTTATTTCACTTTAATATATCTATCTATCTATCTATCTATCTATCTATCTATCTATCTATCTATCTATCTATCTATCTATCTACCTACGTCGTTTAATTTCACATAAATTGCATGAGTTGTAGTTTATATGTATTAACCGTTCCGGATCAAAACCTGTTATTATTTGTTTATCTATGAATCTTATTTCTTACTTGTTAACCAAATGTACTGAATTTAGTATGATTCACCTTTTAAATTATTCCTTTATAAACGGAAGTTCTGTTTCGTTTCTTAATATTGTATTTTAAAACAAAACATTGTATTCATAGGGTTTATACAAAAAATGTGACTATTACCTCTTTTTCATCTTTGTATGTATTGGTATGGTATTGTGTCTTTCGTTTCCATATGTACCATTGTCAAGGGATTATTGTTGAACAAAGCATGATGTTATTTTCGCATTCTTATGTCAATTTCGATAAAGAAATCTTTTATCCTTAATGATTATCATTTCGTGTCGTCGGTATCGTCGATATATATTTGCAAGATGTCCAGCTGTTTTCGCCTCAAGTTTGTTCTAGGAAATGACACAACGAAGGCATATACATATATTGTCAAAGCGTGAATACAGTATTGTTTTTTTATCATAAACTACATTAGTGTTCTCTTTTGCTAAAAACATACCACTGCTTATTCAGAGTAAATTAGATTTCATCTGAAATTACATGTTCAATAGCTAACATCATAAGGATCTTGCATTAGGTCTAATTTTATTTAAGTCGTCTTGCAGAAGCATCAGCTGATAAATATGGTGTCTCTTTGTTTAATAATTGAATACTTTCTCAAATTTATATACATGAATTCATATATTATATATGTATTATATATGCCTTGAATTTGTCAGTAAGATAAATACTATCTTTGTTAACATAACAGTCTTAAATATTATATCCATATTAAAGCGAACAATTAATAGTCACCATAAATGCATTTTAAAGATGTATGGATGGATAGTCATATTTGACTCTTTCGAATGGTTGTTGAATTAGAAAAATCAAGGAAGCGTTGTCCATGCGACTTTCAAAAATACGTCATTATATTCTTTTAGATAAATAGCGTTTAGTAAAACAGCTGCTGGACTATTTAATATATGCTTTCAACTTCTTTAAAATTAGTTTTTGGGGAAACGCTAAACCATGATTTCCTGCGAATAGTTCGAAGGTTTAGTCATACAAAATATTGTATATACTTGTACTTTTGACCCTTATTATTAATTATCTGCATTATACTATAATAATTTCTGAAAGATTCGTAATGCTCTAGATTAGATAACCATTTACGTTGTTCATATGGCGTTATATGCATATATTCAGTCAATGTTTCCATGCCACACACAAATACTAGCGTAGTGTAAATGTAATGCCTTGAGGTGTTTTATAACTTTAAATATTCAATAACAGTTCGCACATAAACGTCAAAAGAATATAGTTTTTATGTTTTCAATAGAGCAATGTCTTTATAAATTGTTGAAGAGAGATATATTGTTATGTTGATTAATCCAAGCGACTATTTTCAGCAAACTGACTAGAATATAACCCTAAAATAAAATACTAATTTCCTTCCCATCCAATCTTGAAACTGAGTTTTTGGGCTGATTAAAAGTTAATGCCAAGTATGTGTAAAATATTAATGGCGCACATAAACTTATAGTGATTACTAAATTCATGCATATGAACTCAAGTGAGGACAATATTCAAGGAACACAGTTAGTTTTGAATGTTTGCATGGAATATCCAAGACAAAGCGAAATCGATACTAACCATCTTTCAAACTGTTGCACCTGTTATTGCTAGATATATGTAGTCATTTTGCCTACCAATTTTTGGATTATTTAAAAATGTGCATTGTTTCGTCCTATCATGGTCCAATAAAACAGCAGAAGCCACAGTTGCTCAGCGGAAAGTGCAACAAAACTATTGCGGGTTCAATTATTAAGCAAAATAAATTATGTTACTGTGCACATGTATGCCTGAGTAAGGGATGTAAGTAGTCATTCAACCAATCAACCAATCCAACAAGGCAGCAATTAATCAATCAATTCCTAATGTAGGCAGCATTTATACGCATATCAGCCGGTCGTGTATCCAATAAAGTATGTCAAAGTTTTAGACATTTGCTTACATTTATCAGAGATGTGTTGCTACTGAGAGCTAGGGTCACGTTAGTTTATTATTAGTGAGAAAAACTATTTTAGATTAATTTTATATGGTTTCAATGAATAAGCTAGTGCCGAAAACAAAAATCAAAACGATTAAAAATATATTGAGCGGGAATAGGCAGAGTATCTCTTTTTTCTGTATATCATTTATAATATCGCGATTTTCTCATAATTATAAACCATATATTAAATATAGACCAGGAGTTACTGTCTGATGATAAACACTTCATATGGACATTAAAGAAGGGTATGCCTATTTTTTCATGCGTTCACAAAAGAGTCATCATGCTACATGTCTGCGGCATGATGCTACAGTGCTAGATAGCAATATTATATGTAACACTACTTTCAAACTATTGACATCGCTGCAATATCACTAAACATGTGTTACAAGTAAGCTAGAATATCCAAATCCGACATACACACGCACTGGACTACATTATGAACAAATATATCGATGTATCTTACTACTTACCCTCGCAGCCCTCTTTTGAGTGTGTGCTGTCAACCGGTGTTATACACATTCGTTCGTGCAGGCAATAACTATTTCATTTCAGTTATTTTATGGAATCCTTTGTTATCATAGATTACAGTTATTTTGGGATCAATATTCGAGAAAATATTTACTTACATAATTCAGTTTATAAAACAATTAAACAAGTGATCACCAACATTTTGATTAGCATGTTATCAAAACAGTAAGACATTATGGATTTGATCTTATTGCATATCATGATATATAAAGTTATATGTATATGAGACATTTAAGAATATTCAGATTAATACGGAATAATCTATACATTCTGACATACGATTCGATGATTTATTTTTTTTAGATGGAATTCAGAATACTTTACGTGTTTCTTAAATGTTTACTTTAGGATTTAAAGAAAATAAATATGTTTAATAGTTATTGAACTGATTGCTTTTCCTTCGTCATGATACATTGTTGAATACTTAGTGGAGAAAGAGCTTTGTAAACAGCATCGCATGAACCATGTGCGGGTAGACCACACAAATTCAAGTCACTAATGACTCATTACGTTCTAAGTAATGAACGCAATAATTCAGTAAATTGAAATCAATTACTATCAGTTCAATATTACCTTCAATGATCATATCGAGAGCTGTCGAGTTAAGAGTAACCAATCAAGTCTATGTTTCCACAATCATATCCTTTTTCCCACTTAATTAAATACACTTCTTTAGCGAAGCGCAACATAAGAAGGAAAAGGTATAAGTTGTCGTTATTGGCAAACGTTGGATCTGTTCCTCACAGGAATATACGTTTATAAACAATTTACACACCAATTCATATTGAAGTTACGCAGTCTGTCTATCCATGTATGTATGTATGTATGTATGTATGTATGTATGTATGTATGTATGTATGTATGTATGTATGTATGTATGTATGTATGTATGTATGTATGTATGTATGTATGTATGTATGTATGTATGCATGCATGTATGCATGTATGTATGTATGTATGTGTATTTGTGTGTGTTTGTATGTATGTATGTACGTATGTATGTATCTATATCTGTATGTATTTTCATTAAAGTTTGTATTTCAACTTTCAATTTCTTGAACGCGATCATAAATAAAACTGATTTCGAAATACATATGGGATATAACTGTTATATTACAGTGCCCATTTAATGAATCTTGTTATTAGGTCCACAAGCTTTGCGGGTTGCAGATATATGGGGAAGGTCGACAATATATCGTTTATTTTTATGGTACATCAAATTACAGCAACAGTTCGATATATCTAACATAATATTTGTTAAAATCACTTTGAGTCATTGAAAAAATATTGTTAAAGGTAATTTAATTACTGATGAGAAAATACAATCAGAATCAACGAAATGAACAGGAAATAAAATCCAACTAGTTATGAACTTAATATATACTTAATGTAATCTAGGATGGTATAAGGTATTATTTGAGGTCGATGTAATCGAAATGTTAACATATATATGACAAACAAGACTGCTCGTTGCGACACGGGCATTTAGATCAATATCCCATCCTTGTCTGTATTTAATTGAAACAACGGCTGAGAACTGTTTGAAACCTAATGGCTTTAGCATTAACAGAGTAAAGAAGAGTAAAGGACACATCATGTTATATCGACCTCTGCATGAATACTGTAAGGAGCTTAGTACATAAGCTAAATTTAAAAACAATTCACGTTGGCTTCAAACATTAAATCAATTTTTATTGCTTGTATATCTGTAGAAAGCAAAGAATTGGCATATCTAAAATTACAATAATGTATAGGTCTCTTCTACTAATATTGCTGATGGTATCTGTACAATCGTGTTTGTCTAGTCGTGATCTTGTTATTTATAAACTTCAACCCTGAATTCTTGAAACGACAATCTATATCGGCGTGGTTCAAAATTATGACGTTACTGTATTAGACAAACATCTGCCTCTTAACGCCTTTCATTTCAATCTAGTTACCTTCACGTGTCCATAATTCTTTTGAAAGAAATTAAACATAATTCCAAGATACCAAATTAAAAAATTCCATCAATATATTTGATAATCAGGAATATATTTTAATAATTTAAATAATGCTATGTTCTAGTTGAGATCTTTATCTAGACGCAATATTAATGTTCTCTATCATAGGCTTTGTAATCTAATGAAATCCGATATTCTAAACTTGAATGAAACCATTCCACTGTATTCACGTTCTTGTAGAAGTCTCCGAAACCAAATTAAATATTTATCTAGGCAGCTTTTGGACATTCTCAAAACCAGACTTAAACTACTATTTAGTTTATTTGTATTTACATCGTTATAAGCCACATCTATACTAACAATAAAACGGTAAGTCTATGATAGACTATATATTGTTCACACACTTAATTTATTGTACATCACAATGATTACCTAGAACATTTTCATTCAAACAAGAAGGGCCAATGATTATGACTTCAGTATCATTATAAGTTATGTTTTTAATGCACATATATGAACGTAAATCATGGATATATTCTAAGTGTTAATCTTTAAATAATCTAATATTTTGGTCTGTGTTTTGATTGGATAAATCGATATAAACTGTCTTTATAAAAGATTGATAAAGAACAAATGATTGTCCAATTTTCCATCCTTTTTGTTAACTCTTTATATATTTTTATTTATTAAGTGTCGACTTGAGAGTGATATAAGGTTATATACGCTCATATGACTACTCAGCCAGTCGTTAAGGCTATACTCTTGTATGTCTCATTTAAATTTGAATAGTAATACTTTTGTGTCCCTCTATCCGACTGTATGTAGATCCCTTGGTTTATCCTTGCAATTGCAGTATAAGAAATACCTTATTTTTAAGTTTTTTTTGTCTTGTTGATTTACATGACTCCTTCAAGTTATTTTGGAATTGTGTTCAAATATCAGAATTGATATAGTCAACAAATACAGATGAATTAAATAACAGTATTACTAGTTCTGCTCCTTAAATATGTGTAAGATTATCTGTAATATATCATATGTCCATCACAAGTAGTCTATTTAACATAAACATATAATATTTATTTTTGTTGATCCTTTTTTTGTTTATTGATTTCTTGCTTTTTTAATTGTATTAAAATTAAGGCTTGACTACAATCATCCGTCACGAACGAGGAGAGGGAGGGGCAATACAATCAGCCTTACTTAGTCTATTCATAACGCGTATTTAATGCATTCTACGAAAACGAGAATATAACCCATCAACTCAAAAAGTAACGTATTTAGTACCTATCCAATCGTTGTTTCCTATATACATCGCATACATCTGTTAAGCCGAGCATATATTATGTATTTGTTTCGATGTTAAGAGAAGATTCAATTATTACCGGACAAGCCCACATACCGTGACATCTTTTATTTTTAGTCATTTATATTACTAATTGAGAGGTGTATGGTTGGGAAATATATATAAGCTATGAAAGATTTACCCGACTTAGTTTCATTATGTAACTCAACAAATAACTTCATGACAACACTATTCACATTGGACGATATCAGATGGCAAATAAGACTATCACATCTGTTTTCATTATTTTCTCTGAATCCAGTCAGATGCGGAATAAATAAAAACAAAACACCAAAAACAAACCCAACAAGATCCAGGAAGTATAAGAGTTGGGGTGACCTACTAATTATCAGATTAAGTAGTATGTTTTTTTTTTTAAAAAAATAATTCTTACAATCAATACATATCAAGGACTTTATAGAATATACTGACGGTAGGTTGATATATTTGTTCTGTTCAGAATTTTGTAATGATTGCATTTAGATCATGTCACATAAGTTACATTTGCATAAATCATTAGCTACTTTTTATCTTAAATGCATATCAATTATTCGTAACTAAATTTCATAAAAATTAGTTACCTAGTTTTGACTGTAAAAACCTTAAACTATTTTAATTTCTCTTAGGAAATTTAAAGTTTCCCTATACTACCGACGATATTATTTGTGCCTCATTTATCCCATTTGTCATCATTGACTGTTTATTGTCAGATATTCTTGTTCGTTTTACTAAATGTAGAATTTGTTTTGTTTATATAGGCACAAGCGCACATTTTGATGAATGTGAAATTGCCACTTAAACTTTCTTTGAAAGTGACGTCTCATAATGTATGGTTTTTAATCTTAGATACATCATCTGTTTCACTTTATCGATCCGTTTACGCATGTGTGTTTGATGTGTCGATAAGTGCGCTGATTTATTCCTCCTAGACCTAGATACAATTAATGTTTCCTTACGGTATTATTAACGGGGTATTCCAACAGAAAATTACAAATGCATTTATCGTTCGATTAGCAGTGAATCCTAAATACTGATGCAAAATCTATTGATTATAGCGTAGAAAAAGAAAACAAAATGCTAAATCAGATATTTTTTCTACATGATATGGAAATGGTATCAAAATATCCAGATTATATCGAGTCCATTTGTCATCAGTGGGAATAAATCATAGCAATATTTCCCAGCAGGTAATGAATTACATTAGACATTCATACTTCTAATAAATATAGTTCACGTCTGATTCGTCAGTATGGTTATCGGAATGAGTCTATAGACTCATTACATTCTAATATATGTATATGCTTTTACTTCAAGAAAATGCACCACGTCTTTTACATACATCATTATTTTAAGACGTTTGCAATCCATACCATGCTTGTGTAGATACATATGGTATTTTTCTGGTGTGTTCATAAATTCTTCCAAACGGAAAACTACTGTTTGACTACCGTAAGACGTGCATATACCTGTTCCATACCGGGCTTTTCAAACCTTCTATCTCCGAGAATAAGACAAACGTGTCAGTTTATGACCATTTACATTTTGATAGGATATCAGGATAACAGGCATTACCTCAATTTCCTGTGATCGATTTATATGATAAATTTAGTATACATAATGTTGAGACGTTTGTAATTTAGTCATATATGCATAACTGATAATGTCCGGGACAAAGTAGTCGTGTTACATGTTATCTATATATGCCTTATACGTTAAGATTTTGTACATCAATGACCAAGCCAGGCAGTTTCACATAGAAGGTTTCATGTCAGTTTGTGTCATAATTGCCTTCATAAATGCAGAAATGTAAATATATTTTCTTCATGTATTCACATTTAAGTAACTACTCATTTCAACAGTTTGTTCACAATGCGAATACATGGGTTATCTATGTTGTAGTAAGACAAGTACCAAACAGTGTGATTCAGCAGGTGAATATTGTAACTGCAAGCCGCAGTCCCAATTATACATGCAGGCGACTCAGGTTTTGGCAGTCTGTTGTTGAATCGGAGACGGCACAATCACACAGCAGCTCCCTGAGTGACGAAGGAGCCTTATCTATGGACAGCACCGCCTGTGCCACATTGAGAGGTTCCTAGAAAATGTGGCCTAATTAAAGCTCATATACTTGCACCCAGTTGGCCTATCGCAGCCAATATATATTTTCTAACGCGGTCGAAACATAACGGAACAAACAAGGCATATCAATCCTCATATCGTGGGAAAAGGCTAAACACGAATCCATATGGAGCTGTGTAGGTCAGGATACGGTAGAGTGTAGTGAAATAATAAATATAACTTCCAATCAACATTAAATAAAATTTGTATAATGGCTACTAAAATAGTATATAATGAATATAGTCTTACTACGGTTTAGTATATGTTTGCAGACTAGTAACGATGACAAAATGGTTGTGATTTTAAATACAAAGTTTTATTCGTGGCGCTTATGCTGAAATAAAAACCAGATTAGAATTATAAACATAAATATGAACCATATATACATGGATAAAACCAGAACGTACTGTGTATGCAATTTGGTTCCAAACCAATTATGCCACACATCCTAATCATTATTTTACTCTACTAATACTTGACTGTGTTTGTTTCATTGAACATTTTTAATCCGAAGCAATAATTGTAACATAAACTCACCGTTTATTGCTTTGATATCAATAGCAAGCTGTCTGAGAGTAATCAAGAAGAAAATATACAATCTTAATAAATGAATCCCCACCGTTCCGTTATTTAAATACATGTTTAAATACATTATGTTACTATATTCCACGTTTTATGTAAATTTTCTGCGCGGGAAATATTTATCGCTAAACTAACTTTCCAAAGCCAGATTGTCTTTTCGTTAGCTTTTTGTAGCATTCCATAATAGGTTTTTACGATTTTAAGGTGTACACATTGAAGGGTGTGGAAATCATACATTCCTTACACTTGCGGATCTTCTGTTTGTATCGGAAAACATAGCCATGTTAGAGCACAAACCTTTGCTCTTTACTTTGACCTCTTATTAAATGTACTGTAAGGCCATTGATTAGCGTCCCTATATATAGGAAACTGACAAGACCCAAGCCACATGTTACCTCTTTATCCTGACAGTAAAACTCCAAGTTGATAACTGACGAGGAAGTAGCGTTTCATATTAAGTAACCTGATGTACATGATCTGTAGTCTATACAGTGAAGTCAATTCCAATAAAGAATATATTCTGTGATATTTACTTGACTTATTATATATGGATCTTTAAATTCTTGATATTATACATGGTATCTTTAATTTCATGTTTGTGTTTGTTTTGTCCTTGCGGTTTTCGAGGTTGGGATGGGGGGCTAAGATATAAGGTATATTAGAATACCGTTGAAAAATAAAAATCTTCTGTTTTTCATCGTTTCTCCTTGCTGGAAGTGGTGATCTATAGAGATCCGTATACACAACTAGAGAACCATTACGGATTAGCTCTACTAAAGTCTAATCTAAGTCTATAATATTAGACAATATTCTAAGTAAAATAAAATTAAAAACTACAATGACAAGGAAAGTCATTTAGTTTAGTACTTTTTGGAATTATTAATAAAATCTTAAATCAACCGCAAATAGGTTCAGTTCCAAATTGTAAATTCGCAATAAGTATATGTTTTATCATGGCTGTATTAGTTATCTGTCTACTGCGTCTGTCCTGATATGGGGAGATATGACGTAACTTGTTATCGAGCGTTTCTTCGGTATACAGAGGGACTGACTTTGACTCAAAATGGCAGTCGTGCTGCAATCATATTACACAAATTTGCAAATTTGGATAGAGTCTAACGATATATCTGCGAGATAATTAGAAATATGTTAAACGGAGCCATTCTATTTAAACTGTGTTGCTAATATCGCATTGAATATTACCACAAAAAACATTCTACAATGGGTGATTACTGACCAGGAAGTCAGTGAACAGTGTATGGTAGATGATTCATTGCACTGCCTGCTCGTTTGAACTCCAAGAACGAGGCGTTATTCTATGTACTAATTAGATCATACAACAATACATTATCTGGTATGAAAAGGTAAGTTGATAACCAGTTTTATATTCAGCCATTTCAAATTCACTTACTAATTCTTATTCTAGATAATGTAGTTTTACATTTCATGTCAAACAGTTGCATATCATGCTCATTAAGAAGCATATGGAACTAAGGTGGTCATCGATACAGACATTATCTAGTCAATCTTTATCGCACACTTTAACATTGCAAAGTGGATAATACTTCGAATGAAAGAAGAACGAATAATGTCGTTCTTTGCTACAGACGATACACGTTTCGTTTGTTGTTGACAACACCAGTTCCAAAGAATTAGTATGATAGTTCAAAAGTATATATATATATATATATATATATATATATATATATATATATATATATATATATATATATATATATTCTGCTGGTAGAAAGTGTAAGTAGAGCAAACCTGCTACTACCTTCATAATAAAGATTGTTAACAGCTGCGTATATTCAAATGTTGAGTGGCGATTAAATTGTTGAGTCAAAAAAGTATAACTAAGCTTTGTGTTGAATTTCCAAAAGGAAATTTACAAATTCCAGTAGAATGGAATCTCAAATATGTAAGATAGAACTTGAGATCGCTTTATCGTTTGAATGCGTCATAAAGGTTCGTTAAAGGAGAACAAAATATGTTGTTTGAATTGTACGAAGCCAAATAAGATCACAATTTTAAGTTGGCGAATCTGCGGCTGACCTTATAAACAGAACGAAACAAATAATGGTTTCATTTTTAGGCGATGAAAACGATACAGAAACGTTTACGATGTAACCATTGACGAATATGTTTTAGAGTAGACAATTTTTATAAATATGATGGGGTAATACATATAAGACACTTGAAATCATGGGAACTAAAAAATGTGTTCTTCATGAACAATTAAACATGGCAATGTTAAACGACCCAATGGAACGACAGCTATTCTTATAATAGTTATTTTGATCAAAAATATTCACCATGATATCAATAATATAGTCCAAACGAGAGCCTTGTGCGATAATATTTAGGCGTCGTACATAGTGATTAAGCATTTGAAAGTATTGGATATACACCCACAACGAGTGGTGAGTTGTGCGTTACTTGATACGTTACTATCAAGATTAATGAGAAGCAGTTTCACCAAATGAAAGACTGACGAAACTTTGCACTGGAAAACAGTTGTTATATGAAATGTCGGTGGTTGCATCATTGTCGTGCCATAAATGTCATCATTTGATTTTGATGAATGTAAAATCTTCAATATATTAAAAAAAAACCTATGTGATTTATTAGCGGACCAAGTTAAGCACACAAATATTTTGCAGCTTTCATGTGAATAAGACGTTCCATGGCACTGAAACGTTACAAACGCGAAGTAATGTGGTACACATGCACATATTCAGTCAGGGAATATGGTCACGGCATGCCTGAAATGTATCATCGGATTTAAACCATGTATCCAACTTCGCATGTTACGTGGAGCTGCGCAGAAACAAAATCAAAATCACAAGCGTAATAAGCGAAATAAACAAAAGACATAATCACATTTATTGAATCGATCCCATTTCTGATCCTGACAAACTACTAAAAATAAAACAAACCATCGACAGCAGTTCTCAGTTAATATGATGTTTCTTTATATCGTCAGTACAAATATGCTTACAGTACCATAGCTAAGACATCTCTTACGGCATTATGTTATATGTATCAAACGCCGCATCAATAATGCAAACATACGTGAATTATCGAAACCCGTCTTTGTGCTGAATTTACTATTACGGTCACTACCGTCTGCCACTACCAAGGCCACAGCAACCAACCGTAAAACAAATACGCAAATATGCGCCCTACAACAGTAGCCAAATACCCAGAATCAAATATGAAGCCGACATTCTTGCGATATTTGACTCGCGAAAACAAAAGGGTGTTGATGATGAAAACTTTCTTGCCCCCTGTGCTATCAGATATGATGCAGATAAGTATGTTCATGCAAATAAACAGCAATCACAAGTTCTCGAATTCAAATTAAATTTAAGAAACGTAGGGGTGAGTCTCAAAATCACGTGACTATCATATTATACACTTGCACAACAATCATATAAGATCGACAAACACTGATACATCGTTGCTTTGTCACAAAAAGATTGACAACATGGGGTCAAAACAATGTTCTCGGAGTTTAGATGGTTTTGCCAATTAGTCATGACAATGATAGATTAAAACCACTACTCTGTCGATTCATGGCGATGCCGGCTAGATTATGACGCGCAACGACAGTTCCTTCGTTAGCGATGAAATTGGCAGAGGCTTTAAAATTAATTGATGGATACAATCTCTTGGCCGGCTATTTAACCTACATAGAAAACACATCGCATGATTTTATTTAACAGTCCAAACTGTTCACAAGTCAGGATGTTTACTGAGGTGATTAAGGCGAAATAGTACATAAGCTCAATCATGGAAGGCCATACTCTGTGGAGTTGTTACTCAGATTGATCCAATCCACATCAAAATGATTTCGACAGCAATTTGATGAACCTGAACGCATGAATATGGCTGGTGATACGATTTGTTAGTCGTATGTAACCATTAATTGCTGGATTTTGTAAAAGGTTTCACCAAGAAAGGGCAAATTCCATCTGGCGACGAAAGTAAAAGTTCGCGATTATTACATCTCTGATGCGTACAGCGGTAAACAACACGTGTACCCAGCGTTTGAAATGTATTGCAACAAAAATAACATTCACACGGTGCGTCATAACCTTAGTGGGTACAATATCTATTGAATCATGTAGCAGACGTCTTGGCATCCAACTCACCGATAGACTTGATCCCGAAGAACATGAAACTAAACATGACGTGTTGGCTGGGACAACTGCAATGCGTCGAATCGACCAAGTTTACGTAGTCGTGTCAGACTACCAATATCTGTAACTGCAAACAATTATGTAGACGTGTTTGATGCATGTCTTGATACAATCATGCGCGTGTCGAAGCTTAATTCCGCCCATTATTTTTCTTATCAGGGTACTGGGTGATATCGAATTTGAATTGCACTCTGATAATGGCAAGCATATATTTATCGTCGCGGATATCGTATGAAATCAGAGACACGCTTGTACCAGCAACCACAATGTGTTCGGGTATAATGATGCAGGTCCCAACAGTAACATCATGTATGAAGAAACCAATACTTTTTAGCGGATACTCTATGAACTAGCCACTTCTGTTTAACGAATTTCGATGGATCGACCCTGCTCTCTCTGATCACCAATAAAACGTTAGCATCACAACATACACAGTAACCACAAATATTGAGAAGGACTTTTTCAGGCTCACACCATGCTTTGAAAAACATAGAAAATCGGCAAAGGTCTTGTCCATTTTAGCGCTGAGCAGAAGAGACGTCGAATGCTTAATATGGACCCGGCCTTTCATTCCAGTAAACTATTTTTGGTGGACATGTTGGCTTTCGCAGTAAAATATCAAAATTCAACCTGACAAACCAGTATATATCGGTTCATATGTGACGCACATGTCAAAGCTGCTTATGTACTAGTTTTAATAAAGCAAGATCAGGATTGCACCAATACTTTGCACTCCAATACTGACTCGTTGCTGTTGCATATAAATATCAGTGGTGCACAAATTGGATACCAGTGAGTATCCGATAAAACAATGTTTACTATTGAAAATGACATTTGTGGCAAAATCATTGAAAAGGCCGAAGGTGTTCCAGTGGTGATCGTGGAACTGTACCTGGAATATCTGCGAAACCATCGTGAGTTATCATACACGGCAAATATGATCCGATCCAAGAACCATCACATAAACGTGGATCGATTCATTAAAGGAACTTTTTACCCATTTGATACCAATCGATGCACATTCCTCGATGCAGTTACCACTTACTTTTGTCATTGATGATAGTTAGTCACGTGCAATCGCAAATCATGATAACAGTTCGGTATTTGCTGCAAAGACTTGCAATTCCTCTCGTTCAAATGCCCAACTGTATTAATTTGGTACAGGGGAAGACGGTGTCATCAACCTGTAAAGGGTGCGCTGTGTCAGTCTATAAATCAATTTCACATTGGCAAACACGTATACGGTCTATACCAGATCCGTAGCACTACTCTTCCCCTACATATACATACTGAACAATATTACTACTGAGTTCTTGAAGTGGTGATAGCTGGTTATCAGATTAGTTTCCTCAGTGAGTAATTTGCATCAAATCGCATTAGCTAGTTTGAATCATTGTCGCGCGTGTGACTTTATTGTTTCGAGACAGTAATTAAAAGTTTCACAGCCACAAATCCGAGAAAACTTTGCCAGTACTCACGTGTAAGAAAGGTTTCCATGCAATTGGACCAAGTACATAAATGTGCTCTAACTAATCTGGGACACTACATGATGATTATGATATTATTCACTCATCATCATGTATCTGCTGGGAACATTGACTATGTTGAACGTGTATTCGTAGGTACGGTATCAAACAGAACATCGAGTGGTAAAACAACATATCAGCTTGTTGAACCTCATTAGGTGTTTGGACATCAACATTCGTTTTGGTATGCTTAAACAAATTTACCACAGCGCTTCGCTTGTTTGGCCATCTATTCTCGAGCAAAATCATGACTGAGATTGGCTGCACTGGCTAACAGCTTCGATCCTACAGTAACGACACGGACTGGCGTGTGTTTGGATAATGCGTGGTGCATTGTGTGAATTGTTTATAAGGGTTTACTTTTGTAAGTCTCCGGGTTGTTTACGTCTACACCAAAACGTTCAGTCTTGAATTTCATTCATCATGTAATGATCCATTATGTGATTTGTTCTCCCTATATTGGATTTCCTGCATGAGGTCATGAATGAGTTCCAGATCAGCACGTTGTTGTGTGAGGTTATAATTGGATGCTCTATAGATAAGATGATGTCAGCAACTGGCAGCATCAACGCGATTTATAGATGCTGTTGCATTGCTTTGGTTCTTTCCAAGATTCGAGTCACATATCATGGCTCGTAGAGCCTAAACGATTAAATCATGGTGACCATTCGGGCAATTATTAACGCCTTGCTGGATCAGGAAAAACACCGAATTGTTGCCGCATATGATTTAGGATGGCTAAATAGTATTGGTCGTACGTGAATCCTAAATCTCAATGATCAATTGTGTGATATGGTTCTCAAACGTGTTGTAAAAGCGTTGAGTAACAAACGAAATATTTCTCCCGTTGCCATCGCCTATACCATTGATTATTTGGATGAGATACTGGTGGTATACCCCGATGTGATGCCTAGTACAAAATAATTTTCGCACAAATATATTTACGTAGCCAGCCCATAAACACGGTTGTAACTTATTTGATGTCTTAATATCCCAATGTGCCTAAAGGTATCCGTAACAACTGTATAATACCCATGATGTATCGTGGCTCTGACTCAACGTGCCTTGGATATTTTAATTGGTCTCGCTTTGCCACGGACCAATCGTTGAATACATTTCGTGATATATTTATGTGGATTACTTTGAAACCAGTGTATTATAGAAGTACAAAAAACTGCACCATTGTTTGTGCAATAATCGGTATTATTGTCGAATTTATAGTCCCTGCTGCTGCGTGCAAGTTATTTTCGATGCAACTGCATTCACAAGTAAGCGTCTATTCCAAATTGCTCGCAGCCATACTGATTATCCTCAATACAATCTTTAAACTATATTCCGTAGCAATACACTAAGAATTATCCAATGAGAACGAGTTTCAGACTGTGCTGGCAGTAATGGAAAATAAATGACAACAAAAAACAAACCGCGCGATTGCAGATTTAGAGACAATTCAAATTCAAATAAAACATTAACAATTCGTCATGTAGTGCGTATTTTGGTCGCAACACTGGA
The DNA here is from genome assembly GCA_030141615.1 of Unio pictorum. Classification (NCBI taxonomy): domain Eukaryota; kingdom Metazoa; phylum Mollusca; class Bivalvia; order Unionida; family Unionidae; genus Unio; species Unio pictorum. The sequence goes on along the minus strand of JARLTB010000360.1, from coordinate 7,755,720 downwards.
CTTCGTGCATCAGTACATTATTACTCACTCAGCAATATTTTCCTTTTACAATCACCATATAATAGGGTAGGTTCAGAGCAGGATTATAAACCTCATTACCCTAAGGGGACACTGATTTATATGCTAGACTTGAATGTCTCACACACGTGATGAGTGGGCTTACAGCTCTCTAGAGACAAACCTAAAAGTGATGAAACTTAAATGGATCGCGTGGCGCTGTCTGTGGGAGGGGGAGGGCGGACGGAATAGGCTAGAAGAGATAGCATGGGACCCATAGAATAACGAATTGTGAAAATACTACTACTCTAATTTCAAGGGGGTGCGTAATGCAAATAAACATCTCTTCCGCAATAGTCAATGGTTCTGCATTAGCCCCATTAGCCCACACGGCGAATCTGGACATTTATTTTCAACATAATTACATTTCCTAAGTTTGCAGCGTGTTTATATATTTTTAGACTCACAAATACTAGTTTAAAATATATATAATACATAATTTCAAATATTTTTATAGATGGATAATTATTGAATGTTTAAAGTTGTGAATCCATTCCAGGAACTAATGCTTTTAATATAAATATTCTCTCTAAATATCTATCTTTCTATATATATATATATATATATATATATATATATATATATATATATATATATATATATATATATATATATATATATATACGTCGTTCTTTTCCACATAAAATGCATGAGTTGTAGTTTATATGTATTAGCCATTCCTTGTCAAAACCTGTTATTATTTGTTTATCTATGCCTCTCATTTCTTACTTATTTACGAAATGTACTGAAATTAGGATGATTCGCCTTGTACATTATTCCTTTATAAAGGGAAGTTTTTTTACATTTCATAATATTGCATGTGAACCTATACATTGTATTCATAGGGTTTATACGAAAAAAGTGACTATTAGCTCTTTTTCATCTTTATATTTTTTTATGGTATTGTATCTCTCGTTTAAATATGTACCGTTGTCAATTGATTATCGTTGAACAAACCATGATGTTATTTTCGCATTCTTCAGTCAATTTCGATAAAGAAAACTCTCATCCTTAATGATTATCATTTCGTGTCGTAGGTATCGTAGGAATATATTTGCAAGATTTCCTGCTATTTTTGACTCAAGTTTGTACTAGGAAATGACACATCCAAATCATATACATATATTGTTAAAGCGTGAATACAATATTGGTTTTTTATCATGAACTACATTATTGTTCTCTTTTGCTAAGATCATACCACTACTTATTCGGAGTAAATTAGATTTCATCTCAAATGACATATTCAACAGCTATCATCATAAGGATCTTGCATTAGGTCTAATTACATTTAAATCGTCTTGCAGAAGCATCAGCTGATAAATATGGTGTCTCCTTGTTTAATAATTGAATACTTTCTCAAATTTATATACATGAAATCATATATTATATATGTATTATATATGCCTGCAATTTGTCAGTAAGACAAATACTATCTTTGTTAACATAAGAGTCTTAATAATTTAATCCTTATTAAAGTGAACAATACAAAGTCACCATAAATGCATTGTGTGATGTATGGATGGATAGTCATATTTGACTCTTTCGATTGGTTGTTGAATTAGAAAATCCAGGAGGCGTTGTCCATGCGACTTTCTAAAATACGTCAATATATTCTTTTAGATAAATTGCTTTTAGCAAAACAGCTACTGGACTATTTAAAATATGCTTTCACCTTCTTTAAAATTAGCTTTTGGCGAGGCGCTACACCTTAATTTAAAGCGAATAGTTTGAAGGTTTAGTCATACATAGTATTGTTTATACTTGTAGTTTTAACCCTTCTTATTAATTATGTGTATTATACTATACTAATTTCTGAACGATTGGTAAGGCTCTAGATTAGATAACCATTTACGTTGCTCATATTGCGTTATATACATATATTCAGTCAATGTTTCCATGCCACACACAAATACTACCGTATTGTAAATTTAATGCCTTGAATTGTTTTACAGCTTTTAATATTCAATGACAGTTCGCACAGAAACGTCAAATGAATATAGTTTTAATGTTTTCAATAGGCCAATATCTTTATAAATTGTTGAAGAGTGAAATATTGTTATGTTGATTAATGCATACAACTATGTTCAGCAAATTGACTAGAATATAACCTTAAAAGAAAATACTAGTTATCTTCCCAACCATTCTTGAAACTAAGCTTATGGGCTGATTAAACGTTAATGCCAAGCATGTGTAAAATATGAATGGAGCAAATGTACTAATAGTGATTACTAAATTCATGCATATGAACTCAAGTGAGGACAATATTCAAGGAACACAGTTAGTTTTGGATGTGTGCATAGAATAGCCAAGACAAAGCGAAATCGATACTAACCACCTTTCAAACTGTTGGACCTGTTTTTGCTAATTTAATATAGCCCTTTTGCCTACCAAATTTTTGGATTATGTAAAAATATACATTGTTTTGTCCCATCATGGTCCAATAAAACAGCAGAAGGCACAGTTGCTCAGCGTAAAGTGCAACAAAAATATTGCTGGTTCAATTATCAATTATTTCCCGAAACAAATTATGTTACTGTGCACATGTACGCCTGAGTAAGGGATATAAATAGTCATTAAACCCATCATTCAATCAAACAAGGCAGTAATTAAACAATCGATTCCTAAGGAAGGCAGTGTTTATTTCAACTTGGTGTATATAATATCAGCCGGTCGCATATCCAATAATGAATGTCAAAGTTTTAGAAATTTACTTACATTTATCAGAGATCTGTTGCTACCGAGAGTTATTTCACTAGGTTACGTTACGGTATTATTAGTGAAAGAAACTATTTTAGACTAATTTGCTGTGCTTTCAATGCATCAGCTAGCGCCGAAAACAAAAGTCAAAACGAATACAAATATATTGAGCGTGAAAAGGCAGAGTATCCTTGTTTTCTGTATATCATTTCTTATTTTGCGATTTTTCTCATAATTATAAACCATATAGCAAATATAAAACAGGAGTTCCTGTCTGATGATAAACACTTCATATGGACATTAAAGAAGAGTATGCTTATGTTTTTCATGCGTTCATTAAAGAGCCATCATGCTACATGTCTGCGGCAAGATGATAGAGTGCTGGATATAAATATTACCTTTTACACTACTTTCAAACTGCTGACATCGCTGCGATATCACTAAGCATGTGTTACAAGTAAGTTAGAATATCCAAATCCGACATGCACATGCACTGGACTACCTTATGAACAAATATATGGATTTATCTTACTACTTACCCTCTCCGCCCTCTTTTGAGTGTGTGCTGTCAACCGGTGTTATACACATTCGTTCGTGCAGGCAATAACTACTTCATTTCAGTTATTTTATGGAATCCTTTGTGATCATAGATTACAGTTATTTTGGGATCAATATTCGAGAAAATATTTACTTACATAATTCATTTTAAAAAAAAGAATTAAATAAGTGATCACCAACATTTTGATTAGCACGTTATCAAAATAGTAAGACATTATGGATTGGATCTTACTTGTATATCATGATATATAAAGTTATATGTATATGAGACATTTAATAATATTCAGATTAATACGGAACAATCTATACTTTCTGACATATGATTCGATGATTTAAATTTATTTTACATGGAATTCAGAATACTTAAATGTTTACTTTAGGATTTAACACAAATAAATATGTTTTAAAGTTATTGAACCGATAGCTTTTATGTTGTCATAATACATTGCTGAATACTTAGTGGAGATAGAGCTTTGTAAACAGAATCGCATGAAAGATCGTAAGTACTTACGAGTATAAACCATGTGCGAATAGTCTACAAGAATTCAAGTCCCTACTGACTCATTACGTTCTAAGTAATGAACGCAATAATTCAGTAAATTGAAAGCAATAACTACCAGTTTAATACTACCAGCAATGATCATATCGAAAGCTGTCGGGTTAAGCGTAACCAATCAAGTCTATGTCTCCACAATCATATCCTTTTTTCCAACTTAAACACTTCTTTAAAGTTCGAATATAGCGAAGCGCAACATCAGAATGAATAGGTATAAGTTGTCGTTATTGGCAAAGGTTGGATCTGTTCCTCACAGGAATAAACGTTTCATAAACAATTTACACACCCATCCATATTGCAGTTACGCAGTCTGCCTATCCATATATGTATGTATGTATGTATGTATGTATGTATGTATGTATGTATGTATGTATGTATGTATGTATGTATGTATGTATGTATGTATGTATGTATGTATGTATGTATGTATGTATGTATGTATGTATGTATGTATGCATGTATAAGTATGTATGTATGTATGCACGTATGTATGTATGTATGTATGTATGTATGTATGTATGTATGTATGTATGTATGTATGTATGTATGTATGTATGTATGTATGTATCTTCATTAAAGTTTATAGTACAACTGATTTCAAAATACATATGGGATATAACTGTTATATTACAGTACCTATTCAATGAATCTTATTATCAAGTAAACAAGCTTTACGGGTAGCAGATATATGAGGAAGGTCGACAATATATATTTTATTTTTATGGTACATCAAATTACAACCACAGTTCGATATATCTAACATAATATTTGTTAAAATCACTTTCAGTCACTGAATAATTATTATTAAAGGTAATTTAATTACTGAGGAGAAAATACAATCAGAATCATCGAAATGAACAGGAAATAAATTCCAACCAATTATGAACTTAATTTGATACTTAATGTAATCTAAGATGGCATAAAGTATTATTTGAGGTCATTGTAATAGAAATGTTAACACATGTACGACAAACAAGACTGCTCATAGCGACACGGGCATTGAGTTCAATATCCCATCCTTGTCTGTATTTAATTGAAACAACGGCTGAGAACTGTATAAAACTAATGGCATTAGAATTAACAGAGTAAGCAACTGCAAAGGACACATCATTTTATATCGACCTATACATCAATAATGTAAGGAGATTAGGACATGAGCTAAATTTAAAAAATGTTCACGTTGGCTTCGAACATCAGATTAATTTGTATTGGTTGTGTATATGTAGAAAGCAAATAATAGGCATATCTAAAATTACAATAATGTACAAGTCCAGACTGATTTACTAGCTGCTAGGGCAAGATACAATATTGCTGTTTTCGGCAAAGGTGGGCGATTGTAGGCCTACACGGGTCTCTTCTACTAATATTGGTTATAGTATCTGTACAATCGTGTTTGTCTAGTCGTGATCGTGTTAGTTATAAAATTCAACCCTGAATTCTTGAAACGACAATCTATATCGACGTGGTTCAAAATTATGATGTTACTGTATTAGATAAACACCTGCCTCTTGACGTCTTGTAATTCAATTTAGTTACCTTCACGTGTCCATAATTCTTTTGAAAAAAGTTAAAACTAATTCCACGATAACAAATTTAAAAAATGTCATCAATACATTTGATAATCAGGAATATATTTTAATAATTTAAATAATGTTATGTTCTATTTGAGATCTTTATCTAGACACAATATTCATGTTTTCTATCATAGGCTTTGTAATCTAATGACATCCGATATGCGAAACTTGAATGAGACCATTCCACTGTATTCACGTTTTTGTAGAATTCTCTGAAACCAAATTAAATATTTATCTAGGCAGCTTCTGGGCATTCTCAACAACAGACTTAACATACTATTTATATTGATAGATTATATATTGTTCACACAATTAATTTATTGTCCATCACAATTATTAACTAGATCATTTTCATTCAAACAAGACAGGCCATTGATTATGACCTCAGCATCATTTTAATTTTTTTTTAATGCATAGATATGAACGTAAGACATGGACATCTTCTAAGTGTTAATCTTTAAATAATCTAATATTTTGGTCTGCGTTTTGATTGCATAAATCGATATAAACTGTCTTTATTGAAAGATTGTACAAGAACAAATGATTGTCCAATTTGCTGTCCTTTGGTTAACTCAGTATATAACTTTTATTTTTTAAGTGTCGACGTGAGACTGATATAAGGATCTATACGCACATATGACTACTCAACCAGTCGTTAAGGCTATACTCTTGTATGTCTCACTTAAATATGAACAGTACTACTTTTGTATCTCTCTATCAGACTGTATGTATATCATTGGTTCATCCTTGCAATTGCAGTATATGGAAGATATTGCACCGAAATACCTTATTTTTAGGTTGAATCATCTTGTTGGTTTAGAAGATTCCATAAAGTTAATTTGGAATTGTGTTCAAATATGAAAATTGATATAGTCAACAGATACAGATGAAATAAATAACATTATTACTTGTTCTGCTCCTTTAATATATGTACGATTATCTGTAACATAGCATATGTCCATCACAAGTAGTCTAATTGAGATTAACATAGAATATTTATTTTTATTGATCCTTTTTTGTTTATTGTTTGCTAGCCTTTTTAATTGTATTAAAATTAAGGCTTGACTACAATCATCCGTCAGGAACGAGGAGAGGGAGGAGCAATACAATCAGCCTTACTTCTTATATTTATTACGTTTATTTAATGCATTCTACGAAAACGAGAATATAACCCATAACCTCAGAAAATAACGTATGTTGTACCTATCGTATCGTTGTTTCCTATATACATCGCATACATCTGTTAAGCCGTGCATATATTATGTATTTGTTTCAGTGTTACGAAAAGAGTTAATTATTACCTAACAAGCCCACATACCGTGACTTCTTTCATTTTTAGCCACTTCTATTACTCATTGAGGGATATATGGTTGGGAAATATATATAAGCTATGAAAGAGTTACCCGACTTAGTCTCATTATGTAACTCAACAAATAACTGCATGACAACACTTTTCACATTGAACGATGTCAGATGGTAAAGAAGACATCACATCTGTTTACATTATTTAATCTGAATATTAATCCAGTCAGATGCGGACTAAATAAAAATAAAACACCGAAAACAAACCCAAGAAAAGCCAGAAAGTATAAAAGTTGGGGTCACTTACTGATTGTCAGATGAAGTAGTATCCTTTTTATCACATTAATGCTTACAATCAATACATATCAATTACTTTATATAATATACTGTAGGTAGGTTGATATATTTGTTCTGTTGAGAATTTGGTCATGATTGCATTTAGATCATGTCACATCAGTTACATTTTCCTAAATCATCAGCTACTTTTTCTCTTCCATGCATATACATTATTCGCTAAGTAAATTTCATAAAAATTAGTTACCTTGTTTTGACGGTAAGAACCTTAAACTCTTTCAATTTCTCTGAGGAAATTTAAAGTTTCCCTATACTAATGACCATATTATTTGTATCTCATTTATCCCATTTGTCATTATTGACTGTTTATTGTCAGATATTCTTGTTCGTTTTACTAAATGTACAATTTGTTTTGTTTATATAGGAACAAGCGCACATTTTGGTGAATGTGAAATTGCCACTTAAACTTTCTTTAAAAGTGACGTCTCATAATGTATGGTTTTTAATCTTAGAAACATCATATGTTTCATTTTATCGATCCGTTTACGCATGTGTGTTTGATGTGTCCGTAAGTGCACTTGATTTATTCCTGCTATACCTAGATACAGTTAATGTTTATTTACAGTATTGTCAACGGAATATTCCAACATAAAATTACAAATTCATTTATCGTTCGATTAGCAGTGAATCCTAAATACTGATGAAAATCTCTTGATTATAGAGCAGAAAGCGAAAGCAAAAGCTAAGTCAGCCATCATTTTTCTACATGGTATAGACATGGTATCAAAATATACAGATTATATCGAGTTTATTTGTCATAAGTGGTTTTAAATCATAGCAATATTACCCAGCAGATAATGAATTACATTAGACATTCATACTTCTAATAAATATAGTTCACGTCTGATTCGTCAGTATGGTTATCGGAATGAATCTATAGACTCATTACATTATGATATATGTATATGCGTGTACTTCAAGAAAATGCACGACGTCTTTTACATACATCATTTTTTTAAGACGTTTGCAATCCATACAATGCTTGTGTAGATACATATGGTATCTTTCTGGTGTATTCATAAATTTTTCCAAACGGACAACTACTGTTTGACTACCGTAAGAAGTGCATATACCTGTTCCATACCGGGCGTTTGAAATATTCCATCCCCGTCAATAAGACAAACGTGTCAGTTTATGACCTTTACCTTTTGATAGTATATCGGGATTACAGGCATTACCTCAATTTCCTGTTATCGATTTACATTATAAATTTAGTATACATAACGATGAGAATTTTGTAATTTAGTTATGCATGCATAACTGATAATGTCCGGGACCAAGTAGTCGTGTTACATGTTCTCTATACATGCCGTATACGTTACGATTTTGTACATCAATGTCCAAGCCTGGCTGTTTGACATAGATTTCCTGTCAATTTGTCATATAATTGCCTTCATAAATGCACAAATGTAAATATATTTTATTCATGTATTCACATTTAAGTAACTACTCATTCCAACAGTTTGTTCACAATGCGAATACATGGGTTATCTATGTTGTAGTAAAAAAAAAATATAAAACAGTGTGATTCGGCAGGTGAAAAATGTCACTGGGAGACGCAGTCCCAATATACATGCAGGCGACATAGGTTTTGGCCATCTGGTGTTGAGTCGGAGACGACACAATCACACAGCAGCACCCTGTGTGACGAAGGAGCCTTATCTATGAAAACGGAGCTGTATATACCCTGTGATGGTCCGGGAAATGAAAGACCGATTAACTTTATTCAGGAGTAGGTTTCATGATCAAGAACTCAATCGCCACCACGTTAACAAACCTTCCATTTGGTCACACCGACCGCATCATGTCCATACCACTACCGTTATGTAACCAATAACATGCCACACTATTCAGTCTATATGATTCAACACTCCAGGCAGATCGTTATAGAAATGAAACATTTTACGCTAATATACGTAGACCTCTCTAGAGCGTCCCAGAGAGAGAGAGAGTGAGAGAGACAGTGAGAGAGAGAGAGAGAGATGGAGAGAGAGAGAGAGAGAGAGAGAGAGAGAGAGAGAGAGAGAGAGAAATAATCATCCTCGGAGATTTCAATGTTAGGGTGGGCGGAGACTCAAATGACTGGAAAGCCGTTCTTGATTGCGGATCATAACTACTGCCCACTATAACAAATACCGTATTACAGCAGAAAGATAGCCTGTAAACAATTTGGAAGCACCCTAAGCAAATCATCATCATGAATCCTCTCTGTGCCATCTGGTGCTTGAGACGACGGCAAGGGAACACCATTTTGGTATATCAGCTGATGTTGCAGGGATGGTCTGCAGCGTGATGCCTCTGGTCTTAAGTTCTCCCTCAACGGTTCGGCGTCAGGTCTCTTTGCGCCTTCCACGGTTTCTTTTCCCCTGTGAGGTCCAGCGGTAAACAACACGTGTACCCAGCGTTTGAAATGTATTGCAACAAAAATAACATTCACACGGTGCGTCATAACCTTAGTGGGTACAATATCTATTGAATCATGTAGCAGACGTCTTGGCATCCAACTCACCGATAGACTTGATCCCGAAGAACATGAAACTAAACATGACGTGTTGGCTGGGACAACTGCAATGCGTCGAATCGACCAAGTTTACGTAGTCGTGTCAGACTACCAATATCTGTAACTGCAAACAATTATGTAGACGTGTTTGATGCATGTCTTGATACAATCATGCGCGTGTCGAAGCTTAATTCCGCCCATTATTTTTCTTATCAGGGTACTGGGTGATATCGAATTTGAATTGCACTCTGATAATGGCAAGCATATATTTATCGTCGCGGATATCGTATGAAATCAGAGACACGCTTGTACCAGCAACCACAATGTGTTCGGGTATAATGATGCAGGTCCCAACAGTAACATCATGTATGAAGAAACCAATACTTTTTAGCGGATACTCTATGAACTAGCCACTTCTGTTTAACGAATTTCGATGGATCGACCCTGCTCTCTCTGATCACCAATAAAACGTTAGCATCACAACATACACAGTAACCACAAATATTGAGAAGGACTTTTTCAGGCTCACACCATGCTTTGAAAAACATAGAAAATCGGCAAAGGTCTTGTCCATTTTAGCGCTGAGCAGAAGAGACGTCGAATGCTTAATATGGACCCGGCCTTTCATTCCAGTAAACTATTTTTGGTGGACATGTTGGCTTTCGCAGTAAAATATCAAAATTCAACCTGACAAACCAGTATATATCGGTTCATATGTGACGCACATGTCAAAGCTGCTTATGTACTAGTTTTAATAAAGCAAGATCAGGATTGCACCAATACTTTGCACTCCAATACTGACTCGTTGCTGTTGCATATAAATATCAGTGGTGCACAAATTGGATACCAGTGAGTATCCGATAAAACAATGTTTACTATTGAAAATGACATTTGTGGCAAAATCATTGAAAAGGCCGAAGGTGTTCCAGTGGTGATCGTGGAACTGTACCTGGAATATCTGCGAAACCATCGTGAGTTATCATACACGGCAAATATGATCCGATCCAAGAACCATCACATAAACGTGGATCGATTCATTAAAGGAACTTTTTACCCATTTGATACCAATCGATGCACATTTCTCGATGCAGTTACCACTTACTTTTGTCATTGATGATAGTTAGTCACGTGCAATCGCAAATCATGATAACAGTTCGGTATTTGCTGCAAAGACTTGCAATTCCTCTCGTTCAAATGCCCAACTGTATTAATTTGGTACAGGGGAAGACGGTGTCATCAACCTGTAAAGGGTGCGCTGTGTCAGTCTATAAATCAATTTCACATTGGCAAACACGTATACGGTCTATACCAGATATACCAGAGCACTACTCTTCCCCTACATATACATACTGAACAATATTACTACTGAGTTCTTGAAGTGGTGATAGCTGGTTATCAGATTAGTTTCCTCAGTGAGTAATTTGCATCAAATCGCATTAGCTAGTTTGAATCATTGTCGCGCGTGTGACTTTATTGTTTCGAGACAGTAATTAAAAGTTTCACAGCCACAAATCCGAGAAAACTTTGCCAGTACTCACGTGTAAGAAAGGTTTCCATGCAATTGGACCAAGTACATAAATGTGCTCTAACTAATCTGGGACACTACATGATGATTATGATATTATTCACTCATCATCATGTATATGCTGGGAACATTGACTATGTTGAACGTGTATTCGTAGGTACGGTATCAAACAGAACATCGAGTGGTAAAACAACATATCAGCTTGTTGAACCTCATTAGGTGTTTGGACATCAACATTCGTTTTGGTATGCTTAAACAAATTTACCACAGCGCTTCGCTTGTTTGGCCATCTATTCTCGAGCAAAATCATGACTGAGATTGGCTGCACTGGCTAACAGCTTCGATCCTACAGTAACGACACGGACTGGCGTGTGTTTGGATAATGCGTGGTGCATTGTGTGAATTGTTTATAAGGGTTTACTTTTGTAAGTCTCCGGGTTGTTTACGTCTACACCAAAACGTTCAGTCTTGAATTTCATTCATCATGTAATGATCCATTATGTGATTTGTTCTCCCTATATTGGATTTCCTGCATGAGGTCATGAATGAGTTCCAGATCAGCACGTTGTTGTGTGAGGTTATAATTGGATGCTCTATAGATAAGATGATGTCAGCAACTGGCAGCATCAACGCGATTTATAGATGCTGTTGCATTGCTTTGGTTCTTTCCAAGATTCGAGTCACATATCATGGCTCGTAGAGCCTAAACGATTAAATCATGGTGACCATTCGGGCAATTATTAACGCCTTGCTGGATCAGGAAAAACACCGAATTGTTGCCGCATATGATTTAGGATGGCTAAATAGTATTGGTCGTACGTGAATCCTAAATCTCAATGATCAATTGTGTGATATGGTTCTCAAACGTGTTGTAAAAGCGTTGAGTAACAAACGAAATATTTCTCCCGTTGCCATCGCCTATACCATTGATTATTTGGATGAGATACTGGTGGTATACCCCGATGTGATGCCTAGTACAAAATAATTTTCGCACAAATATATTTACGTAGCCAGCCCATAAACACGGTTGTAACTTATTTGATGTCTTAATATCCCAATGTGCCTAAAGGTATCCGTAACAACTGTATAATACCCATGATGTATCGTGGCTCTGACTCAACGTGCCTTGGATATTTTAATTGGTCTCGCTTTGCCACGGACCAATCGTTGAATACATTTCGTGATATATTTATGTGGATTACTTTGAAACCAGTGTATTATAGAAGTACAAAAAACTGCACCATTGTTTGTGCAATAATCGGTATTATTGTCGAATTTATAGTCCCTGCTGCTGCGTGCAAGTTATTTTCGATGCAACTGCATTCACAAGTAAGCGTCTATTCCAAATTGCTCGCAGCCATACTGATTATCCTCAATACAATCTTTAAACTATATTCCGTAGCAATACACTAAGAATTATCCAATGAGAACGAGTTTCAGACTGTGCTGGCAGTAATGGAAAATAAATGACAACAAAAAAAAAACCGCGCGATTGCAGATTTAGAGACAATTCAAATTCAAATAAAACATTAACAATTCGTCATGTAGTGCGTATTTTGGTCGCAACACTGGACTTCGTGCATCAGTACATTATTACTCACTCAGCAATATTTTCCTTTTACAATCACCATATAATAGGGTAGGTTCAGAGCAGGATTATAAACCTCATTACCCTAAGGGGACACTGATTTATATGCTAGACTTGAATGTCTCACACACGTGATGAGTGGGCTTACAGCTCTCTAGAGACAAACCTAAAAGTGATGAAACTTAAATGGATCGCGTGGCGCTGTCTGTGGGAGGGGGAGGGCGGACGGAATAGGCTAGAAGAGATAGCATGGGACCCATAGAATAACGAATTGTGAAAATACTACTACTCTAATTTCAAGGGGGTGCGTAATGCAAATAAACATCTCTTCCGCAATAGTCAATGGTTCTGCATTAGCCCCATTAGCCCACACGGCGAATCTGGACATTTATTTTCAACATAATTACATTTCCTAAGTTTGCAGCGTGTTTATATATTTTTAGACTCACAAATACTAGTTTAAAATATATATAATACATAATTTCAAATATTTATATAGATGGATAATTATTGAATGTTTAAAGTTGTGAATCCATTCCAGGAACTAATGCTTTTAATATAAATATTCTCTCTAAATATCTATCTTTCTATATATATATATATATATATATATATATATATATATATATATATATATATATATATATATATATACGTCGTTCTTTTCCACATAAATTGCATGAGTTGTAGTTTATATGTATTAGCCATTCCTTGTCAAAACCTGTTATTATTTGTTTATCTATGCCTCTCATTTCTTACTTATTTACGAAATGTACTGAAATTAGGATGATTCGCCTTGTACATTATTCCTTTATAAAGGGAAGTTTTTTTTACATTTCATAATATTGCATGTGAACCTATACATTGTATTCATAGGGTTTATACGAAAAAAGTGACTATTAGCTCTTTTTCATCTTTATATTTTTTTATGGTATTGTATCTCTCGTTTAAATATGTACCGTTGTCAATTGATTATCGTTGAACAAACCATGATGTTATTTTCGCATTCTTCAGTCAATTTCGATAAAGAAAACTCTCATCCTTAATGATTATCATTTCGTGTCGTAGGTATCGTAGGAATATATTTGCAAGATTTCCTGCTATTTTTGACTCAAGTTTGTACTAGGAAATGACACATCCAAATCATATACATATATTGTTAAAGCGTGAATACAATATTGGTTTTTTATCATGAACTACATTATTGTTCTCTTTTGCTAAGATCATACCACTACTTATTCGGAGTAAATTAGATTTCATCTCAAATTACATATTCAACAGCTATCATCATAAGGATCTTGCATTAGGTCTAATTACATTTAAATCGTCTTGCAGAAGCATCAGCTGATAAATATGGTGTCTCCTTGTTTAATAATTGAATACTTTCTCAAATTTATATACATGAAATCATATATTATATATGTATTATATATGCCTGCAATTTGTCAGTAAGACAAATACTATCTTTGTTAACATAAGAGTCTTAATAATTTAATCCTTATTAAAGTGAACAATACAAAGTCACCATAAATGCATTGTGTGATGTATGGATGGATAGTCATATTTGACTCTTTCGATTGGTTGTTGAATTAGAAAATCCAGGAGGCGTTGTCCATGCGACTTTCTAAAATACGTCAATATATTCTTTTAGATAAATTGCTTTTAGCAAAACAGCTACTGGACTATTTAAAATATGCTTTCACCTTCTTTAAAATTAGCTTTTGGCGAGGCGCTACACCTTAATTTAAAGCGAATAGTTTGAAGGTTTAGTCATACATAGTATTGTTTATACTTGTAGTTTTAACCCTTCTTATTAATTATGTGTATTATACTATACTAATTTCTGAACGATTGGTAAGGCTCTAGATTAGATAACCATTTACGTTGCTCATATTGCGTTATATACATATATTCAGTCAATGTTTCCATGCCACACACAAATACTACCGTATTGTAAATTTAATGCCTTGAATTGTTTTACAGCTTTTAATATTCAATGACAGTTCGCACAGAAACGTCAAATGAATATAGTTTTAATGTTTTCAATAGGCCAATATCTTTATAAATTGTTGAAGAGTGAAATATTGTTATGTTGATTAATGCATACAACTATGTTCAGCAAATTGACTAGAATATAACCTTAAAAGAAAATACTAGTTATCTTCCCAACCATTCTTGAAACTAAGCTTATGGGCTGATTAAACGTTAATGCCAAGCATGTGTAAAATATGAATGGAGCAAATGTACTAATAGTGATTACTAAATTCATGCATATGAACTCAAGTGAGGACAATATTCAAGGAACACAGTTAGTTTTGGATGTGTGCATAGAATAGCCAAGACAAAGCGAAATCGATACTAACCACCTTTCAAACTGTTGGACCTGTTTTTGCTAATTTAATATAGCCCTTTTGCCTACCAAATTTTTGGATTATGTAAAAATATACATTGTTTTGTCCCATCATGGTCCAATAAAACAGCAGAAGGCACAGTTGCTCAGCGTAAAGTGCAACAAAAATATTGCTGGTTCAATTATCAATTATTTCCCGAAACAAATTATGTTACTGTGCACATGTACGCCTGAGTAAGGGATATAAATAGTCATTAAACCCATCATTCAATCAAACAAGGCAGTAATTAAACAATCGATTCCTAAGGAAGGCAGTGCTTATTTCAACTTGGTGTATATAATATCAGCCGGTCGCATATCCAATAATGAATGTCAAAGTTTTAGAAATTTACTTACATTTATCAGAGATCTGTTGCTACCGAGAGTTATTTCACTAGGTTACGTTACGGTATTATTAGTGAAAGAAACTATTTTAGACTAATTTGCTGTGCTTTCAATGCATCAGCTAGCGCCGAAAACAAAAGTCAAAACGAATACAAATATATTGAGCGTGAAAAGGCAGAGTATCCTTGTTTTCTGTATATCATTTCTTATTTTGCGATTTTTCTCATAATTATAAACCATATAGCAAATATAAAACAGGAGTTCCTGTCTGATGATAAACACTTCATATGGACATTAAAGAAGAGTATGCTTATGTTTTTCATGCGTTCATTAAAGAGCCATCATGCTACATGTCTGCGGCAAGATGATAGAGTGCTGGATATAAATATTACCTTTTACACTACTTTCAAACTGCTGACATCGCTGCGATATCACTAAGCATGTGTTACAAGTAAGTTAGAATATCCAAATCCGACATGCACATGCACTGGACTACCTTATGAACAAATATATGGATTTATCTTACTACTTACCCTCTCCGCCCTCTTTTGAGTGTGTGCTGTCAACCGGTGTTATACACATTCGTTCGTGCAGGCAATAACTACTTCATTTCAGTTATTTTATGGAATCCTTTGTGATCATAGATTACAGTTATTTTGGGATCAATATTCGAGAAAATATTTACTTACATAATTCATTTTAAAAAAAAGAATTAAATAAGTGATCACCAACATTTTGATTAGCACGTTATCAAAATAGTAAGACATTATGGATTGGATCTTACTTGTATATCATGATATATAAAGTTATATGTATATGAGACATTTAATAATATTCAGATTAATACGGAACAATCTATACTTTCTGACATATGATTCGATGATTTAAATTTATTTTACATGGAATTCAGAATACTTAAATGTTTACTTTAGGATTTAACACAAATAAATATGTTTTAAAGTTATTGAACCGATAGCTTTTATGTTGTCATAATACATTGCTGAATACTTAGTGGAGATAGAGCTTTGTAAACAGAATCGCATGAAAGATCGTAAGTACTTACGAGTATAAACCATGTGCGAATAGTCTACAAGAATTCAAGTCCCTACTGACTCATTACGTTCTAAGTAATGAACGCAATAATTCAGTAAATTGAAAGCAATAACTACCAGTTTAATACTACCAGCAATGATCATATCGAAAGCTGTCGGGTTAAGCGTAACCAATCAAGTCTATGTCTCCACAATCATATCCTTTTTTCCAACTTAAACACTTCTTTAAAGTTCGAATATAGCGAAGCGCAACATCAGAATGAATAGGTATAAGTTGTCGTTATTGGCAAAGGTTGGATCTGTTCCTCACAGGAATAAACGTTTCATAAACAATTTACACACCCATCCATATTGCAGTTACGCAGTCTGCCTATCCATATATGTATGTATGTATGTATGTATGTATGTATGTATGTATGTATGTATGTATGTATGTATGTATGTATGTATGTATGTATGTATGTATGTATGTATGTATGTATGTATGTATGTATGTATGTATGTATGTATGTATGCATGTATAAGTATGTATGTATGTATGCACGTATGTATGTATGTATGTATGTATGTATGTATGTATGTATGTATGTATGTATGTATGTATGTATGTATGTATGTATGTATGTATGTATGTATCTTCATTAAAGTTTATAGTACAACTGATTTCAAAATACATATGGGATATAACTGTTATATTACAGTACCTATTCAATGAATCTTATTATCAAGTAAACAAGCTTTACGGGTAGCAGATATATGAGGAAGGTCGACAATATATATTTTATTTTTGAGGTACATCAAATTACAACCACAGTTCGATATATCTAACATAATATTTGTTAAAATCACTTTCAGTCACTGAATAATTATTATTAAAGGTAATTTAATTACTGAGGAGAAAATACAATCAGAATCATCGAAATGAACAGGAAATAAATTCCAACCAATTATGAACTTAATTTGATACTTAATGTAATCTAAGATGGCATAAAGTATTATTTGAGGTCATTGTAATAGAAATGTTAACACATGTTCGACAAACAAGACTGCTCATAGCGACACGGGCATTGAGTTCAATATCCCATCCTTGTCTGTATTTAATTGAAACAACGGCTGAGAACTGTATAAAACTAATGGCATTAGAATTAACAGAGTAAGCAACTGCAAAGGACACATCATTTTATATCGACCTATACATCAATAATGTAAGGAGATTAGGACATGAGCTAAATTTAAAAAATGTTCACGTTGGCTTCGAACATCAGATTAATTTGTATTGGTTGTGTATATGTAGAAAGCAAATAATAGGCATATCTAAAATTACAATAATGTACAAGTCCAGACTGATTTACTAGCTGCTAGGGCAAGATACAATATTGCTGTTTTCGGCAAAGGTGGGCGATTGTAGGCCTACACGGGTCTCTTCTACTAATATTGGTTATAGTATCTGTACAATCGTGTTTGTCTAGTCGTGATCGTGTTAGTTATAAAATTCAACCCTGAATTCTTGAAACGACAATCTATATCGACGTGGTTCAAAATTATGATGTTACTGTATTAGATAAACACCTGCCTCTTGACGTCTTGTAATTCAATTTAGTTACCTTCACGTGTCCATAATTCTTTTGAAAAAAGTTAAAACTAATTCCACGATAACAAATTTAAAAAATGTCATCAATACATTTGATAATCAGGAATATATTTTAATAATTTAAATAATGTTATGTTCTATTTGAGATCTTTATCTAGACACAATATTCATGTTTTCTATCATAGGCTTTGTAATCTAATGACATCCGATATGCGAAACTTGAATGAGACCATTCCACTGTATTCACGTTTTTGTAGAATTCTCTGAAACCAAATTAAATATTTATCTAGGCAGCTTCTGGGCATTCTCAACAACAGACTTAACATACTATTTATATTGATAGATTATATATTGTTCACACAATTAATTTATTGTCCATCACAATTATTAACTAGATCATTTTCATTCAAACAAGACAGGCCATTGATTATGACCTCAGCATCATTTTAATTTTTTTTTAATGCATAGATATGAACGTAAGACATGGACATCTTCTAAGTGTTAATCTTTAAATAATCTAATATTTTGGTCTGCGTTTTGATTGCATAAATCGATATAAACTGTCTTTATTGAAAGATTGTACAAGAACAAATGATTGTCCAATTTGCTGTCCTTTGGTTAACTCAGTATATAACTTTTATTTTTTAAGTGTCGACGTGAGACTGATATAAGGATCTATACGCACATATGACTACTCAACCAGTCGTTAAGGCTATACTCTTGTATGTCTCACTTAAATATGAACAGTACTACTTTTGTATCTCTCTATCAGACTGTATGTATATCATTGGTTCATCCTTGCAATTGCAGTATATGGAAGATATTGCACCGAAATACCTTATTTTTAGGTTGAATCATCTTGTTGGTTTAGAAGATTCCATAAAGTTAATTTGGAATTGTGTTCAAATATGAAAATTGATATAGTCAACAGATACAGATGAAATAAATAACATTATTACTTGTTCTGCTCCTTTAATATATGTACGATTATCTGTAACATAGCATATGTCCATCACAAGTAGTCTAATTGAGATTAACATAGAATATTTATTTTTATTGATCCTTTTTTGTTTATTGTTTGCTAGCCTTTTTAATTGTATTAAAATTAAGGCTTGACTACAATCATCCGTCAGGAACGAGGAGAGGGAGGAGCAATACAATCAGCCTTACTTCTTATATTTATTACGTTTATTTAATGCATTCTACGAAAACGAGAATATAACCCATAACCTCAGAAAATAACGTATGTTGTACCTATCGTATCGTTGTTTCCTATATACATCGCATACATCTGTTAAGCCGTGCATATATTATGTATTTGTTTCAGTGTTACGAAAAGAGTTAATTATTACCTAACAAGCCCACATACCGTGACTTCTTTCATTTTTAGCCACTTCTATTACTCATTGAGGGATATATGGTTGGGAAATATATATAAGCTATGAAAGAGTTACCCGACTTAGTCTCATTATGTAACTCAACAAATAACTGCATGACAACACTTTTCACATTGAACGATGTCAGATGGTAAAGAAGACATCACATCTGTTTACATTATTTAATCTGAATATTAATCCAGTCAGATGCGGACTAAATAAAAATAAAACACCGAAAACAAACCCAAGAAAAGCCAGAAAGTATAAAAGTTGGGGTCACTTACTGATTGTCAGATGAAGTAGTATCCTTTTTATCACATTAATGCTTACAATCAATACATATCAATTACTTTATATAATATACTGTAGGTAGGTTGATATATTTGTTCTGTTGAGAATTTGGTCATGATTGCATTTAGATCATGTCACATCAGTTACATTTTCCTAAATCATCAGCTACTTTTTCTCTTCCATGCATATACATTATTCGCTAAGTAAATTTCATAAAAATTAGTTACCTTGTTTTGACGGTAAGAACCTTAAACTCTTTCAATTTCTCTGAGGAAATTTAAAGTTTCCCTATACTAATGACCATATTATTTGTATCTCATTTATCCCATTTGTCATTATTGACTGTTTATTGTCAGATATTCTTGTTCGTTTTACTAAATGTACAATTTGTTTTGTTTATATAGGAACAAGCGCACATTTTGGTGAATGTGAAATTGCCACTTAAACTTTCTTTAAAAGTGACGTCTCATAATGTATGGTTTTTAATCTTAGAAACATCATATGTTTCATTTTATCGATCCGTTTACGCATGTGTGTTTGATGTGTCCGTAAGTGCACTTGATTTATTCCTGCTATACCTAGATACAGTTAATGTTTATTTACAGTATTGTCAACGGAATATTCCAACATAAAATTACAAATTCATTTATCGTTCGATTAGCAGTGAATCCTAAATACTGATGAAAATCTCTTGATTATAGAGCAGAAAGCGAAAGCAAAAGCTAAGTCAGCCATCATTTTTCTACATGGTATAGACATGGTATCAAAATATACAGATTATATCGAGTTTATTTGTCATAAGTGGTTTTAAATCATAGCAATATTACCCAGCAGATACTGAATTACATTAGACATTCATACTTCTAATAAATATAGTTCACGTCTGATTCGTCAGTATGGTTATCGGAATGAATCTATAGACTCATTACATTATGATATATGTATATGCGTGTACTTCAAGAAAATGCACGACGTCTTTTACATACATCATTTTTTTAAGACGTTTGCAATCCATACAATGCTTGTGTAGATACATATGGTATCTTTCTGGTGTATTCAGAAATTTTTCCAAACGGACAACTACTGTTTGACTACCGTAAGAAGTGCATATACCTGTTCCATACCGGGCGTTTGAAATATTCCATCCCCGTCAATAAGACAAACGTGTCAGTTTATGACCTTTACCTTTTGATAGTATATCGGGATTACAGGCATTACCTCAATTTCCTGTTATCGATTTACATTATAAATTTAGTATACATAACGATGAGAATTTTGTAATTTAGTTATGCATGCATAACTGATAATGTCCGGGACCAAGTAGTCGTGTTACATGTTCTCTATACATGCCGTATACGTTACGATTTTGTACATCAATGTCCAAGCCTGGCTGTTTGACATAGGTTTCCTGTCAATTTGTCATATAATTGCCTTCATAAATGCACAAATGTAAATATATTTTATTCATGTATTCACATTTAAGTAACTACTCATTCCAACAGTTTGTTCACAATGCGAATACATGGGTTATCTATGTTGTAGTAAAAAAAAATATCAAACAGTGTGATTCGGCAGGTGAAAAATGTCACTGGGAGACGCAGTCCCAATATACATGCAGGCGACATAGGTTTTGGCCATCTGGTGTTGAGTCGGAGACGACACAATCACACAGCAGCACCCTGTGTGACGAAGGAGCCTTATCTATGAAAACGGAGCTGTATATACCCTGTGATGGTCCGGGAAATGAAAGACCGATTAACTTTATTCAGGAGTAGGTTTCATGATCAAGAACTCAATCGCCACCACGTTAACAAACCTTCCATTTGGTCACACCGACCGCATCATGTCCATACCACTACCGTTATGTAACCAATAACATGCCACACTATTCAGTCTATATGATTCAACACTCCAGGCAGATCGTTATAGAAATGAAACATTTTACGCTAATATACGTAGACCTCTCTAGAGCGTCCCAGAGAGAGAGAGAGTGAGAGAGACAGTGAGAGAGAGAGAGAGAGATGGAGAGAGAGAGAGAGAGAGAGAGAGAGAGAGAGAGAGAGAGAGAGAGAGAGAGAGAGAGAGAGAGAGAGAGAGAAATAATCATCCTCGGAGATTTCAATGTTAGGGTGGGCGGAGACTCAAATGACTGGAAAGCCGTTCTTGATTGCGGATCATAACTACTGCCCACTATAACAAATACCGTATTACAGCAGAAAGATAGCCTGTAAACAATTTGGAAGCACCCTAAGCAAATCATCATCATGAATCCTCTCTGTGCCATCTGGTGCTTGAGACGACGGCAAGGGAACACCATTTTGGTATATCAGCTGATGTTGCAGGGATGGTCTGCAGCGTGATGCCTCTGGTCTTAAGTTCTCCCTCAACGGTTCGGCGTCAGGTCTCTTTGCGCCTTCCACGGTTTCTTTTCCCCTGTGAGGTCCATCTCAGTGCCACCCTTGGAAGTGAGTCAGTTGATATTCTACAGACGTGGGCGAGCCTTCTCCATTGGCGAGTTGCTATGATCTCAGCGATAGTGCTTGCGCACGCTCTGTGCCAGATTTCATCGTTCAAGATCATGTTTGGCCAAACGATCCTTATGATACGTCGCAGGCACTTGCTTTGGAAGACTTCGATCTTGCGTTCTATGTTAGCAGATGGTCTTCCAACACTCTAACCCGTAAAGAAGATACGCCCAACACGTTGCTCTTGCTTGAAGATACGGATCTTCTAGTGTACTCTGCGGTTTGTTTTCTTCCAGATGGGCTTCAGCATTGCGATGATCTGATTGGCTTTGCTAAATCTTTTGGTGAGTTCCCTTGAGCATTCGCCATCCGTGGCGATCTTTCTGCCCAGGTACGTGAAATCGTCTACTTCTTGCCCATTCTAGTGTTCTTCCTCAAGACTTTTGTATACCCTATGTTGAATCGAAGACATGTGGTGCTTGCTGTCGATACTAACTGTTGTGTCTTTTGTTGGATATCCTGGTGTATGCTTGACAGCAACCCTATGTTGTCGGCTTAGTCCAGGTCATACAGCATTGAGGTCAACGTTAATTGTATTACTTGTCTCTGTCCCTCTTTGGTGCAGCGGTTCATCTAGTCAATGGCCATTGAGAAGAGGATTGGAGGGAGAATGCATAATTGTTCCACTCCGGTTTCCACCTCGAATGCAAGTCACCCTAAGCACTGGCACCTACTATATTATATCATAGTACACCTGAGTGACTTCATCGATGTCCTGCATACCAAATTGATGCCTTGTATAGAGTGACACACATATCCAAACTCGACTTCCACTTCAAGCCCCGGGCCAGACAAGATTGTAACCAGAGAAGGAAACTCAAAATAAAAAAACAAGTTTTGGCTGCTGTTGTCAATCCTGATTTTCAACCGAGCCTACAGTGTAGACTTGAATAATCTAATTTTCCGTCAGATTTACTACCGTCCGATATGTGGAATCCCATCAAAGAAGCCATTATGCAAACATCATAAAAAGATCCTTGGATGCACCACTAAGACAAAAAAATACTGGTTTGATGAAAACAACCAAGACATCCAAGAACTATGCAAAAAGGAGATAAGTATTTATCAAACCTACCTCATCACCCATCTTGTCCACAAAATAAATGAGCCTTTCCGCCTTATCTGCAGATCCCTCCAGTGCAGGATCCACAATACATACACAATGAATGGTGGACAATACTTGCAGAATTAACCCAGCTGTACGCTGACACTGGTGACTACAAAGGGTTCTATGAAGCATTGAAAGCACTGTATGGTTCCCCATTCTAAATCCAGATCCCCTACGGAGTGCAAATGGACAAGAGTGTCTCACTGACAGGGATAATATCCTTAACGGCTGGTCAGAGAACCTCCACACTCTCTTCAACACTAGCCGTACAGTCCAGGAGCTACCTATTGATCGCATCACATTACAGCCACCAAAAAGATGGAACTAGATGCCCACTCTGCAAGAGACTCTAAACGCTATACAACAGCTGAAGACTGGAAAGGCTGCATAAAAGGACGGTATCCTACCAGAGATAGGGGCACAACTGACATGGTGTTCATCCGGAGACAGTTCCAGTGGAAATGTCGTGAACAAAACAAAGGACTATATATCACATTGGTGAACATGACGAAGGCGTTTCACACGGTGAGCAGAAATGTACCGTGGAAAATCATTAACAAGAGCTTGGTTGTCCTCCTAAGTTCTTTACTATGGTCATCCAACTATATACAGATAAGCTTGGTCAGGTCAGAAACATTAGCGACCTGTCACATACCTTTTCCATTGTAAATAGCGTGAAATATGGCTGCATTTAAGCCCCAAGACTGTTTTCGATAATCCGCAGGATGATGCTAAAAAAGCAATATCATACCTCCATAACGAAGATGGATATCCCATTTCGTACTGAATGTACTTTAACTTAAGCCGACGTCAGGCCCACAACAAACCCATGGAAAACCGGACTAGAAAAATTCTCTTTAGAGTTGACGCTGTCCTTGTTGCCCACACAGAAGGTGATTACAGCAGAAAATGCTAATTTGCAGAATCTTGCCAACTTATTGGTCTTGAGGTCAGCCAAAAATAACACTCCGTTAATTCACCAGCCTTCACCCAAGGAAGTGTACAAGCCAGCAAGTATCATCCGTAATCAGGCAGATCTGAATGTAGTCCACCAGTTCACCTACCTGGGCTGTGTGATATTCTCCGATGCCAAGACCGGCAAACAAATATACAACATACTGGCCAAGGCAAAGTGCGCCTTAGGCAGATGCTATACACGAGTGTGGTACAAAGCCAGTTATAAGCGAGGTACAAGTATCAACGTCAACAGATATGTCATACTGACCAGCCTTCATTATGGCGCTGAATCCTGGGACACCTATATCCTCCACATCCGCCTACTTAAACGCTGCCATAAGCGCTGCCTCTTCACCAAATTCAACAGCCACTGGAGTGACCACATCACCAAAACTAAAGTCCTCAAACAAACAGGGTGAAACACCAGAGCTGAGACAATTATAATGACGATACAGTAGCGCTGGGCAGGGCAAGTGTCCAGAATCGAGGATCACATCCAGCCAAATAGTGCAATGTATAGCGTGCTATACACGAGCCATCGTCACTGAGGAACACCTCGTAAGAGAAATAAAGACTCCTTGAACACAAACCGAACCAGGTTTGGCATCGATCACATACATTGGGCATCACAATCATCTGACAATGAAAGCTGGCGAAGTACAGTTCACTGGGTCACTGCCACTTTTGAACAAAATAGAGGGGCCATCTTGGAGGAAAACAATGGCGAAGAAAAAGCTGGGAACATTCGGCAGCACCAAACACAACCTAGACATTCCCCTGCAGCCTCTGGGGACTGATGTGTCTGTCACATATTGGGCTTATCAGCTACTAGCGCGCCTGCAATAGACATGGACATTCCCCGTCCTAAATATTTTCAAGCGAAGTCAGGCAAACATATAATTAATAAAATATCAAACATTTCAATTCGACAAAAATATTTCGATAGCCTTCGATGCGATATATTAAGCCTCAGAGACTTGATGTAGGCTCTGATATAAATCAGACGAGCATGTGAATATTTATAAGAAATGTCATTTATTTCAATTTTCAAATTGCAAAGTAAATTAGTACATATCTAACAAACATTATATCCAGTTCGGCATTATTATTTCTTATCTTATGTGTACCTTTTTTCTTTTGTGTATTTAGACATTTTTGATAGGGGTCATTTTGTGCAAGAAAGTGTTAGTCTAGTTCAGTAATAAATATGCAGTATGTTTTCATAATGATAAGGACACTTTCCTTGCGCTGATCACATTTCTACAGGTCGTGTGGATATATTAGAAGCGGTAAGTTACCATTGTGCGTCTCGATTACCCCACGCTATGTTACAATAATTGTTTTAGTTACCCACGCCCTCGGTAAAAAGCAATTATCCCACATACCTGCGTCAGAACTAGAAGATATACTTGAACAACAACCCGAAAATGTACCTGTATCTGAACCCGAATAACTGCTCATACTAGCACGCTTGTAAATACATCCACAAGGAACAAAACTGACTACGAAGATACACTCTTAATTAGGAAGGTAACAAAATCAACAAAACAGTGCATATCACAGACACCCTCAGTTGAATTTCACACGCAGGAGTAACAGGTAAAAAAGGACAGAAAAAATTAAAAATTGAAAAAGAAAAAACTATAGGAACAACTAGCTCGTTGTGGACAGTGTGACTGTATCCCCGTGTGGATCGTTTCGAAATTCGTTCTGCTTGAAAGGAAACACACAGTATCAATCAGACGGCATCTTTATACCGTGGTTGTTTGCAAACATCGTCATGGAACGTAGAGTGTTTTTGAGTGAGCGTGTCAAGAGTTATACATCAAACGAATTTCACACATTGATGATTAACAATTAAACACTGTATATTGTACGCAAATTCAATGCTGCGATGCTGCATGTCTTTGCAAAATTAAATCCGAAAAAATCTCAATGATCACATTCTAATCACAGAAGAAAACATTAACATGTATTTTTATTTACCAATCACCGCTCAAAATTACAAATGCATGCATGGCAGTAAACCACATAATTATTATTGCGCTGTCATCTTCGCAGTTAACATCATTTTTTATCTCTACCATTTGGCTAATTTTGGGTAATTAACTATTTTGTATTTTATTCAGACGGTGGTACCGCGTGAAACATAGTTGGAAATGCCAATTTAGTGTACAAGATTGAAGCAATAATTGATCATACACGTACTAAAGTCATGCTGGGCTGTGCCATCTGAATTGAATCTCGAGAGTACAAGACTGATATATAAAGCTATACATAGGAACAATTCTTGTTTGGCCTGAACATATTAATGAGACTAAGCAGCTTCAACACATTCTGCTGTTGCATAGGGCAGGCTATAATACATGTTAACAATTTTGAGCCAGACCATGCCAGAATTACCACCACAAAGATTGAAAATTCGCCAAATAATGGGGATGCAGGTGATTTGATATTTATTAACTTTACGCCCGTGTAAATCCCATGTAATCACGGTCGGTTGACAATTCTCCATCACGAGCACACGCTATAACCGCGCTAAAAGCAATACCGATATAAACTGGTGCAAGCGAAAGCATTAATTTACATTTACACTCATGATTACATATTGGTACGGAACTTCTAGCGGTAGCCCATTCGCATTATGATTGGTTAGCCGTAATGGGTGAATGTTGAGAACAAAATAGTTTACCATAGCCGAGTTCGACATTTTGCAAATGAAACTTAAAAATCATCGCAACACTTAAAAATCTTAATAATCATAAAAATCATCGCAACACTTAAAAATCATCCAACACTGCTTTAAAAGCAAATATGTGTTAGCGATGCTGTCACACTTTGGAATGTAATTATTGAAAAATCTCCTTAGATATCCATCAAGATTATGGTTAATGTCAAGATTTGGGTTAAATCTTAGCTCAAGAATATATTATGGTAAAGATCATATCGGTATCTTCATGCTTGTAAGATATTATCTATGTATCCCTTAGTCTTGCCGACCGTTGAGTCACCACTGATGACCTGACAACCAACTTCCTCCATTCCAATCTGTTCTCTGATAATCTCACTGTGTATCTCAGCTTCAGTCCTGTCCACTCGGAGATGGTATCCTCACATCTTTTCCTCTGTCTTCCTCTCCTTCGCCCTCCCTGCACAGTACCTTGCATTATTGTCTTAGCACGCCCTGCTAACCATGTGACATGCCCATACCATTTCATTTTGCGTTTATTCACAATGGTCAATAGCTCTTCATAGGGCCCAATGGCTTGCGTAATTCCGTTTCACACTTCCTCATTCGTAACATGATCTCTATATGAAAAGCCAAGCTGTAACAGAATTGTTACCGAGAGGAGGGTGGATTAAATGAACAATACAAACACAATTTGTGAAAGAAAATATAAATTTATGTAATAAATTATAAATGAAAAAAATACAGATGTAACAACACAATAATTCATGCACTCAACCCATAATTACACTCACAACCATTCACAATACATGAACAAATTAAATAACAATACAAAAGGAATCTCAGATGTAAAGGGATCTCTTGGATTATACACAGATCCAAGAATCCTTTACGAAAGTTAAATAAATGCAAGAATGATTTACGAAAAAAAAATAAACACAAACGACAAACTATCTATCGCACGATGGATTGCGATAACTAGCACGATCATATACTTGTATTCAATCAAGTTGCTAGCTTTTATTGATATCTATGTGATCACTTGAAATATTATTGCGATCTGACATAAGCATGCAAATACAACAATGTATTAAATTATATTACAATTTCAATACACCTATGTGTCTCCCCTG
The DNA here is from genome assembly GCA_030141615.1 of Unio pictorum. Lineage (NCBI taxonomy): Eukaryota > Metazoa > Mollusca > Bivalvia > Unionida > Unionidae > Unio > Unio pictorum. The sequence goes on along the minus strand of JARLTB010000360.1, from coordinate 7,727,553 downwards.
TATAACCGCACGATTCAGCAACAGTTGAATCGTCTCCCAGTTTCCCCGAAAACCGAGGGTTGACCAATACTATTATCGGACGTTACCCTTCACGGATCCACCACAGTTATACGTTCAGACAGCATACGACATCTACCCGAACCAACGGTTCCTCACTCCCCTAGATGTCTACCCGGACGTTTTACAACTCTAAGACAGCTCCGACACTCGGACTTCTAGCTTTCCGGATATTTACACGTTACACAGATATTGACGAACAGACAGTTCGACACACAGACAGATACTTCAATTCCGTTTGCACAAATTAACGGCACAAGCACATTCAGATATTTATACAGAGATGTTCCAGAACAAACAATAGATGTCCCACAACAAATCAGACGATATCAAAGACGTTTATCAAAAGATGGTATCAGATGTGTTAACAGCTACGGTATCAACGATGTTATTAGCAGCTACGGTATCAACGATGTTATTAGCAGCTACGGTATCAACGATGTTATTAGCAGCTACGGTATCAGAAACAATGTAACAACTACGTTAGCAGCTACGGTATCAGAGACGGTATCAACGATGTTATTAGATGCGCTATCAGTGATGTACTTCTACGGTATCAACGACGGAATCAGCTGGAATCAGACTGAATCAGTGATTGTCAGATGTTATCAGATCTACGGAATCAACGATGTTATTAGATCTCCGGAATCAACCCTTTGGCTGGAGATTTGCAAGACGAGGTTATCTATCCTTTGATTAGATATTTTAGTTCCCGTAAATAATAATGAGAAATCCATCGCCTTATATACTCTCAACAGGTGAACATAAATCACATCGAGCTTGACGTGCACCACGTACAACGAGTATTTCGGATTTCATGTAAATTACAAATTGGCACATGCAAATCGTTACACGCCACTTAATCACCCCAGGTAATGCGTGTACGACGAAATCAAGAAAATGGTGAGTTTCGTTTGCAATTCAAGTAGAACAAAAATCAGTTCAAAATTTCGCCTAATTCTGTGACAATACCTCCCCCCTAAGAATAAAAATGTACACATTTTAAAAACTAACACAGAATAGAAGAAAAATAACTACTGATGATATCTTACAACATTTACACTGGTTATACTACAAACTGGATTTTATTACTTGGGCAAATTCATACAAATTTCCCATCATGCCCTACTCAAGTAGTCTGCGCCTATATTTTCAACTCCCCTTATTGACATTGTCGCTCTGTCTCTTGATGTATAACTTGAGCATATTCGCATGGAATGTTTTTACACTACCGTCCATGTCAATTTTATAGTCCATGTCACCTTTTACTTCTTTAACTTCATATGGACCTTTCCACTGGACTAATAACTTATTCGAACTCGTTGGAAGAAGCAATAGCACCTGATCTCCAACAAGAAATTTCCTATTACGCGCTCTGCGGTTGTAATACTTGGCATATCTGCGCCCCGATTTAATCAATTCGTCACGTGCCATCTGGCATGTACTCTCAAGTTTATTTCTTAGATCTAACACGTACTGGTAAGTCGTTTTTATTTCCTCGTTCGCGACATCACCAGTCCATAGTTCGCGTAGTATCCGCATCGGGCCTCGAACTGTCCTACCGTACAACAGTTCGAAGGGTGAAAACCCTAAACTTTCCTGCGGTACTTCACGGTACGCGAACAGAACAGCGTTTAAATAACGGTCCCAGTCTTGCGGACGTTCCGCGCACATCTTTCTCAGCATGCTTTTCAGGGTACCATTAAACTTTTCTACCAGTCCATTGCACATCGGATGGTATGGGGTAGTGTTTAGCTGTTTGATGGATAACAGTCTACTTATTTCACCCATGAGGTCAGAGGTGAATTGGGCACCACAATCAGTGAGGATTTCCTCTGGCACCCCTACCCTACTGAAGATATCAACTAATGCTTCAGCTACCCTTTCCGTTTCAATAGTTGGTAACGCTACGGCTTCGGGGTATCTGGTTGCGTAATCAACCAGAGTAAGTATGTACCGATTCTTTCTTTCGGTAACCGGGTGTATTGGTCCTACAATATCTACTGCCACTCTTTTAAACGGTGTATCTATTAATGGCATCTGTCCCAAGGGCACCCTTGTGACCCTTCCCTTACAGACGGTTTTCTGACATACGTCGCACGACCTACAGAACCGTGTGACATCGCCATTAACACCTGGCCAGTAGAATTCAGCGACTACCCTGCTAGTGGTCTTAGCCTTACCTAGGTGTCCTGCCATGCTTGACTCATGCGCCACCCTAAGTACTTGAGATCTATATCTCTGGGGTACGACCACTTGCCAATACTTCTTACCCTCCCGAGCGCTAAACTCCCTATGAATTAATCCGTTCTTGCGTACGAATCTCGAGCTACCCCCACGCTTGCAATGTTTAATCGCGCCGGACGTGATTTTCTCAACAATTGTTCTGATGGATTCATCACGTTCTTGCTCTTGTTTGAAATCATCGCGGGAAATTCCTGAGATCGATTCAGGGACTATTAATTTATGAAACGCGGTTTTCTCTCGCCGTGTTTGCGCTCGCGTTTCGACTGCCTGGGCCAAAGGTATTTTAAAATCGGCCATGGTTGGAAGACGGGAACCTTCAACATTACCGATCGTCAGATCGTAAATAGGATTGTCCATACAAAGGGCATCAACAGTTCCCGTTAAGAAAGGTGTTTGTACTGTGATCCTTGCTACGGGAATGCGACCCATCGTCTGATCAAGTAACATACATGGGGATTCCCACCCGAGCATTTGGTTATCCTGCACGAGACTACGTTTGATCACTACGCCCGTACAACCAGTGTCACGCAATACCACGACTTCTCGACCGTTGACAAACCCTCTCGCGGTTGGTACACGCGCTTCAGGAAATAAACACGTGCCAAGCGAATGAATACAAGGTTCTACCTGTACGATGTTATCAGTTATACCTTTACTTTGTATAGCCACTGCTACCTTATGTATAAGTGCCTTTCTTTTAGGACAGTCTTTTTGAACATGACCCAATGCATTACACAAGAAACACCGCACACGCTGAAAAACTGGATTCCCAACTGACCTTTTTACCTCAGCTGATTTTACAGGCTCCCTAGGCATAGGTCTTACAGACTGGTTTCCAGACTTAAAATCTTTCAAAACCTCGTTCTGGGTTCCCCCATGAGCTTCGGCAAATAAATCGGCTTGCTTAGCCATATCTTTTACGTTTGTGAAGACTTTCTCCTTCAGAAATTGATCTAATTCTCGCCCAACTGTATTAAATAATTGATCTCTGAGCAAGAAATCAGTCAACCCTTCAAACGTTTTCACCGCTTTGCCGCATTCAATCCACCGCTCAAAATAGTTCGCAATTCTGACGGTGAACTGACCAAAGGTTTCTCCCTTATCGGGCTTGCTATACCTGAACTTTTTTCGAAAACCTTGTTCAGTGAGCTCGTACCTTTTGAGAAGTGCTTCCTTTAGGACGTCGTACTTAAACACATAGTCCCTAGGAAGTCGCGAGTATACATCCAGTGCTTTACCTTTTAATAAAGCACTCAGATGCAGCGCCCAGTCATTTTGACTCCACTTCTGGTTTTCGGCATACCGCTCAAACCGATGAAGATAACTATCCATGTTATCTTTTTCATCGTCAAAGGGAGGTAATTTTGGGCCCCTTAATTTGCTAAAGGCAGAATCGTGTTCTCTTCCAGATGTCGCTAATTCTACCTTACGCTCATGATCCCGTTGCTTTGCTTTTTCATCTAACTCTATTCGCTTTTGCTCCGCTTCCATTTCCCATCCTATCCTATCCTTTTCGGCCTGCTTCTCTAATTCTATCTTTTCCTTCTCTAATCCTATCTTTTCCCTCTCAAAGGCCCATTTCCTATCTTCGGATTCCCTTTCTAATTCCCGTTTCCTTTCATCGGATTCCCTTTCTAATTCCCTTGACCTTGCCCTTTCTTCCCTTTCCCGGGCTTGTTCTTCTTGAATAAATTTCCTTAAGCTTTCACCTTCATATCCAAATTCTTTGCCTAAGGCAACCAAGTCCTTAAGGGATGACATGACAATGTAATACGAATATAGATAGGTAACCAAACCAATGTTTTAAACACGTTTATACTGGACACACGGACCTAGGTAAACTAAACAAAAATAAACTCCAACTAGAGTATTATCTTAACAGAAGGTCACGCTCGAATATAAACATTAAATGTATACCTTCACAAAAATGATTGACAGTTCACTTAATCCAACAATCCCACTTCTGACACCATTGTAACAGAATTGTTACCGAGAGGCGGGTGGATTAAATGAACAATACAAACACAATTTGTGAAAGAAAATATAAATTTATGTAATAAATTATAAATGAAAAAAATACAGATGTAACAACACAATAATTCATGCACTCAACCCACAATTACACTCACAACCATTCACAATACATGAACAAATTAAATAACAATACAAAAGGAATCTCAGATGTAAAGGGATCTCTTGGATTATACACAGATCCAAGAATCCTTTACGAAAGTTAAATAAATGCAAGAATGATTTACGAAAAAAAAATAAACACAAACGACAAACTATCTATCGCACGATGGATTGCGATAACTAGCACGATCATATACTTGTATTCAATCAAGTTGCTAGCTTTTATTGATATCTATGTGATCACTTGAAATATTATTGCGATCTGACATAAGCATGCAAATACAACAATGTATTAAATTATATTACAATTTCAATACACCTATGTGTCTCCCCTGTATAACCGCACGATTCAGCAACAGTTGAATCGTCTCCCAGTTTCCCCGAAAACCGAGGGTTGACCAATACTATTATCGGACGTTACGCTTCACGGATCCACCACAGTTATACGTTCAGACAGCATACGACATCTACCCGAACCAACGGTTCCTCACTCCCCTAGATGTCTACCCGGACGTTTTACAACTCTAAGACAGCTCCGACACTCGGACTTCTAGCTTTCCGGATATTTACACGTTACACAGATATTGACGAACAGACAGTTCGACACACAGACAGATACTTCAATTCCGTTTGCACAAATTAACGGCACAAGCACATTCAGATATTTATACAGAGATGTTCCAGAACAAACAATAGATGTCCCACAACAAATCAGACGATATCAAAGACGTTTATCAAAAGATGGTATCAGATGTGTTAACAGCTACGGTATCAACGATGTTATTAGCAGCTACGGTATCAACGATGTTATTAGCAGCTACGGTATCAACGATGTTATTAGCAGCTACGGTATCAGAAACAATGTAACAACTACGTTAGCAGCTACGGTATCAGAGACGGTATCAACGATGTTATTAGATGCGCTATCAGTGATGTACTTCTACGGTATCAACGACGGAATCAGCTGGAATCAGACTGAATCAGTGATTGTCAGATGTTATCAGATCTACGGAATCAACGATGTTATTAGATCTCCGGAATCAACCCTTTGGCTGGAGATTTGCAAGACGAGGTTATCTATCCTTTGATTAGATATTTTAGTTCCCGTAAATAATAATGAGAAATCCATCGCCTTATATACTCTCAACAGGTGAACATAAATCACATCGAGCTTGACGTGCACCACGTACAACGAGTATTTCGGATTTCATGTAAATTACAAATTGGCACATGCAAATCGTTACACGCCACTTAATCACCCCAGGTAATGCGTGTACGACGAAATCAAGAAAATGGTGAGTTTCGTTTGCAATTCAAGTAGAACAAAAATCAGTTCAAATTTTCGCCTAATTCTGTGACACAAGCAACCTCCGAAAGCATCTTATTTCAACAGCTTGTATCCTCATTCGAGATCCGCTGTGAAGGTCCATCACTCACATGCATATAGGAGCACAGATGCAACCAAGGAGCGCATCAGTCTGACTTTTGAGCCGACTGAGTTGTTTCTGTCTTTCCAAACTGTATTCAGCATTGTCATTGCTGTTATTGTCGGCGCAATCAATCACAAAATTCCTGGTTTACCTTGTCTGTCACGATGGCTCCTAAGTATTTGAATTTATTAACTGTTTCAAGTTTTTGGACACTAATCATGATTTCAGTGATGATGCTACTGGTGTTGTTGGTCATCAATTTGGTCCTCTCGGCACTGATTTCCATACCAAAAGCAGTAGCTATCCTGTCCAATTTTACCACCAACTGAGCTAGCTCCTCCTCATTTCCTGCAAGGCCATCGATGCTATCAGCAGAGCGCAGATTCGTAATTATTCTGCCTCCAATACTAACCGTTCCTTCATGGTTTTCCAGAGTATCTGTCATGATTCTTTCAAGGAAGATGTTGAAGAGAATAGGTGAAAGCAAGCAGCCCTTTCTGACTCCCACAATTGTCCTAAACCAATCTCCTGTTTGACCGTTGAAGCTTGCTGCTCTGGTGGCCTTGATGTAAAGATCAGGTTGCCATTGATGTTGCACAGGTTCATGGTGGACCAAAGGGATGCATGACATACCCTGTCAAAAATCTATAAGACATGGTGAATGTTTTGTTGGTGCTTGATTTATTTCTCACATAGTATTCTCAGGTTGGAAATCTGTTCAGTTGTGATTCGCGCTGGTCTGAAGCCTGCCTGTTCTTCAGCTATGAGTTCCTCTGCCTGGTGCTTCAGTCTGTTTAATACAATTTTTAGCATGACGTTGCTTGGTTGACATATAAGACTGATCGTGCTATAGTTCTGACATTGCTGCACATTTTTTTGTTTCGGAAGAGTTACTATGAGTGACTAAGTCCATGGTGTTGGTCATTCCCCTGTCTGACAGATCTTGATGCAGATTGTTCGTAGGGTGCTTATAATGAATTCACCCCTTCTTGGACTAATTCTGCAGGGATGTTGTCTACTGCTGCCTTCCATTTTTCAATGATTTCACTGCAGCTTCTACTTCTCGAAGGATGGGGTAGTTGTCAGTGTTGGTCACTGGTGGGGTGTTAAGTATGTCTGGGTCCCCTGCAGGTCTTTCGTTGCACAGGTCTGAGTAGCTTTCTGTCCATCTCTTAAGAATGTCTTTTTCTTCTGTAAGACATTTCCCTCTCTTATCTTGAATGATGGAAGAGCGTCCTTGTTTTACACTGGTCAGGTCTTTCACCAGTTGGTATGCTTTTTTGCTATTATATTTTTAGATTGCTTTCTATATCTTTACACTGGTCTTCAATCCATGTCTACCTTGCCTTTTTCATGTTTTTCTTGATAACCTGTAATGTTTTGCTCCTATTACTTCTGACGTCTTCTACTTTATCTCTCGACGCTTGTCACACATATCTAGCATGTCAGTTGTAACCGAAGGCTTCTTTGGTCGTCGATGTATGCCAATGATCTCACTGGCTGTTTGGGTCACTGCTATGTTAAATGTGTCGAACAATCTGTATGTAACTGTGTTATCTGCACTAAGAAGTAACAGTGGTGCAAATTTTCCTCCTATCTTTGTCTGGAAGGCTTCCGATACCTCTGGGTCTTTTAGTTTGTCATGGTGGAAAATGATTATTGTGGGGCCTTGTTTGTCGACGTTCTTTAGGCGTAGTCGGAGGGTCATCATCACTAAGTCATGGTCACTTCCAATATCTGCTCCTGAGAAACTTCTTGTCTTGGCAATATTTACACTGGTGTGGAAACGTCTCTTCACCATGATATAGTCAATCTGGTTATGGTGTTATCCATTCGGGTTATGCCAGGTTCACCTTCTGTGTGCTTTGTGTGGACCACACGTGTTCATCAGCTTGACCAATTCCAGGAGCCTTAAGCCTCTGTCGTTGGTCTCTACATTACAGTAGTGTCCACATGTGCCTTTCCAGTTATCAACGGTATCGACTCATATTTTGGCATTCCAGTCTCCGTGCACCACAAGAATGTCTTTCTTTGGGGTCTGGTCCAGGACTTCTTGCAGCTGATCGTAGAAATCCTCTAATTATTCATCATCATGGTCTGTAGTTGGAGCGTAAGCATGCACAATGGTGATATTTAGTGATGTCGCCCTCAATCGTATGATGATAAGCCTGCTGTAGACTGGCCGACAACTCATGACAATGTTCACGGTGTCTTTGTGGACGAGAAATCCGACTTGTAAGTTTATAACCAATATGCAAAGGTCTGTATCACATATTTTAAATCTAACGTTTCTTCGGATATGGCATTTTGTAATAATTGTTATTACAGTTGTTCCTTTGAAGAACATTCCCTTTTTCTGGAAACGATTATCATCCTGGAATATCACATAGCTGTTCGTATACCTGTATTCATAGCTGTTAATATATTCCATAGCACGCGGTAGTAAGGCAAATGTTTCTTTTTCCCGGAGACATACTAAACCTACTAGATTCAATAGAAGTGTGAACTATTGGAAATTTGATTATGCGCCAATTTCACATTAATTGTTTGTTTGAATTAAGTTTTTTTTAATTTTTTTAATTACCTGATTGACGACATTCGATGAGAGTTTATGTTCTCTGTTATTAAAATAATTTGTCAACTTCATTCAGTTTGAATGTTATGAATGGGTTACTTTTTTATCGTATATTTTTTTCTGAAATATGCCTTGACCTGCTAACATATTTCGTCATCAAAATTTCACTTTCATATGGATATACAGTCTCTAAAATTGTCTGTGTCGTTCTTAAAAATAAGTTCCTCATTTGTAATACTATATATATCATTTAAGTAATTCGTGATATTGATGCTTATAGGTTTATCAGAACAAGAACAACTACATGTAACATTCTTGATCATTTCTTTTTTTATGTCGAAGACATTGTTTGACAACAAATTCAACTTTTCTCATTAAAATGAGATTAGTTGAGGAAAGTATACAATTATATTTTATTAAGATTTAAATGGTTTTAAATACTAACGCACAACGCTATTATATTATAAATGCGTTTATATGATATCAGTCGTTCATTATAATGTTAAGATATGTTTATTTCCATATATATATATATATATATATATATATATATATATATATATATATATATATATATATATATATATATATATATATATATATATATATATACATATATATATATAAAGATTGGTATACTAAGATTTGTTCAGTTCTTTTCATCGAACATTTTGTATAATGATGGTAGGTCACTTATGCAGCGAACATCCTAAACATATTTTCTTTTAATATCACATGCAAATATTCAACATAGCGTTCAATTTTAGTTGATGTTGGTTAAGGATCATCTATGATTTTGCATGCAATATAGTTTAAATGAAGAACGTACCTGTAAGCTACTAGAACGCTGAGATCGGAGCCGCCTGGCATATTGTAACGAATGGGAAATACTTTATTCTAACCTACCTTTATATCGTTCTAGACATTGGTTCCTGTTTATGAAAATGTTACAATCATTAATAGGTCCAGTGACAGCTTTGCATTAAACAAGTTAAAATCCGCATCGCTTCTTTTCTCACTGACCTTCGCAGGTATCTTCCTGCGGTGTTCAGAAGAGAGAGAGAGAGAGAGAGAGAGAGAGAGAGAGAGAGAGAGAGAGAGAGAGAGAGAGAGAGAGAGAGAGAGAGAGAGAGAGAGAGGAATACATACATGCAGACAGAGAGAGTTTCGATCAAAATGTGGACAATGTTTATTTCAGTGAAAACCCGGATTATTCAATTTTGTTTCTATTCATTTTGTTACGTTGCTAATGATTATTCATTGGAAAATTACCATTGATTAAGATAATACAGAAGTGATAGCCTCATGTAGACAAAATATCTGCATATCCGCATTAAAGCTCCATAGGCCCAATTTACCATACCATCAGTACTTGTTTATGACGTTTCTTGATACCAGCACTCTGAAAGTCTTGTCAGTTTAAATGTAAGTGACCAATATATATATATTCTTTCTTTCAGAAATGGACCCTTTTATGATTCACATACAAAGACTGATGATTTTTTCATCTTTTGGATTGCCTATACTTTGTGGAGCTGTCGGTGAATTTGCTGGTAACATACGATAGTTATTCTTTTTCACATATGAATTCGTATTTACCACGTTTACTTTTTAATCTTAAACTTATCCTATATTTTTATTTTTGGAACGGTCAGTGTGTCTTTCAGACCGTTCTGCTTTATACCTCATACCAAACGTCTGAAGACCGGTTCCAAAAGTGGGAATAATTTTGGTTTACATTAAGCTGTCAATAACATTATTTGTACCTTTGTAATGTCTAGTGGGAAAAGAATGATAGCTACACGAGGTTACTTTTTTGTAATACCACACACGATGGTGTATCGTAAATGATGTTGACGGTAAGGAGGGCGAAAGCATTGAACAAGCTCATGACGTTCAAATGTGGCACTCAATGTTAATGACTCAAGGATCTTTAGCTTAGTAGTAACATGCTTCCTGTATACAAATCATTTAATATAATTGTATCTGAGTAGCTCAGCAATACCATGAATTTACTTGTGTGCGAATGCACTCCTTTAAGTATGGATTATATAAGGGATTCTAATGAGTTGCCAGATATAACTTAAATTGACATACCTGAGATCATTGATATAGAAAACTAGATTAATTGCTTAAACTTAGAGTAAATCATTTATGTTTGTACTGACAGCATAAGCGTCTGAAAATTATTTAGCACAGATGAACGGAAAATAATAACGGAATGCACAAAATACACATACCTAAACAATGATTTCCATCGTACAATTACCCTTTTAAACAACAGTGCAACCGCCATATAAGACCTCATAACTTTTATTCATTTAGAATGGAAGGTTTAAAGTCATTAGGGAAACAACTTCTTCTCCAAATTGAACCACTTTCAATAATGTTAGATTATTATAAACAGTATGATGGGCATTCCGTTCTGAAACTACTCCAAAACGAATGTAAAACCTCATAAATGTAAGCAGTCAATCCTATATACTATATATATATATGTATGTATACATAGATAGATAGATAGATAGATAGATAGATAGATAGATAGATAGATAGATAGATAGATAGATAGATAGATAGATAGATAAATAGATAGATAGATAGATAGATAGATAGATAGATAGATAGATAGATAGATAGATAGATAGATAAATAAATAGATAGATAGATAGAAAGATAGATAGATAGATAGATAGATAGATAGATAAATAGATAGATAGATAGATAGATAGATAGATAGATAGATAGATAGATAGATAGATAGATAGATAGATAGATAGATAGATAGATAGATAGACAGGTGATATTCATTTCATATATTTAAATGGTTCCGCACGCAATGCGGAACATAACGAAACGAATGCAAGTGAAAGTACTAAATTAAAAGGTTTGAAAAAAGAATGACACAATTCAACAAGTGTGTAAAGCAGCATTACACCGTCTTTGGAACATTTAATTAGTTTCAACTCCTATAATTAACACTATATATCCCCCTTTTCGCTTGTAATCTTTTGACAGGCAATACTATTTAGTACAGTATATTCTTATATGGTCACGACCATTATCGTTTGATTTGTGGTCGTATATGGAAAGTACATGCCTTACACTTTTGCGTGTAAACTCATTTCGGTTGCATCTGCATAATGGTTTTATTCGTAGGTCAAAGTTTTGTGCTACTATAATATTTTAAGTGGCAATGTTCTACTTCTTCCTGATGTTCCGTCTATATTTAAATTATATACAAGTTTGCACCCCCTTGATGCCACGTACATCACACTATACACATTTTGATTAATCGATACTCAATATTTTGATTTGTTTTTGTTTTTAGTGTTTAACGCCATTTTTTGGCACACAATATGCTATACATGGCGGCCAGTATCATTGGTGGAGGAAGAACCCGGGAAGACCTCCGGAAAGAACCACCGACTCACGATAAGCTACTGGCAAGCTTTCTCACATAACTACATTAGCCGAATCTTAGACTCGAACCCACGCAGACAGATGTGAGACGGCAGTGATCCGTAATGGAAAGCGCTTTAGACCACTCGGCCACTCGGGTTCCCTTCTATGGTTTGATCTTAACACAATATCCCCAATCTTCTTATAATGTTCACACGTAGTAATCAATGCTTATCCATCTGAATCCTTTATTAGTTTGGTTCACAAAAACTACTATTTTTACCTCGCGTACTTTAAGGAAAAGGTCGAAAATAAATTTTAATGAATAATTAAATCAATTATGTTTTGCATTTTGCTGTGAATCATACAGCTTTAAATTTCACCGATTGTGTAATATTATACTCGCAGTCATCCAACAAGGTAATGAACAAGCATTGTGACAGTTTAGATCTTTGTTGCAATTCGGTTTGGGGTTTTACAAGGATCCTTAAGGTCAAACCGTGAATGAATCCTGGCCTTGTGTAACAGCTTATTAGTGCCTGATTTTTCTGGAAATTTTCCTTGATATGTAAAATATATTCCTGAAATAGACCGCATATAAAGTAATATGAATAATATACCCTTGTATATTGTAACAAATTGCTTGCTAATTTAAATTTAAGTTTTAATTGATCAAAGTTGGTTATTAGCTAGTTATGGAACTATGTATGTGCTTTCTCCTTTGTGTGTTTAAATTAAGGATGTTTTATCAATATACACAATATCGTAATATAGTAGATTGTGGTCTTTAGGCAATATTGCTTCTTCCCAAACAACTACATCAAATAAGATCAAATTTCGTTATCATAGTTGTTCATTTTTTAAATGAAGTTTCATTTCGTTCAATCACAATAAATAAATCAATTTCGAGACAGATAGATGCCGCTTCATCAGTTCACTTTGGATTCCAATTATAAATCATGATCGAACTACACGCGGCCCAACAATGATAATAATTGATCTATTTGTAAATTCTATTTATCGCTACTGCACTAATAATGAAACATTTTGGAAGTTTCTTCTGAATTTGTCTTGAAAAAATGTTGGTATTTGTAGCAAATAAAACAAAAATATTTCTGAAGCAAATTGTTAGGATGAAAAACAATCAGGATTCTATAGTATTTGCTTTAATTTGATTGATGCGAACATGCTATACCTGAAGTACTTTCATTCTCTTTTTATAGCATATATTTTTCAGCGGTTTCCGACTGTTCGAAAAATGATACAAATCGCTTGACCATAATTTTTTTCTGCATCAAGTTTTATTTGTCCAGACGACTGCTTTCACGTAATATTCCCAGTCCAAGTTGTATTTCTATATATGTATAAATATACATTAGTTTTGAAAGAGGATGATACCATTCCATATTACTTTGCTGTCAACTCATTTCCAGTGAACCGAATCATTGATAGTAATAGATGTTTCTTCTATGATATTGATTTTAATTCTAAAAAGATCTAATATAAGATAGATGATGCAGATCCTTACTGTGATTTGGGACTCGGAATACGATCGGCCCGTATTATTGTGTTTTGAGTGTTCCTAATGCAACTATATACTCTTGATAACACATCTTTACGTTTTCAGACATATGGTATATGTGTTCAATTGATATATGCCCTAAATTGGATAACAACAATGTTTTATGTATGGGAATCAAGGGCATTAGTCCCGCTTCCAAGCATGCATCCCATAACTGGCAATGCACGTGGTCAAATGTTCCGAGGCGGGCTGGAAGAAACACCACACACTTCAATCCGTCCAGCCTAAGAAATTAAAGTGCCTACCTTGTGATCAATGACACAATACAAAGAAGACAAAAACAAAGAAATTTGTATAATATGTTACTAGTCAGAGCATCACATAGGATGAATAAATGTATACAACAAATACTAATAAAGTTGTGTTTACCAAGTTTAAAAAGCAATTACTTAGATTTAGCACACATTTGCGATATTTGATAAGTCTATTGATTACATTTTGCTCATGAAACAACTCTGAAACATCATTTCGTTTGATAGAAATAAATAGTAATAGTTACCGGATATATACGCTCCTTGAATTAGTATTAGATATGCTGTATTGCATATACATTCCAACAGAGACAAAGAACATCATTTCAACAGCTATAAATGTGACAATATAATTCGTTCTTACTGATGTATTTTAGTATAATATTGCATCATACAATATTTAATATGTAGCATTAGAGTTTTTCTTATATCAATCGTTCTCATATTATCAAACAGTATACCAAGTGTAATATGTTTATTATAAATACATTTTGAAATAATGTGTGTTCAAGCGTACTTAATAACACATTAAACGATAGATCCAAATGCCAAATGTTTCTTTGTGTTCAGATATTAAACTAAACAATTAATGTTGATTACAAAAAAAAAATAACTGTAACTATCAAATTGTCAAATACGTTTATATTAACAAAGGACTCTTTCCACAAAAACACAACAGTTATATACGGCATTGGTATAGAACACAACGAGTAGTTTCACGGAAAATAGAAAACATCTTAATTTTTTCTAAGCATACTTGCATGCTATCGATTAGTGCATGACTGACATGTAGCCGTGATATAATATATTTCGTTTTGAATATCATAGTTTTAGAAATGTGATAATTCTATCAAATTTAAAATAAACAATATTACTTGTACAAGCCACATATTATATATTATTGCAATATTAAAATACAAAATATGTAAGTATAATTAGTATTTATTGTTCATGCCTATCATTGAATTCATACAAGCATATTAAAGACTGCTGTTACAACTAAATAATCTAACATTTAAACACAAGCCGGCTCTAGAATCTTCACATTGCATGCTAAAATACTGCATGATATTATGGGCATATCTAAAGTAATAAAGAACCTTGGCGAATCTTTGCATTGACATGCACACACATACTTTTAAATTGTAAATACAGTACAATGATCTCACATGGAAACGGAAATTAAGAAACATGCAGGAAAAGAAAAAAGGAATTTAAAATTTGTACTGATTTTTTCAACTATCCCAATGGCACCTTCTCTCTTCTGGGTTTTCCCCAGGGCTTAAAACTCTTACCCCTTCTCTTCTTAGTACAATACTGCATGTTGTTTATCTTATAATAGGGAGATATTTCGAGATTTAAATAAGAGCAAACCTTGCCTTCCCTATTTAAACATACCGCATTTTCTTAACATACAATTTGCTAAAGGAATACTAAAGCCTAGAAATTATTTTCGTTAAAGAGAATGGCGTTTCAACGCGTCAGCGTTCACCAACATTCAATTCGATTCTAAATTATGCATAATGTTAACATCTATTAGATAAGTGGCGTCCAACACGCGTCCCGCCAAGCCGTATCATGTGACTCGTTAAACGATAAGTGTCACAGGGTGTTATGAGAGATAAGAATGGCTGTTCTGCCCTTAGGCCATCGAAAATGTCTGCATGCGGCCTTCAGGGTGGTTTGAGTTTGAGACTCCTATATCATTTAAGTTACATTAAATATTGAAAGTTGTTGACAATTGCTTGGATAAACACAGTCATTGCTATGTTTACACAGTTACTGTTTAACTTGCGACAGTCTCTTTACGCTTTCACTTTAGTCACCTGACTAAATCTACAGATAGCGTTGATATCCTATAATGTGCTGCAAAATGGCGATAAACCATAGGACTACAGCAACAGTAACAATGGCAACAACAACAGCACGTATTACATACAAATTAACACAAGACAATGTTCCACACCCTGTTAACGGTACACCCATGTAATAGTTACAGACGCCAGCACATACTGTTTCAGAAATTTCAGAATACTCTTAAACACAGATTTCAGAGACTTAAAAACATGGGTTTTACTATATAAGTATATCTTTGTTAAATGCTTAATTTTATATATGAAACGAAAATTGCATCTGAACGTTTTCAATCGCAGGTAAATATTTTATTTTTGCTTGGTCCTTGAGATTAAACTTTGTAAGAATTAATAGAAAACTCGTTTATTATATCCATAATTGATCAATAACTACGACAACAGTACCGAATGCTTATGTGCAATACTTCTATTCCTCGATACAAATAAGAAGTATTCGAGTCCGTCTCTGTCCGTAAGCGCGATTTCGAATTAGCATACATTGTTATGTAAACGAAGGTAGAAACTATATATTATATACGACTTTTGACTTCCTGATGCGACTTTGTTTCAACGGCGTGCTTGTAATTATGTTATAAATGCTATTTTACTATTCAGGTAAATCATATTGTATAACATACAAAACAAATGTGTATTTAAAGTCCAAATGAGATACCCTCATGCAAAATACAATCACTTATGGCAAAAATAATTTTAACGATTTTAATCGTATAAATAAAATGATAACATCATTATCTTTCTTTTATATAGTGAATGTTGCATATGGTAAACCAGCTACCCAATCATCTACTTACATCGGTAACAAACAATATGGCGAAACACCAGGTTACCCATATAATGCTTCCTTAGCTGTTGACGGTAATACAGACACCAACTTTAAGAATGATGGATGTAGCCACACAGATGTAAATAATAACAGTGTTTGGTGGGAAGTGGATCTGCTGGATCTTTACAATGTTTTAAACATTACAATTTACCAAAGATCCGATGGTTTGTATAATTTGTTTTAATTGGGTTAAGTTGAGAGTGAGATACTAAGTTTGGATGGTTATGTTGGAGAAATTATTGAAGGCATGTGAATTTTGTTTTAAAGACATTAAACCTGTCAGTTATTAATCAATGTATGATATATATATATATATATATAAATATATATATATATATATGTATATATATATATATTGTGGATAAAGTATATATTTTAAATATATATACATCTGCTAGATTGGACGAACTAATAATTAAACTCTCACAGTAAAGTATATGTTGATTACGTTAATACATTTGGGGAATCACATTATGACGTGAAACGAAACACACGACATAAAAATAAATCATTTCATGAAGTTGAATTTCGAATAATTACTGCAAATCTGTTTGTTATAAAATAAAATAGCGGTACATTGAGGGATTGTACTGTACAAAGTGTTATTCAAAGAGGCATATAATTTGTTAAATAGAAAAGCATATAAAACTACATGAACTAAAACCACTCTTCACGACGTATTTAGTTAGCTATATAAAAGCATAAGAATAAAGAAATTTAATATAGTTGTATAATTATTATTTTAATTACATCTAACCTGATTGTGCCAATAAGAGCGAGAGAGATAAAGTATATAAAAACTTATGATACTTTTCTGTCTGAGTATATGTTCATTATATAAATACATCAATATATACCATAAGCGTTTTTCTGGAAATGGAGAGCACGATTGAACATGTAAGAGATGTACTTTCACAAAAGTCGAATCTAATTCATTCGAGGTGAGTGCGACCGAGTACATATTTGTAATACGTGACAGACACTTTTCGGTAGTTGTCCGTCTTTTTGTTTGTTAAATAAGAAGTCATATGCCAATATATTACTGGTGTGTACTGATAACAATTGCAACAATGGCACCCTCAATCGTCATCGACCTGTCAATCTCGGTGAAACTAAAGCCAAGCATGGCATAGGGGTAGCGGTTATTCCTAATGCCACATTGATATTATCATTGTAGCTCTTGTTTATATGCAGGAAAGTTGCGTGTTCGTCGATTTCATATCGCGTCTTCGTTTTAGGCACGTTGACTTCATCACTTCGTCGCACTTTTCTGTAAAGAAATTTAAGTACTTATTGTTGTTATAACCACAATGATAGAGTTTGCGTATCATGACGCGATATCGGTGCAATAAGTATTGTAAATACTATCACGTATTTGTAAAAGGTATTTCTGTTCCCTCTGAAAAACATTTTGAAGAGGTCTATTTCCAGTTAAAGTTCATCGCAATTTGATTCATACTCTGAAACATTTTCGACACCTTAGGCAAAAATCCTAAAATCTCGATTTTATTTAGACAACATGCTAATCCGGAAACTAGCAGTCAAAGTAGGAGTGTCACTTATTATAGATTGACGAAAATTATCATCTATCATTATTTCAAACGTTCCAAAAAATGCACGTGAAGATTTGACCGTTTCGGTTACGGCAACATTGATCATATTTCCGAACTTATGTTCGCCATTGTAAACTTCAGACAGTTGTGATATTGCTTCTTTGAGATCTCTACGCAGTAGGGCAAGTTTCTTCGAACACATTGTTTCTTAGTATGATGTTGCCAATCACCATGCCAGCCACTCACAGTTTAGACTCAGAAATCATAGATTTTAAAAGAAACCAAAACGAATCTGCGATTTCATTGAGATCACGGAACTTATTCGCAAATTGACAATTTGCTACTATAGAGCCCTCACACGAGTACATCCTTTATAGTTCACCCGTCATTTTGTCGCTGAAATTCTCACATTTGTTCGGATGAATTTCAAGATACACAAGAGACTCTGATTTTATAAATATCATTGATGACAGAAGATATTCCCGAGGTTGGTCCTATGCATCTTTGGATGATATCTGTGAACTATAAGTTGTTTTTTTTTTCAGCTCACCAAATCGATTTTGACTGACAAATTCAAACGATCTTACCCAGAACAATGGAAACAAAATTCATTACATCGACCAAGTCTCCTTAGAGCCGGGCTGTTGGATGTATCCATCTTGGTAACAATAAAGCTCGCTTGCTTTTTTTGTTTCTTGCCGCTGATATTTTGAGATTCACAATATCCAGAGATCCGTGATAACCCTGGCAAACGGGGACTCGAGTGGCATAGTGGTATAAAGCGCTTTCTGTTACGGATTACTGCAATCTCACCTCTGCGTGAGTTTGAGTCTAAGATTTGGCTTAAGTAGTTATGTGCGAAAGCTTGCCAGTAGCATCTCGTTGGTCGGTGGTTCTTTCCAAGGGTTTCCCGGTTTCTTCCTCCACCAATAATACTGGCCGCCATGTATAGCATATAGTATGCTGAAAAATTGCGATAAACCCTTCAACAGCAACAACAACATTGGTAAACACGAGTCATGGACCATCACCGATGCCGTAATCAATGCTGCATTTTACCAGTTTTAGTAACGTCTTTGTCACAACGACATAGTTGATGCATGCCTGGAGACGTTATCTATCGATGATGTATCTCTCATTGATGATAGAGGTGATTACCGAACTGATAACAAAAGCGAATGTTAGTCCCGTCCGCGCGTGGCAACGACGGGTCGTTTGTTGTAAACATTTATCACGTGGCCTCAGTATATGCAAATCATGTATCACTAATTGTATCATATTTTTATCTTCTGCCGAATATACGTTCAAGGCCAGGTCGTCAATGGTCATAGGTGTTGTATCCACGACCACGTTAACGGCAGGGTAATTTTACAGGCGGCATTGCCAGAAATATAGCGGTACATAACCGTTTAATAATATATTACTAGCACAAGATTTCTTCGCGGTATTATATAATCATTATTTTTTGTGATTGATTCTGCAAAGGTCACTGATGTACAATTTTACCATACGTATTTAGCCACACAGAACGGTCAGATGTCCATCGCTATATATCAGCAACAACTGCAGTATGGACCTTGTATTGATGGTGCATTGTAAATAAGCATGGTTTGACGGACAGACCAAAATCAACTCTCACAAGGACATGAGGGACTAAACGGTATATAATATATCATATCGCTACGCGACCACTGAAAACACCCATGATCGCATTACACGTCGTATTGATCGCAATTGTCGGTGTAATAATTTTAATATAGCTTTAAATATGGTGGATTGATCATTGTGACGTAGTTTAAGAAACACGAATCTATACTCGCTATCCATTATCACACCACTATCTTCATACCGGAACCATGATGCCATGCCAGCTCGGACAGCTTTGAGGACTCGCCAATATCAACTACGTATCCATTGATAGATGGTTCCATGGCAGATCATAAAGTTTCATCGTTGACGCTCATAGCACATTCTGATTCTTTGAGCGTGATTGGTTTATTTATACCCCTGAAATGCGTCATTAACTCCCTAGATTTCATAAACGCGGATGGATATGCTTACCAGGTACTAATTAGGACAAACTTCGAGTTTAGAATTTCAAGACAACACGGGTGAATTCTTGCGGAAAATCTCGGAACAATGTATCGTTGGCCACACCGCCTTATATTGAGCGTCGAAACTTACTTTCAAAATCAGGTTTAATCGTGCTCAGGATATAATTGTGATTAAACTCGTGATTATGTTACCGATCATGCGTCGCCTGCCAGCGTTAGTATATGTGGCTAATGATCTGACCATATTTTAGTATAGTAGACGTCATTCATCAAATATCAAATAGTACATCAACGTGACATACACGTAGGAGACATTGACAACACCACGCAGTAATCGTGGACGAGACAATGTGACTTTGTTAACGATATCCGCGGATTCGATGACGGTGCGAAGGTATCCAATTCATGATCCCAACCTGTTAACGTCGCTGATCGAGTGATCTTGACAATTTATAGGTAGCGTCGATTGTTTTGTGTGGTAATCCAATTACAGTCGCCATCTCTGTGACGTTGGTTGGAGAGGGGTCGACTGAGGTAAGATCTTCTGTAGGTGCAGCTGCACTGACTGATCTTTTTATCTATAATCTGGATTCCTCACGAATTCTAAATAATTCCATATTATATATATAGCAATCAAAGTTACTAGTGTGTGCTGCTTGTTTTAAATGATCATAAACTACTGACTCTGCTGGGCCCCGAGTGGCCGAGTGGAAAAGCGCTCTCCTTTACGCATCACTGCCATCTCACTTCTGTCTGCGTGGGTTCGAGTTTCAGATTCGGCTAATGTGGGTTTGTGAAAAAGCTTGCCAGTCACTTCGCGTGGGTCGGTTGTTCTTTCCAAAGGATTTTCCGGACTCTTCCTCCACCATTAATACTGGCCGCCATGTATACCCTATCATGTGCAGAAAATGCTGCTAAAACACTGCAACAACATCAACAACTGGTTCTGCTTTTATCATCTCTGCCTTATTTCGTAAACCTACTGAGGGGCTCAAGCACTGCAATCCACACATGAAAAATAACATACTGACATAAACTGCTTGATGTTTGTCATAAATAGTTGTTATTACATTGAGTCTCGGTTGATCTTTTCGATCCCTTTCAAGTCTCGAAAGATTAACGTAGTCCAAACTTTCGGCCGGTCTGTGAGTGTGTGCACGTTTTTGATTTTTAAGTTAGGTTTAACAATGTTTCAGTTATATCGCTATGATGTCTGCACTGTTCGGTTTATACCATTAAGGCATCATATCGCGGACATAATATAATGTCCAACCAAGTCTCATTATCCTCACACCTAGTCAGCCAGTCATACCATCTTATTTCTGAGCGCCAAATGCGGCTGATGCTAGAAGCAGTTTAATATGTCTTTGGTACGACATTAACGGGGTTTTAACCCACAAATTTGTCGCATCCGACAGGAGTGCTCTTGCCACTTTTGTCATCTGTCTTTTAGGCGGAATATTGCCTGCGTTTTTGCTAATATATGTTTCCGCCCTTTACCTAATTTTGGTTGATTTAGGTGTGGGACTGAAATGTCAAAGATGTGTATTTGATGCGGCTTTCACAGTTATTCGTCAATGCCATATATTATTGGGATTCGTATTAGGTCGACTTAGACACAACATATATTCCTTGGGAAAGTTTGGAATATTCATACTTTGATTTTAAATGCAATATGATATTCGTTTTATGTGCTTGTTTTTCTTTGGCGCGAAAAGATGATAAACTCGCTAGTAATGATTTTCTTTATCATGTTAGCATCATTGTGGAATACGTCTGTGACGTTATACGTTTTGGTTCCATATTTATTTGACAACTAGTTTCCTACCATACTGACACACATATGGTCGATCCAGATCATGCCAAAACTACATCGTAAGGTGAACATCCTTGCCAATTAAACACAGATGAATTATAAAAATCTATGCAACTACCCATTTAAATGCTATAATCCGACTTTCATCCATGATATGCCCGAATCGCTTCAAATGATTTAGGTATTCACTTACACCAGGAACATATCATTATCATGCACAGCCATGCTGTCACTAATAACCTCATCGACGCTATAGTGTGTGAAGAGACTGTTATGCCGTATTGTACATAAAGTGCTCGACATCCTTCATTAAATGTTCGGACATAGCCTCCAGTGACTTTTTATTTCTAATGGACAATTTGATTCTGACATAATTGCGAAAGAGATACAACTCCGCTTAAGTGTTTTTAAGTCGAATTTAACTTAATATTTGTCCTCGATTTCGTTGTTAAAATGGTTGAGCCAAGCTTTTTAAGTTATCAGCCACCTGGTTTATTCCTCACATAAATACTGTACACTATTTCATATACAGGTTACACAATAATGTAGTAAAGTGTATTGCTCTCGATTAATCTGCCTAGCGATGATGACTTTGATAATACAATCATTTTCACTCTAAAGCGTTGATCGCTACGGATCACAGCCATCTCGTCTGCGTGGATTCGACTCTAAGATTCGGCTAATCTAGTTATGTGCGAAAGCTTGCCAGTAGTGTCTCGTGGGTGACAAATGGCGTTAAACTCTATAAAGACTTTTACTCTTCAACAATTTCCCTGGCGTATACGATCAAATTTATGTATGCTCACCAAATAGCCGTTGGAATTGTGGTGTAATATAATCGTCAGCGGGGGTCACCGATGTTCGCGTCTAATTTTTTGATAATATTACTCGCACGTGATTTCATTCATGCGTGCGAAACATGCAATGGAATATGCTTGGAATCTAAGACAGTGAGTTATATCGTCATTGGAATGTCTTTATTTATCCTGTTTTTCAACCTGCCACATTATAAAGACTTCTTAAGACAGGTTTTAAGTGGCATCAATGGGTTAATAAATGCGTTCATTAAATGCAGCTCGGTCAAACACAGATGTGAACATATTTGATGGTAACATTTACTCTAAATCAAGGCGACCCACATGGGTTTGCATCAGTAATAGCAGTGTATATATAACATTTTAGAAGCCTCCGAGTGGCGGTTCGGCTAATGTGGATATGTGAGAAAGTTTGCGGCTAGCGTTTCGTTGGTCGACGTTTGTTTCGCGGTTTTTTCCGGGTTCTTCCTCCACCTTTAATATTGGCCACCACGTATAGCATATCATGTGCTGAAAGATGGCGTTAAACCCTATCATAACTACAAGAACAATATATACGTTGTTTGCGACCGCCATACGATTTACAGTGTTTCTTCACAAATACCTGATATTTTACCACCACCCTGACTAATACAGTAGCTATATATTCAAGGATAATACTTTACTCATTGCTGATTACATCACGAGTTGTGTCCCATTAGTACTTGTCTAATGATCCTACCTGCTTCTTTGAAGTCCGATCTTCAGTACCCTCAATACATTATCGAAATCCATCAATCAGCTATGACAATAGTCCAATTGTCTCAGCAGTTATTTGCGTGGCTCTCGAAAGTTTCTTCATCTCCGATACGTTTTCGCTAGTGGGCTTTTAGAATGGTGAAATCATGTGCCTAAATCCATACATGATGTCTACCCACGCAGTCTCCAAATATGTACTGTTACATCTTTAGGCTCTTACATGACCTAACAGAAAAGAGTGAAGAAAACAACCTTTGTAAAATTGAACACATACTTTATTTCCATAAAAACAAGGTAAACATGATACAAAAGAACGAATCATATCCAAATTTATACCAAGATTTAAGAAATAGAAGATCTAATATTAAAAGGTCATAAATTAATCTGACTTCGAGTCCTGATACAATATAATGTCGATGACGATTGTTTCAACTGTCAAAGTGCTTTTGAGTCAACTGTGCATTGTTCAATAACAAACAAAATTAATCCATTTATGAATTCTTAATAAATTTCAAAAAAGGCCTGTGTCAAAGAGTTCTGTATTAGAATTTACATATTTTGAAGGATAAAAATCACTTGTATTCCACAAAATTAAATTTCAACTCAAACTGCTCACAATAAAACAACTTCACTAGTCAATGGTTTAGGGCCCATCTGCCCAACTTATATCCAGCATTTTACATGCCTGACATCGCGTACTCCCACTCCCAGTATGTCTTTAACTCATACCACTTGTTCTGACTCTGAGAAAGAACAACAAAATATAAATAATTCAGTTGCTTACCAGACCACATACCGTTTCTGAATTTAATTTCTGAACACAATGTCAAATCCAGTAGAGAATATTTTTTTATAATATAATGTAATGGACTAAAAATGTAAAACTAGCAAATAGATGATTAAAGTACTATATATATATATATATATATATATATATATATATATATATATATATATATATATATATATATATATATATATATATATATATATATATATTGTATACTCTTTTCCAGGTAATACAAATTGGTTGAGTGGCTTTGTTACAAAAGGCAAATTGAGCAATGACAGATTCGTTGTAATTGATAACCCTAAATCAATGATGAATGGGACAATTACGATACCTGTCAATACGAATTTGAAATTCAAGGGAATCAGAATAGAGCTTTCTAAGGAGAGGAATGAACATGCTGCCATATGTCTCTGTGAAGTAGAAGTACTGGCTGGTACGTGTCTTCTTTCTTTCTCTTTTTTATTTAATTGGTAAATATATTTGAATTGTTTCTGATGGACAACAATATAGCTTACAAAACGTCGACTAGTACAGTCAAATTGTATTGTTTTCGTAAGATATATCACATTTGATTTGCGTATAGTTTCCTTGTATAAGGTCCTGTTATATCTTGCAACTGTCAGCTATTGCATTGATTAAATGATAACAGCATATCTACCGAGTTTTGTCCACGTTGTGGATGACCGAGCCCTCCTACATCTAATCAAAATTGTCTCCGTTAGAGGGACCAATTGTCGAGGGTGCTTGAAAGACACTCGAATATATTTATAGTCCTATTATGTGGAAAATATGTATAGTTTATGTGAATGAAATTGGCCAGCTGTGTATTCAATATCAAAACAATTCATTTGAACCTCAGTTTAATTAGAGACTACAAACTACGATGGGCTTGACATTTTCAAACAACTAGTTGCTGTATATGGAAATAACTCTTGAGATAATGTTAGTGATATTGTTATAGACAATGAAAAGAGAATCTTCATGACGTAAGCTGAATCTGTTATTTAATCTGAAAAGAGAAGATAACCAAGATTTAATGGAAAACGATTAGATAGCAATTAGATTAGAGTGCGAACAAGACTTTACAAACGGACACTTTTCGTTTTGTATTTAATCATGAACATAAAAGCTAATTAGAGACACTTCATATCTGATTAATCATGAAGCGCATAAAGATATAGTTTACTAAATACAGTTTGATACCGTATCAGTCTTTTGTTATTGCCTTAACTAAAGAAGAGAATTTGTTTTTAACAACAACAAAACTAAGTTATCACTGCTCAGAATCACTCAACCTAATACATGTTTCTGGTGTTACGATGAGTTAAAGGAACACTGAAAAATATTCATAGTGTGGTTATGTGAATTGAATAGTACAATTTTGTAAACATAAGCTTAATGGAGCTACTACGTATGTAATGTTACACAAAAAATAAAAACAAACAAATAAAAAATAAACGCATCTGATAAATCTGTTGCAAAGTTGTAGATAGAGGTAATTTAACTGCATGTATGACAGTATGAGAATACGAAATTTTATCATCAGTACAGCATACTAGGTTAATGAAAATGTAACATTGCTGATGAGTGTGTTGAAAATGGTAATTAACCAATATATATGGCATTATTTTAACCAGGCTAATTTAACATTATGGATCTACAGGGTAATGTATAGGACTGTAACTCTCTTCACTACTTTGAGCACAATGCAGATTTCACATTCTGGAACATTTCCAGTCCCTTCGTGGAGGTGTAAGAAATTCACATTGTGGGTCACGCTGAGAATCGATCTATTTGAATTAAAACATTGAATACACCACATAATTTTAATAGTAAGTAGCCATCCCCGCTGACTACACACACACACATATATACAGAACAATACACAATCACGCCAAACAGTACCTGATCAAACATTATATTGACAAACTGCGAATATTAACATAATATCTAACTGAAGGAAATTCCAATCCAATAACCAATGCACAACCATTATTTCGAACTACTGGTAGTATCAACCATTTAAATAATCAAGATGACTGACATTACGCTTAAATTATGAACATTGTTTTAATCTGATTCAATTTCAATCACTTACTAAATAAAAAGTCTCATACATATCCACGCATATGAGTGATGTTCGAAGTCTTAATAAAACTAACGAACTGGCCTTACACGAAATTCCCTGAGACAAGTCTGATATCTCTATTCCCCGAAAAGGCCGAACATGTAAAACATTCCGAAATTGAGAAGATTCAGCAAAATCTTTACTATTATTATAAATTGGCATTGAGTAAATCAATACTACATTTCGAAAAGTGATAACGAGTCTATTAGGCACATAAGTACTGTTTTATCAATTAAAGTGAGAGACTTCACGGCATAATACAAATTCTAAAATAAAAAGAATTTTAACATGTTACAAAAATATAAATTTGAAATAATTTGAATTTGCCGTAAATAACAAGAAGTGCTTCAAAATCATAGATACAAAATGACAACATATTTTAATTGGTAGAAAAATGCAATATAGTTCTAAATAAATTAGCAGATCATAATAAATAAAACACTAATGTTACTATTTTTTTTAAAAATGCAGCATAATGAAATGCTTTGCAAATTAATTAAAAACGGTAGGCTGGTAATGCTATGCTTTCTCGAGTAAATCGTCAGATAATATAACTTCCTAATAGGATCGATAAGTATATCAGTTTAGCGAATGTGCTTGATCTTCGTGCATAAAAGAATGGGGTACTGTATGATTTGTATTTACTATAGAAGCAGGGACGATTTTAAGTTAACATGTTTAGTTATCAACGGGTCATTACTTGAAATATATTATATACCCTTTACAACGTTTCCAAACTACATTCTATTACTGTTAGTGTCTCAGATACTTAGTTAATTTATTTTATATCTTCCTCATCCTTACCGGCGAATACCAATATTGAACTTCGGTCAAATATGTATATAGGCCACATTTCAAACAACCATCATAAAGAATATCAACCGCTCCGGTGGCATTATGGTTAGAGCGTCAGTCGCATTTAAAGAAGGTAGTGGGTTCAATACTTGGGTGAGTCAAACCAAAGTCTTGCAATAATGGTACTAAAATCTCTCTCGCATGGAGCTCAGCATTAAGATGTCAATGTTATGACTGGTTGGCCTGGTCTCAGGATAATCGAGAGAGTGTGACATCATGCTACATGTCTGCGGCATAATGACACAGTAGTGCTAGACATTACTATAACACCGACTCCCTTCATAGATTGTAGCGATATGACAATAATCGTGTTAAAGCTACGTTAAAAGTCCTAATCAATCACTTACTAACTCACTTACAGAATATTCTTTCCACTAGTTATTTCAAATTTTGTTTTTTGAAAAGGGTTAAATTATTGGCATCTAAAGTCATGGCTACATTAAAATCTCTTTCAATGTAAATATACTTTTTTGTGACACCATAACTATATTTAACTTTACGAACATCTTGTTTTATCTGTCCACATACAGTAAAAGATTTATAGCAAGAATATGTTGTTTTTCGGTGTGCTAACCGTATTCAATATATTAATGCTGATATGTATTAATTATATGAATAACAAAAACGAAAAATAACCTGAACCCAAACAAAAAAGAAAAAAAAAGTTCATGGAGGAAACTGTGTAAGGAATACTTGGTTATAAACTGGTGCAATGAATGTTCAAGAAATAAACATCGAATATAGTATGTTCTGCTTCTACAAGATGTAAAGCAACATACAGACGTATTATGTGAACAGATTGCTTAATATATATATATATATATATATATATATATATATATATATATATATATATATATATATATATATATATATATATATATATATATATGTATATATATATATATATATATATATATATATATACATATATAGCTCTACAATTTTTGGCAGTCTAATGGCAATTGCATTTTGATGACCAATTGAAATATGGAGCTGGCAAATCTCACAGGCTACCTATATTTGTTTCAAGATACTTACAGAACTAGTTAATGAATTAATGTCGTTAGGGATGAAAGCAAGGTAAAATAAATATCGAATAATTCGGGACCCGATTAGAATCAAATATTTATCATTACAATATATGGTGGCCTGAAAAAAATATCCGCGGACAAAATGGCACGGACAAAATGTCATGTGGACAAAATGTCAGTGGACATAATGGCACGGACAAAATGGCACAGACAAAATAGCAGGTTGAAAATGCCATGTGGACCAAATTTTCGGGGAAATAATGGCACGGAGAAAAAAATTCTGGAAAAAAACATTCTTCCGTGAATAATCAAGGGGAACTAACCGTTAAAAACAGTATTAATGAAACTAATATTCGTTTTGTCTCTTTTTCCTCTTCATCGTTATCTACGCTACTTTATCTCAGTGCCGTCATTTCCTCTTATTTTATTTACCTATCTCGGCGCGGCGCGGTCAGTGTTATGTGCAAAAGCAAGTTCGGTTTCAGCCCGTTGAGTACGTATTGGCCTCAAATTAAAAAGACAGCTATGCAAACTAAAATTAACTTTACTAGATGACTATTTGTGTCATCCTAATAAATTAATTGTTAAAGCTGTAATTGGAGCATGAGCTTCATTTAAAATTTTGGGCTTACCCCATAAATATCGTTATACTATTTATAAACACTTCCAGAAACTAAACTTTAAAATATTACCACAATGTTAGAATTCGTTACATCACAGAAAGGAAATCGTAAGCTTATCGCTCAAGGTTACTTTTTACGAAGCATTCGGCGAACAAGGATGGAAAAAGCCTTTGGCGCTGTGCAAAAAGAACGTGCAAAAAGAACGTGCACAGCGTGAGTGCACACAAAAGATGATGATATTGTCCATGAAGTTGCAACTCAAAACCACACGGTAACTCATGGTCAAGTAGAGGTCGAGAAAGCTCGAGCCGGCATGGAAAGAAAAGGTGAAACAACTGAGGAAACAACGCGATTGATTGTTCATAATGAATTGATGAATGTTTCAATTTCAACATCGCATCTACTTCTAAACGAACAACATTGGCACGAGATGTACGACGACATCGTCAGAAGGTGCGACAAAACGATCAAGATGACATCATGAGATATTCTTTGACGCAGAGCAACCGACCTTTCATCCGTATTAGGAGAGACGACATGATCATCTTTGCAGCTGAGCATGATTGGGAATTCATTTCCAGATATCAGCACTGGTTTGCAGATTGAACATTTCGAGTGAGTCCAAATGGATATGACCAACTATATATGATTCATGGTTTTATTAATGGCGAAGTTTTCCCAGTAGTATATGCACTACTATCTTCAAGAACAGAAGAAGCATATCAACATC
Organism: Unio pictorum; assembly: GCA_030141615.1. Classification (NCBI taxonomy): domain Eukaryota; kingdom Metazoa; phylum Mollusca; class Bivalvia; order Unionida; family Unionidae; genus Unio; species Unio pictorum. Next base: position 7,698,040 of record JARLTB010000360.1, on the reverse strand, counting down.
TGCCTAGGAAATTCTGATATTGAAAGCAGGTCTGAATCCAGATTCAATTATGGTTGATTTCGAACTAGCAGCAATTAGAGCATTCCAGAACACATTCCCGGCAGCAACAATCACCGGATGCATGTTTCACTTCGGTCAATGCGTTTGTAGGAAATTGCAAGCGGAAGGATTCTTGGAACGTTATAGAAAAGAACAGGATTTCGCACTTTTCGTCAAACGACTTATTGCTCTAGTATTCGCTCCACCACAGGATGTTATTGATTTATTTGAACATTTACTCGAAGATCCAGCTTACCGTGACATATATTTTATCTGGATTACATGGGAGATAACTTAATTGGTAGAATAAGAAGAGCAAGAAGAGGGCCACCCAGATTTTCAATTCAACTTTGGGGTCAATTTTCTAGAGTAATCGTCAACCTGCCTTGCAGCAACAACGCAATCGAGGGTTGGCACAATGCATTCAACAATGTTGTCGGTTTCGCGCATCCGACCACGACCAAACATGCACGGAAACTACAACAGGAAAAACACAGCACTCAACTTCTTCTTCGTTCAGTTGGAACTGTGAGCAACGGCTGGGAAGAAAAAAAACATACATCAGCGTCAACGAGGCGTTGCACACTGTGGTGACCGACTACAGCAACCGAGATCCAATCACATATTTAGGAGACATTGCACGTGTTTTAAACATTAATGTTGTATGACTTCATTATTTAATATCTAGGCTAGATATAATTATTATAATAAAGTTAAATTAAATTTGAAAAAATAGATTAGTTAATTTTTTCATTGGTTTTTCCATCTTATATTTTTTTCCGCCAATTTTGGACCTCGGACAGTTTGACCGCATGACATTTTGTCCGTGCCATTATGTCCACTGACATTTTGTACACGTGGCAATTTGTCCGTGACATTTTGTCCATGCCATTTTGTCCGCGGACATTTTTTCCTAGCACCCAATATATTGCATAGATTATTTGATAAGGGATAGTACATAAAGTAGTAAATGGGTCTATAAGCAGTAGGTTAGAGTAGAATATATCCATTATGAAATATTTTTTTAAAAGCTGACCATCTTGAGTATTGTACGTTGGTCGTTTGAGAATGTTTATTAGAAGATACAGAGTCTTACATATCTTTGATCTTGACATCGTCCGGAATACATGTTGCTGCAAATGTCATTATATCATTGTTTATTTGTTTTTTCGTTTTCTTTTAACTTCCTTATTATGAGGTATTGGTTTCCACTAGAATATATAAAACCTACAACTGATGATTGCCTTATTTCTTGTATTACGACTATTGTATACAGATATTACTTGTAACTTTCTTTCAAACCTTTCCATTATATCAACTTGTGTGGCAAATAGTGTGCGTCTCATATGAAAAGTTCAATGTGTGATGATGGAGTTGCCTTACATGATTGTTAATTACGAGGTAAGGTTCTTGTGGGGCCATGAGGACACATATTGTTGACTATTATCACCTGGAATATATAGTAAGTTGTATTAACTTCTTCAAGCTTATGGCAGTGTCATTAGAAATATTAGCCACATAATCATGCGTCTCTTGCCATGACTGGAACTTAGTAACGTTATGTGACTCATTATTCGTATGTATCTTCATTACTGCAGCACCAAATCAGTATCAAGGACATAGACTGATTATGATCTTGACTTAAGTTTTCGTTTCTTGTGCAAATATGGTTCAAATAAATGTGACTGACAGTTTTAATGTGGTTCCAAAATGACAACATGAAAATAGTTAATATTGTTTAAAAAAAAACACACATCTATAATTTCGTTTATATTGCATTATTCCAAATACATAATACAGCACTTATACTAACGATACTGAATAGTTATCGTTTTGCAAACTATCCGGTCGTATCATGAATGTTTTTGATTGCTATTTATTGACATTGGGCATGGCTATTTTGTAAAGCTTTTATTACTTGCATATAATTTCATTTATAAGAACAGATTTAGTTAGCTCTAGTTCCATATATTTAGCTGGATTTGTAATTATGTATATTGCAAAAGACTATATATTTATGTTTGTTTGTTCGCTGCAATAAACTCATCAACTCGATTACAGGATTCAAAAGAGGTCTCAAGAACCAATTACATTAAACAGGCGCTATCATACACTTGTGAAGTTACTCGTTATATTTGTTTAGAAGTTTTCAACCATTTTCCCAGCCCACTTAATTTTTATATTGACAGAATGTATCTGTTTTCGAATGCTACGTGACTTTGAATTCATTTTTTTTAAAGACACAGCAACAAGACATAGACTTTGCTTTGGATTGTGTTGTTTCGAGTCACACACACAAAGGACAAACATTGTATCAGAGTAAATTCATGACGCATACCCGACCATGTAACATCATACATTACGTTTACGCATATGATACGAGATTCATTTAATTGGCTTTGATTTTAAGATTCACATATTTGCTTTGGATGTAGGAAAACATTTTTCTACAAGTGTTCAGTTGTTAAATGCTAAATGAACTGCGGTCATTTATATTTAGGGGTTACCACCAACATAAATCATTAGAAAAAATACAAACGCAGTTGTATCCAATTATCAAAAAAACGTTGTGATTTGTCTCTGGGCGTAGTCTAAACGTCAAATGATAAAGGTAACTGTTAAACGTAACAGTAGTTCATGATGCCTTCAAGCTTTTCACATTGTTAATACTCAAATCAAAAAAAAAATTGAAACGATTTGCGATGCTTGAAATAAAATCGAAAATGCTGGAGAGGGCAATATTACTGATATGTAACACATGTCGGCTGTGATACTCAAGTGAGTAGTCCATCACATGTTATCGAAAGATCATAATTTGTCTAGAGTAAATGTAAAATACTGTCTATAGTATTATTGCATGCTGAAACACACACACACGCCAATACACACGCCGACACGCACACACGCACTCGCACACGCATACACACACACACACACACACACATATATATATATATATATATATATATATATATATATATATATATATATATATATATATATATCTATATATGTTGACTTTGCAATTGTTGCTGCCGTTATACTGACATAAGTAAATATTCGGTTATATTTAGTTAATGTATCATTTACGCACAATGTATATGTTCTCTTTACTTTAAATGCGTATGTTATATGTATGTGTTTTGATTCCTTTTCTCCAGTTCCTTTTTTATTTATGTTTTACATGTTATCGTAACTTCCTTTGCTTATGCAACTTTTGAACTCTTTGTTGTACGAGAACAATTGTCTTCTGTATACTCTTTGCTCTGTCGTTTACGGTTTGTTAGTAAAAATGGCAGGATATACTCATTTCATAATGCACAGGAAGCCAAATATCGTTGATTCTAAATGTAATAAAAGTATCATAGATCAATATGTTGGAGAGTGCACAACAACTCACTATCACGTTTATCAGATCAACGATTAGAGGTTTCTAGAGAGATGCAATACCAATTGTTTTCTAGGCTCTCAGATCGTTTATGAAAAGAAGATTATATTGTCGTCATTGAATGCATTCGTATTATTGCATTAGTGTCTTTAAAAAGAACATAGAAATATGCATATGGTCTAAACATGAATATCCATATAGCATATGTCAATGAGGAAGATGGGGTAGTTTATATGTGCAAGAAACATTCAGTTTAAAATATACGTCAGCTGTTGTTAAGTTGTTTTGAAATAATTTTTTTCAAATAGTATTATAAAATTAAAGGCACACTTTTACAAACAATTAGTAACCCATCATATCATTGTAAAACTGAATAAATGGATCCCCAATCTCCATAGTGACAATATCAATAGCAGCCATATACCGAATATATACCATACCAGGTAATATGAGCGAAAGATAACCACTAGAATATTGTCCTACAAAGTCAAGATATATATGTAAGAGATTCAATAGAGCTAAGATTAATAGTGGCAAAATAAAACCGCCGAGAGAAGCTGAACCAATATGTATCAAACTTAACGAATGCTCTAGCACAATCAAATCACAATTGATTATATTCATGAAAGAAAGTAAATAATTAATATAACTCTAAAACAGGTTTGGAAACTATATATATATATATATATATATATATATATATATATATATATATATATATATATATATATCCATGTGCATTACGAAATATGTATATCGAGCCATGTTTAACTAGTGAACTGTACAAGACTGTGCAAAGAGAAAACAGAAGACAATTGTGCTCTAGTATGTGTATATATATATATATATATATATATATATATATATATATATATATCTATATATATATATATAAACACTACATATAACGGTAGAAAGAGTCAGCTGCAAACAACAGATGAATCAAGCCTTGGGAACATCTGTTGCTAATGCTTCAACATATGAGAACGCAACGATAGGAATCAAGGTAAAATGTGATATAGGAAATAATAATTGAAAATATATATGCAAAGATTACGATGGTAACTATTAGTGAAATATTTAAATTATCATTAAGGGAGAAGTGTGTAATCATTGCCACAATGTGTATAGCAATTATAATGTATATGTATTCTACAGAAATAAATGTAGCAGAGAAGAAACAAGCTAACCAATCATCGATTTACAATGAACCAAGCATAAGTTTTAATGCATCGTTGGCTGTTGACGGAAATACTAACACAAACTTTGCTGAGCACAGTTGCAGCCACACACTTCCAGGTGACCTTAACCCATGGTGGAGCGTTGACTTGCAGGCTGTCTATTTTGTTATTGGTATTAGGATTTACCAACGTACGGATTGTAAGTATTTTAATTGCATCCAACAGCTGTTTGTGTCACTTTAAAAGCTTTACTGGTGAACAGGTGTATTTAAAGAATGGATTATAATTGTTTTAGCAATGGATATTAAGCGTGAACATTATAATTATGTTTCATTATATATGCATTGTTTTATACCTGGTTATCCGGATGACCTAGTGATTCTTTAAGAAGCAAATTTTCTAGATCTTCAGTGAAATTTTAAAAATTTGAAAGATAATAATTGACGGCACTACAGCTACACAAATCTAGTTCTTAACACCCTCGGCAAACCAATTGTTAGTCACGCAAATTTTGTTATGACATATTGTTTATGATATGTAGCTTATATTGTTAGTTAAATCAATCCCAGGATTGTAATCAACAAATGAATCTAAAATGTCTGATTTTATTTGCCAGTTCGAAAAATTCATAGGGAATTAGTAATTCGTCCAACAAATAATCCATATATTATCAACTCTCGTCCTTGATATTTCCAAAATATTCCGTAAATAAGATTAGTATATATTGTACATCTAGCTATAAACAGCTGCACAAATAGAACTTCAGTTATAAAAATAATTATTGTTAGTTTCCTCAGACCGGATGGTGCACCCATTGTTGTCTCGACCTAAATTCCCCTTATTGCACCAATAATTCTCCGTTACAAAACTTACATATATTGGTATTGCTCCGTATTTTTTCTTACTATAATTGTTTGTTTGTCAGGCTCAAATTGTAAACAAGCTATTAAAATGATTGTTTGATTACAAGGACATTATGGAGCTTTCTAATTTTTGTTCTTGAGAGTAGGAAAACTGATTCTCATCTGGGTCATACGGAGTGCACGAGATTTTCGGAACGTACATTTGTTCTAAAGATTCTAGAAGGTCATGCGACCCTATCCTTCTTTTCGTAAAATCAGGTATATAAATTATGTTTTCGAGCGAACTGTTTAGTAGAAGCTGTGCTGTTAGGATATTAAGTTGTGTCGTTTTGAGTTATTTTCAATTACCTTGTACTGGAAATTATTTGAATTCGTTTGGATCAAGAGGAGTTATTGTGTTATTTATCTAGAAAACATTAATGCTCATTGAATTTCATAAGACCAAAACTGACTTCAACACGTGACATCGTCTTCCATCTTGGATGCTTCACTAAGATTCGAATTGGGAATTATTAGGACATTTTATTACCAGGACTTCTGCTATTTCACTAGTGGATTATATTTTGAATTATTTTTTGGATTAATTTTGGAATTTATTCTTAAAACCGTAAGTTTATTTTACTTTTCTGGAAAATATTTGTGCTCAATAAATTGTTTATTAAGTTTTACAAGCTTGTTATGTTCACTCTATGTTTATTGGAGTCTAAACACGTAACAGTACATACAGTATGTAGGTGAAATATGAAAACTACATTTATATTATGTCTGTAGAAATAAATTGATAAAACCATTTCAGAACATTATTCATCAGTGATCCTTTCATTTCGTTATATCAGTGTCACTTGACGCACGTACCAAGTTCATAGGAAGTAAGTGATCAAACATTACCACCATCATGTTTGATGATGGAATAAGACTAAATCTACTTGAACAGTCTCATGTAGGTAGTCTCTGTTACAGTGACCTCAGGTTCAAATTGATGTCTCCTGATGTGGCTTAGTAGTAACGTATCGGGAGTTTGTTTATTCTGTTTTCATTTGATTCATGATCCAATATTCGATGATATGGAAAAAAATCCAAATACAATGAATACATATGGTATGATCAATTCACTCAAACGGAGATTGTTTTAGACGACTGGTATTGTCTTTATTCCGCAAGGACACGGTACCTTAATTGTGCTTGGAATTGTTTCTTCTCCGCCAATACCATCTCGAAAAAGACAGTGGTAACTGTTTCATCGTTGACAATTTGGAACATTTGAGCCACAATATGATCCAGATTTTCAGCCTCAGCAATACTGCAAATAACACCATCAACCAAACACATAGTTGCAGTTCATAATCAACGTTTATTTTATTGGTGATTTCATATTACGGCTCTTGCTAGTCTGTAATTATTGTGTTCACTCTGGTAACATTGAGGTACCATCGAATATCTTATAAAAGCAATATAATAATGCAGTAGCATTGCTCTAGAGGCAGACCTTTTCAGGATTCATCGCGTTCAGGTGCAATGCGAATGTGCACTTCTAATCATGTAATGTCTTTACTGGTACAACTGTCATAAAATTATGGATAATTTCTTGGTGGTGAATACTTACTCTCTGACATTTGTTAGTTTCCATCGTTTTAGCACCTTATTTCTTTAAAACATATCGATCAGGCATATACCCTTTGCACCGAATGATTGCAATCTTTGTCCAATGACTGTTACATCGACAGGTCAGTTCTTATTGAAGACATATTTGTCTTTTAACGTAACCGGGATGGGGACAGCAGTTAATACAACGTCGCAATTGTAGATACAATTCCGGTAAGCTTTACACCTGGTGCCACTTCCAATAATTACGAAATACCACATACTAATGCAAGAATTCCAAGTAAACAACACCAATTTGCTAAAACCGTCGATGGATACAGGCGAATGTTGCATAAATACACCGCGATAGTATTTTAATGGATACATCTGCCTGATTGTATTTTAAACTTATTCAGCTATTTTCGCAGGACAGATTATCTCTTGTGCATCTATACATTATTCACGAAAACATCACCGATATCATATTTATAACATGTCTTATTAAAATGGTTTTCTCGCATTAATAACTTGTAAAAAAAAATTAAAAAAATAAACGTAAGGGTGAGATATAATCAACAGTTGTATTGTCATGTCATACACATTAACGTACCAGTACCGATTCACACGGTAAATCAAATATGTGTCAACCGATTTTTATGACATACCATATACAATGGCGCATATGCGTTATCGCTATCTAGTCATCTGGCTCCACGGTTGTTGAAACCCCAAGCAGACTATAAATGTGAAAAACTATTCCTGTCGTTTATCACTTGCTGTGAACACCACAGACGGTGTCACCAGTTAGATTTATCAATTTGTTGAGGGAATCGTCACAATATCACGCACTACATAATACCCTATATATAAGCTTAGATATCGTCTGAAGTTGTGTTCGACCAACTTAAACTTATAATATTGTATACCGTGCAATCTCAACCAAATACGTTGATGCACTTGATCTACTGCAAATTACAACCACATAAATCATTTGTTTGTTATCTGTGCAACTTGTCTCAACATTAAGCCCCCGTTTTGTTGGCGACACATTACGTCTACTGAATATGTTCATGGCCATACGCGTCATTAGTACGATATACATTTAACGAATCACTTTAAGTAGATGTTCGTAGCGTTGAGTATGTGATATATGTAATTGTTATATCTACCTAATTAAAATAGTTGGACGGAACTGATTTGTTTATCAAGCATTGCATCGTAGTGACTTCATGATTCTTCACGCATGCATCAAATCGTCCATGGTTGTCTCTTCATCGATGCACAAACAAATGGATGGGGGCCGCTTACACTAATGTCTCTCAACACTTGCTGTAAGTGTATTACAACACTATAAAGCGGTTGAACATCAGCAGATAATGCAGTTACATGCAATTCAGTCATCATATAGTGATCTTCAACCACTGTTGATAATTTGCAGTATCAGTTCGGCAATGGATCAGTGCACGAACACAATTTGGAAACATGAAGCTTCCAGCTCCATCACCTTGTTTATATAGTTTAGAATACGCGGCTTTAAGAACCATTCAAAGTTTGCTAAACAACACTTGAATCGCATTGCTGTTCAGTATAACAGACACGAGGAAGTGGTAGAAAACGAATCGCAAAGATGGGTTGTCAAAGGAGGTACAAAAAACTAAACTACTCTTGGAGGCTCTGACTCTGGCGCAGAAACGTCAACTCATTGAAAGTAAATTATCCTAATATAAACAAGCAACAAACTCTATTCTACAGTTCGACTGTGTATTTGAGGGATGATGGCGCCGTGGAAATCATAACAGGTGTTGCAATGTTGTTACATGCTTGGCCAAATAAGTCTTATAGGCCTTTAAGAAGAATGATTTTTCTTGGTATGGTTAATATCCTAAACCCAAAATTACACACATATTAAGACGCTGAGTCGTTGACGTCAACACATTTTGCATGTGTCGCCGGATGAACTAAAACGCATTCATACGCGGGTCCCACAAAATTGTCACGGCTTTCACAATTGGACCCTGGTTAAAAATACATCAGATATTTTGCAGCGGTTTTGGTCAAACATTGTGTACGAGTTCGTGTTGGAATGTCAATATTCATCTTGACCGAACTATGTCCAAACAACACGATTGCTCATGCGTGGTACGCTATTTTGAAATTACTACGCGCAGAAATTGTTCATGAGATATCGGATGGAGGGAAATAAAATTAAAGTGCCCGATCACATAAATAGTAGTAACGTCTACCATTATTCGTCCTAAATAGAGAACAAGAAGATGTCACACCTACTACTCGATTGATAGAACTAAATGTGATTCGACAAAAACCTGTCACTGTTACCCAGCAAATTATGTCAGTGAAGGTATCCTTTCAATAGCTGTTATGTAAGTGTGTTCGGTAAGCACTATAAGTTAGAAGGTTCACTGCCGTGGTATTGTTCCCTTATGGCCTGTCAATACGTCCATTATATCAGAACAAATTGATACTTCAATATTTCCAACACATTACTGACTCTGACCACTACAGGGTGGGCGACAGTAATTGCAATTCGTTCTGGTCGTCCAAATCTGTTTTGACTGAAAAATGGATGGCGATAGTATGTCATCTGTACGTTGATTAGTAACATCATTATTTTCAAATGATTATATTGTGATTCCTTAGGGGATTATCCGCGTTTTAGCATCAAGTGGGACAATATCAGTTTAGTCCATCCAAACATGTCCGCGATATATTTGACTTTATCATACCTGTATTTTGCTCGAATTCACGTTGTTCTCAAAGAAAACCCGTAGAGTTCCTGTTTGATATCTTTTTCACAAACTCTTGCAACACCTTTTGATCTCTTTATACTTTCAAGAAAGAGTGGTTCAATGACAATGAACTACAATTTAGGACGCAATACAGCGTAAGCGTTGACTCTCTTCCCTAACCATTGGTATTTGAACTTACCAATAACATTTGTAATCGTCAATATTACTTTTATTCTTACTGACAATCAGTAGCATCAAATTCATTGACCAAACAAGGGTGTACAATCCGAAGAGATATCTCTCGTGGTGATACGCATCATCAGTGAATCGTTATAAGTTTACGGACGTTTGTTCCGATTCTCATAAAACCTATTGATCGTATCATGGGAATGATCATACAAGAGAAGTTTTGACAAGTGCAACGCAGACTAACCGACTTAAATTGTTTTTGTCAGCTCGAAAGTTCGATTGTAACTGTTAATATCAACAATTCCACCGTCAAGGATCTTTCTGGGCGCATGGGCTTGATTGGTCATGCGTATTATGAAGTCCTTCTTACAATCATTTAAGGTCTTAAATTTTGGATACGTATTCATTATGGATATGCGCTCCAATCCAATTCAAGCAATCATATGACCTTGGTGTTAGGCAAACCCACATGCGAATAGGAATAAGGACATTGCAACCGGAATATTTTGTTCTCTTGACGGAAGTAACCGCTCATTTACAGCTCTAGTAATAGGTGGTTGCGGAAAATTCGGTAATGTTATCGCCTGTGATAACCAAGTTAGCGAACCAATAGAGCTGTTGCATTTCGCGTTTACATTTTGCAAATTAAAAAAACAACTCATCGAGTCCTCACCAAGATTGAACATTGGTAACTCAGTTTTTCCGTCACATTAAACTGATGTAACAAAACCTGCATGGTTACTCTTGAGCGGCTTATGTTGCTTTGTTGTTTTTGGAAACGGAGTTGGACGCGTTAGCGTCGAATAGGTACAATAACATATCCAACACCCACGTAATTGATATAAAGTAGCTTCATGTTTGTTTGCACATAACTAAATGTTAGAATATTTGAACCTCGTTTAGGCATTATAGTCTTCTGCAAGATGAACCTAGTCCCGCCACAGTAAGAGTAATGTTCCATGGTAAAATGTTGAGTCTTAAATATAAGTGTACGTCTTATATATATATATATATATATATATATATATATATATATATATATATATATATATATATATGCTTGTTATACAGTATAACAAAGCAAACAAGCAAACTATGTACCTGAACTGAGTAGGTATTTCGCTTGTCCATCCCGATCGTATTTTGGTATATTTTCTATAGTACCCAGAACAAAAATCTCTGAGATTTTACATTCAAATAATATGCATAGTCAACATCAGCTTCAGATACCATTGAAAGAATATGCGTAACCATTTATCCAATACTAAATTTAACCAATCACCATCAGGTTGATTTTAAGCCTTCGCAATATTCCTCCTAGACTCTGTCATTTATCAACATAATAAATAACAATTTGGTAATAAACTTCAGAAAAAGGGAGAAAAAACTGATTCGACTCGATTCTTTAATTATTGATGCTCACATGACATTATGCATGAAGTCAGTGCACTTGCGTTACACAGTGCAATCCACATATTCTAGAGGTAAAATGATGCAAAATCAATCAATGCAAATCATGTTAAGCAAACTTGAAACAAAACTACATTATATTAAAGTACACGATATGGCTATCCTTAAAGAAATGTACGAACTAATTTTCAATTAATGTTGCTCTTTCCACACAAAGTTCTGCAAAACAAAACCCTCAACATTTGATATACTCTGACTGAAAAATACCTTCAACTTTGTAAATTAGAATTCGTCAATAAGTGAAAATAGAGAGAATGTTGGCTATAAAGTATAGTCTAAAGAAACTTAAAGTATTCACTGCTGAATGTCGAAATCTGTTTTTTCATCTACTGACATGGATACTAGTGCAGACACATTCAGTGTGTTCACTCAGAAGAAAGTACAAATATTTAGCCTAATTTAATGAATAAGAATGCTGTATATCATGGTTTTTAATGTGAAATTTAATATATGTTCATTTGTATTGTATACATCAAGATTCAATATAAAACAAAATATATGGGCATTCAAGTTCCTGCATAAAGACTTTAAGATATAACAACAATGATATAGCCCATTATATCAGTTTTCCTTTATATGTATTCGATAACCACACGAATACAGAACAAAATTATCGTGCAATAATATTATTGCGGCCAGTCCATCGTTTTATGAGAGAAATTATATTCTACTAATTTTACAAAAATAATTGAGCTACAAATCAGTTGACTGCCATGACTGTCCTTAAATGGAACTGATTTAATGGCTTTTAATCTATGAAAAGAGGACTGGATAAAGCATAAGAAACATTAATTTTCAACACAGTAAAGAAGTAAAGACTATATTATTAGGATGAAAGCATAGTTTGTTCGAAGCGGAATTAATGCAAAAAATGGCTATAGGAAAAGAAAACGAGTTGTAAGTGTATGACTAAATTGATTAAAAAAAACCTTATTCATCCATGACAGAGACAAGAGATTGTTTACTATGGTGGGAATGACCAACAGATCTCAATGGACAACTACTGCCGCCACAAGCAGGACAGCCCACATACAACAAGATTTCGTCCAGCCACAGTTCATCTGCCTGTACGTTAAAGGAGTATCTAAAAAATGGGACTGCAACTATTGCACAAGAAAACAAAAACGAAAAACAGCAAGGAAACTTCCAGTCCCTAAACTCAGTACCCGGAATATCTGGGTCATTCTGACTGGACTCTTAGATAATATCCAGGTAATCAGCGATGTTCGAAAGACTTCAGTTATCATTAGCGAACTTACAAGACTCCAGGTAGACATCCCCTTACTACAGGATACCAGATTCCGGGTCCTTCATAGAAGCTATATACACGATCTTCTAGCTTGGAAAGAGCTGACGAGGCCAGAAAGTTTGGTGTTGTATTCGCGGTTGGGATCTCTCTGCTGAAAACTGAAACACTGATTTTCCTCTGCTTCTACAGCATAACTAGGCTTGACTACCTTATCAGCGTTTACGCTCCGAGTTGCGTATCAAAAATCCTTAGGAAAATGTGGCTAGTTGAAAAGCTGCTTATCTCGTCCAACAGTCAAGCTATTGAATATTTATAGACCATATATTGGTCAAAAGCTCTTCCAGGATGGGCCTTATCCACTTTGGGTTAGGATATTTTTTCCTACAGCAGTGGCTTTCTTTGAGTAAATGGAAATGTTGCTTGCAATCTGATGAAAAGCAATATCGGAGGAAGAGAAAGCAACTACAGCTACAATACAAACGAGACTCAACTTTCAAGTGCAGCAAGTGCAGCAAGGACTGCCATTCCTGAGATGGGCGAGATAGCCAATATAGACGCTGTAAAACCACGAACCGGGACATCTCTCAAGGGCTCACATTCATCATCACTCGAGACTAATGGATGACAACATGATATATCATACATGACGTGCTCCATGTACATATTGTGATGCAATCGGTTTTGTTAAGGCAGCGTTTGGTTAGAAATATAGCCTACTTTACAGTTATAGCTGTTAAGATATGTTAACGTGGATGTAGATTTCCTAAATTATATTAAGTCAGATGGCTATCGGATATCCCAAAAATATAAGATAATATGTGTAACATTGGTTATTGCTCTGAAGGGAAGTTCTTCTGCTACTTGGGATTAAGAGGACGAGCATGAATAAATACATGTCGAATTATGTTAAAATGTATCTGTAGAGTGGCATGACTTTTATTATTAACTTGTATTGCCTGTCATGTAAGTATATAACAGTATTAACCTCATATTACTACAAGCCAAACGACTATTTAAAATTCATGACGGCTTGTGCAAGCACGCACATGTGTACACTTTCAACTGAATGTTAAACGTGTTCGCTTCATGTATATATTAACGTTAAAGAAAATCAGCATCAAGATAGACATAAACCGTTCTAGCAACATTGTATATCTTTCTGTTTTTCTCTTTTTCCACCTCTGTCAATAACATAGTTTCCCCACCCCCACCCCACCCACCTCTCTCTCTCTCTCTCTCTCTCTCTCTCTCTCTCTCTCTCTCTCTCTCTCTCTTTCTCTCTCTCTAGCGTAGAAAGTAGCATAATATTATGCTTATATAAAGAGATAACTGATTAAATGTTTTTTTTTATGTACAACTTGATATACTTAAGTTAGTATAGGTTCACATTACTAGTTTGGAATGGCGTTTCTCTGATAATGACCATTAAGGGAGGCATTCGTGGTGTGGAAATATGTTGTATTGTCAGATTATAAGGCTTAGTCAGTTACTAAAACTAGACTAGATATGTTTTACATGCACCTTGATATTGAGATGCAGCCAGTGAATTATTCAAGCAACTGTTATGAGCTTGTAACTTGCTGATCAGTCACTTCTCCGGTTTGTCAAATGTACAGACTGGCTTTACAAAGGAACATACAAAGGATTTAGAGCCTCTGCACCACATATTTTGAATTTGTGTTGCTCGCCACCAGCCCTATCACCACCGATTAATGGATACATCACAGGTTGTGTCCTTACGCTATTCGTGCTCATCGGGATGTCATGTGAAATAATATTTTATTTCACCAATCTGACACTCATATGCTTTACTAATAAAATACATGCATTTTATTGGCAATTAAAGCAATGCAGCCTGGCATTAAATTACTTAAAAATTTGGATCAGCCTAGGATATGATATAATGCTACAATCAGCCTAGCACGAATTTTACTCGAGCTGGGATCGATCCAGAATAAACAGTAATGCTGGAATCAGCCTAGCATGGATTGAGTCCTTTAAATTGAGCGCGGATCATCCTAGAACCAATTCCATTTGAGCTGGCATAAGCGCTCAGCCTAGAATATACTATAATGCTGGAATCCGCCTAGAATTGATTGTTCATCAGTCTTTCATACTAAGTTTGGATCAACCTAGCACCATTTCAAGTTTAATTGGCTTCACCCCTCAGCCCTGAATACACCGTCAAGGCATGTTTCATTTCAAAATTTCAAGTACAATTTTTAATTAGAAAATATAAACATAAGACGTAAGAATATTTTTTTCATGCTGGATCAATATATCCCTATGCGGCAAATATGGGATCAAGTCAGAATACACTCTATGCAAGAATCAGACCAGAATATACTTTAAGATCAGCCCATAATACTTTAGAATTCTAGGATGTCCTAGCACATACTTAACATAAGCTTGGTTCATCCCAAAATCTAATTGAATGATGTGATTAGCCAAACAAAGATTATACTTTAGCTGGGATACTCCAATAATTCACCATAAACAATAACCACCACCATAGACCAATAAACATGGCATAATGTACGATGCGAATGATCAAGTGAATGATGATTAAACAAAAGTTTTCATGTTGATTGTATTGATTTCAGAGTATAATCTTTAGACCGAAGATGTCCGATTTAAAACATATTACTGTAAGAAGTGGGTATGATATATTTTCTGTTCGACGAACATTTTGAAGACAATAAATACCTTATATCTGCATGTCGTTTTAACATAATGAATTTCACGAGAGCGAATAAAAAGAAAATTAATTAATTACAAACCGATCGAACCTGTCTGTATATGTTCACTATGGTTATTAATATTGATCTTGACACACGACGGTATAAAATACACTGAACACATAACGCCTTGAAACCTCACTGGTACATATTACACACATAATATTGGGACCACGTTCCAGGGTGTGGTCTTGCTTAGCAATAAAGAACGAAATTATCGATTAAGACAGCATGGCGAAACATGAGGTTTATTTGTTATTACATTACAAAATAGCTGCAAAAATAAATTTGCAAACGATTTAAAGCCAGTGGTTGCGATCTTGAGGAAAGAAAGGAGAATCACAATGAGAATGACGCAACCATTCAAACACATTGCTATCTTAAACTATGCAGTTTTGTTTTCTGATAGTCTTAACATGTTCAGTTAAAAAACATGATCATAGTGAGAATATTTATACCATCTGGATTAATTAACATGAATGCTTATTTAACAAAGTGTAGATGTATATTCTAAATATTCTCTTTTTTATAAAGACAATAAAATGATCTAGACTTTGTCCAAAGTCATTATATAAACAAGAATATAACATTGACCTAGTTTAAATAACGAAGCATCTTAACGAACGCTTATGATTGCTGTATAATGTGCACAATGCAGTATAGAAAATATAAATTACATACCATATAATCTTGACAACATCGTACATATTGTTATGATTTAAACATTGAAGTCCTGCGAAACGTGTATAGTTGCATCTACTTTGAGAATTGAAGACCGACTAGATGTATGCTTTGTGCAGGACACCATGTTGTGTGAACTTTCTCAGGCAGACCTCGCCTCCATTAAGGTAGACTGAGGATTAGATAAATGTTAACTTTTCAAGTCGTTTGTCGGGTAATGATACTTGCACAGTTAAGTAGAAAATGGCGAGATCACGCATAAAGATGTGCACGTGCAATTTAATTACTTATTTATTATAACGATAGACAATGGCAATGAGCTATATTCTAACCGATACAATTCTGCATTTGCACGCTACATAAAACTGTTGAAACAGTTGCCAGTTATTTACAACTCTTTATGTATCCGACATTTAAAGCAGATATAATTATGCAAAACATGCAACCACATAAATACAGCATCAAGGAATTGCATATTCAACGTCTTATTATATATGTTAGTATATTGGTATGTCTTTACGTCATTACTTGACCTTGTAATGCTGTAAACCAGTTATATAATTATTCCTCTCAATTGATTGAAATATGTACTGGAACGATTTCCAAAACACTACTGTACATCATGGTAAATAATACCTCTTGTTAATGAGACCTATATGTAAATCAACAGGATATGTAAACAATACTGGTTTTGTAAGTAAGCTATATTACGCTCTACTAATTCCCCTATAGTAAGAGGCCACGGCGTTTATATTTTCATGGATAGCACCACAAGAGCTGAGCCATAATTATGTATACCGTCATCCATGCAGTCGTTGGTGTATTTGTTTCTAATATGAGTCATCCCAAGATGTTCTAGTACCCACAATACGTCCCACAATGATGGACATGTTTTAATAATAAGGTAGATTATCTTCACCACATCGCATAGATAGGCATAAACTTTCAAAGTTATGGGAATGTGTTTCAAGCAGTGACATTTGTATTCCGTTCTTTATAATATCGTCATTCGCTTTATACACTGAACTATGGAATCTTTTTCCACAAAAGATTAATTTTAGCTGTACACTTTGTATTTCTTTACATTAAGTAATTAATTTTACAGGAATCAGACATGCACGAAGACATTTTTAAGGGGTGCAGTAGTTGTAATCGCCAATCGATAAAGATAGCCAGATATGAAAAACAAATCGCAGTGACACAAATGGTCTATTCGAATATTGTAGATGACAATGTATTTTATCCTTTTTCCCAATAGCACGGTCGGTGGATATGAAGTGAACTTCAGTTTATCCCATGAAAAATAAATGTTTATTGCAAAATAGATCTTAATATAATCACCTTTCATTTTGCTACTCTTATTGCTAAATTGTTTATGAGCTTGCAGCTTGCATTGAACAGAAGCATCACAAGTATCTTGCTGAAAATGTATATATATACTACACAATTAATAAATTAGTATTCATAATTCTAAATTTGAGGTGTTGCTGAAAGTTAACATAAAGTTTCAATATTTGTCAACTTCCAATGACATACACATTTATGTCATAAGTAATTTGTTTTGCAGCTTTTTACAATAATGATTAATTTTAATTAAATGTAATTTATTTTAATTCAATATAATTTAATATAATTACCATCATTTTTGCCAACAATTGGATGACTTATATAAATGTCCAAGTGGCCTCGTACAATGTATTGTAATGTTTGGTCTTACATCTTGTTTAAATTGTTCTATATTCTGAAAGCTTATTTATACAGGTATGGTTCTAACACGTATTTGTTACTGTTACATGATTGTAGGTCTTTGCTTGAATAAACAGTAAAAAATGTTGTTGGCCACATATCTTATAACAGTCAAA
This sequence comes from Unio pictorum, assembly GCA_030141615.1. Lineage (NCBI taxonomy): Eukaryota > Metazoa > Mollusca > Bivalvia > Unionida > Unionidae > Unio > Unio pictorum. The sequence goes on along the minus strand of JARLTB010000360.1, from coordinate 7,680,052 downwards.
GCTAATGTTATATTTGGAATTTCCTCGACTGATGATGCTTTTGCTACGAATGTAAATTTAGCACCAACACTATGATTCCATCGAATACCATAACATAAATAAATGTGTCATTTTGCAGCGGTGATGGATCGACTAAAAGGATTCAAACTCGTTGGAGTATATGCCAATGGGTTGAATGAGACAATAGAAACACCCAAACCCTACAAAACTGGTGAGATTGTCATACACGTAGCACCGCCAAGGATGTTGAAAGAAATAAGGGTGCACCTGAATCATGGTGCTCCGGGTGAAGGACCAATAATTACCCTCTGTGAAGTGCAAGTCTTTGCTGGTAAGACACCATTCATGACTTTAATATTATTATTATTATTATTATTATTATTATTATTATTATTATTATTATTATTATTATTATTATTATTATTATTATTATTATTTACACAAAGTATATATTACATCATACAGTCTTGGCGTTTGAAGGCAGAAACCAGCGTACCATTTGTTTTTGGGTTATTCAGCTACCAGCAAAATCATATCCAGATTCTAGATGGATGGTTGAGCTACATGTCCCGGCCCCATGGTCAGCTCCAGTCCCATAGTGTACGGCTGAGCATCCGTATGTATGTATGTATGTATGTATGTTTGTATGTATGTATGTATGTATGTATGTATGTATGTATGTATGTATGTATGTATGTATGTATGTATGTATGTATGTATGTATGTATGTATGTATGTATGTATGTATGTATGAATGTATGTATGTATGTAGGTAGGTAGGTAGGTAGGTATGTAGGTAGGTAGGTAGGTAGTTAGATAGGTAGGTACGTAGGTAGGTAGGTAGGTAAGTAGGTAGGTAGGTAGGTATGTATGTATGTATGTATGTATGTATGCATATTATTTAGTTATATTCTTCGACCCTGCCGTATATTATCATGGTGGAGTTGACGAAGTTGTGAAGTACTGCCACAACTGTGCCTGAAATACATGAGTTTGAAGCCGATCCTTGATATTTGATAACGCAATAGTTTTTGTTCTGTTTAAAATTACCTACTCAATGACCCAACTAATATTTTCGTCCCAGTGGTACCGCTAACATTGCCGTGACATTTTAGAAAAATGTTTTCGTCCAAGAAGCTGACATGGACAGTATGGAAAGGACAGTATACATTCGTAGCGATCGAACCATTGTACTTCGTACTGAAGAGATGTATCAACTTTCTAGGCTAGCAGTAGTGTTCATAATGATTTTCATGGGAATCAATTTCAGGTAACGTCTTTGATTACGATAATGGTCTGTATTAATTCTGAATCAACCATTGTTTAAGGTCAAACTCTGTGAATGAATTTTGTTTATATACTTGGATCAGAGAGACAATATTAATGGATACGAAAATCCACGGCTCATGGCTGATCCACAATTAGTCTCGATGTGTGGCTAGATGGGTCAATATCAGCCATGGAGTTTGGGATTAATTTCAGCTTTTAAATTACTATTTCTATGATCTAGTGTAAGACGACTTTACTCTCAAATAGGTATAATTAATGTCAGTTTATTGGCATTGTAACCCTGATTTTCAAATTATCCAACATATATTAGTACAAGTTAATATCTGATTAGTCTATACTATAATTAATTACTTTAAATCTTGCACTTTTTAAATAGTGTTAAAGGATTCTCAGTGGTGAGCGTTATGGTTTTCATTCGGATAAAACTTACGTATGTAACACTGATAAAGAAATACACATGCAAATTCATGACACTGTATTCAAAAGCAATTGGTAAATATGCTCACGAAACCTTAAATCTTCGTTGATGAACAAATAAAGCAGCACAGGTGGAGAACACTACAAACCTTTAAAAAACCGGTATTTAAAAAAAGTATATTATTATTATTAGTAGTAGTAGTAGTATTATTATCATTATTATTAATAGTAGTAGTAGTAGTAGTAGTAGTAGTAGTAGTAGTAGTAGTAGTAGTAGTAGTAGTAGTAGTAGTAGTAGTATAATTCTCGCATCGGGTATTTCAACTTGTTCCCGCGTGTATAATGCAGTCAACGGATACAAACTTCACCGCTTTATAGCAAAACAATTAAATACAAATCTGATGTGATTAGATTGCGATTTAAATAACCATATATTTTATCTAGTCCGATTAGATATCTTGTTCGATGATCGCACAAAGGTATCCTCACAAACACACGAGGGGGAGTTACTTGAGCACGAACAAAGAAATTATTAAATTTGTTCAGGTCCATGTCGCCACGACATCAGGATTGATGAATATTTCGTACCTTTAAACATCGTGAGGATATTACAATTATCACGGATCACTTTTGGAATTTGTGTATATCGTTGGGTTACATATATCACGTCAGTGTTTATTAATGTCTTCCACAAAAGAAATTCACAGCTGTATTATTTTGTTTAACTAGCATCTCATCGTCGTACTCTACTTAATTGTTGATACTTCCGTCAATTTCCTCAACGACAGGAGCTTCACCGATATCTGCAATAAATTAAATAATATCCTCGCCGGTTATCGCCGCTGCTGTCTCACTAGAATTGTTGTATACAGTATATCAGCGTTGATTGTCTACATTTGGTGCTACTAAATAAAGTTTATCCCATTTCATCCACTTCATTATCAAATTATGAAATTATCAATACCGCCTCTTATTTCAACATCTTATCATCAACATACACCATTTACATCTCCCGTTGATTGGGAAGCTTCATATTTTCCTGCTACCAACATCTTACCATCTTATATTTAACTATTATGTTTTTTTGTTTTTATATCGCTGGTCGATATTAAACCTTTCTTATTTTTAACATATAACTTATTGTATGGCGCTAAATAGCCTAAAAGTGCTGGTGCGCCGTTACAATTCAATTAATCGAATCAAATCAAATCAAATTAAGTAACAATTGTGTTTTACCACTTCCAGAACGACAAATGATTATCATTCGAATTCAAATTGGTAACATTGCATGATGATAATAATAATAATAATAATAATAATAATAATAATAATAATAATGATAATAATAATAATAATAATAATAATAATAATAATAATAATAATGAGGAATTTGTATAGCGCCTAATCTTTCGAAGCTGTAAGCCATTTACACCATCAATTATGATATGACTACATTACATGACAACAAATGACAAAAACAATGAAATTGGAAAACAAAAACATGCTGAAAACATATAAGATACAAAACATAATTAGGTCGCTAGGAGAGTCTTAAGAGCACTCTTAATAGGGACCACTGTATCTTTGTGTCTAATTTCATCGGGCAATTCGTAGGTTGTGCAAACGAACGTTGTCCATATGACTTTGTTTTCACCTTGGGAAGAATGAGTATACGATTATTAGAAGACGAGCTTAAGTATCTAGCTGGTGTATACACATGGTTGAGGCTGGATAGGTATGTTGGACTGGAGTCTGTCATTGCATCATAGCACAAAGAACACATATTGTGTTTGATTCTGTATGAAATCGATATCCAGTGTAGAGTACAGAGCAGTGGTGAGGTGTGCTCTGATCGAGGTACTCTAAAGATCATCCGTGCAGCTGTGTTTTGAACTTTTTGAAGTTTTTGGAGTAAATATTGTGACAAACCAGAGAGATTTGAGTTACAATTGTCCAGTCTTGAAAGTACTAATGAACCTACAAGTGTTTTAGTGGCATCAACTGAAAGATATTTACGAATGTAACTGATGCGACTCAATTCTAGATATGCAGCATTGCATATATTCATGACATGTTGGTGCAATGTGAGAGTATTGTCTAGAGTAACGCCTAGGTTTCATACTGACTGAGAATTTAATGTTGGTGTTACTGATCTTTATTGTCTGAGGTAAAGGATGAGAATGAGAAAGTCTTTGTGTAGTGATCAGAATAGCCTCAGTTTTATCATCATTCATCTGAAGCTTCTTGGATGTCATCCATGATTTCACATCAGAAGTGCACTTTTCTACTCCATGGATAGTAGCATCAACTTCAGTTGGATGGCTAAATGTTTATATTTGGGTGTCATCAGCATACAATTCATGCGACACTGGGTGATGATCTATGAAACCTGAGACCGGCTGAGTGTACAGAATAAAGAGAACAGGTCTGTGGAACACCACAACATATGTCAACTGGGCTGGAGTGTTTTCTATTTGCGGATATAATTTGTGTCATGTTGACTAACTAGGACTTGAACCACTGTAGGTCTACATTCTGAATGCCAAATACATGCTGGAGACGGTGAAGTAATTTATCATGTTCTATTGTATCAAATGCTGCAGATAAATCCATGAGAGTGAGGACTGTAATCTTTCTACTATCCAAAGCAGTTGTTGTTTCTCCGCTGTTAGTTTTTCTAATTGATTTTTACGTCGTGCTAATTCATCTACGTTTTTACCCACCGAGGAGTTTCGTTGAAAAAGATATTGGACAATTTCCTCTTGAGCTGAATTTAATAAATGATTTTCCGCGGTTAATCTTTCTACATTGGATTGATATTTATTTATTTATTTGTTCGTGGTTTGTCCTTGTTGTTATAGATCATTCACGTTGGAATCTTTTACATCGCGAGATTTCTTAAATGTAGAAATTTCCTCTAGAGATTGATCCAGCAATATGAAACATCGAAGAGATCTCTGCCAAAGGTTTTTAATGTTTTAGTTGAATTATTTTTGCGATGCCATCGTTGGATAATAATACGTTCAACGGCATTATCGTTAGTATTATTATTGTTTTAAAATGTATTGTAAAACTAAAATTGATTAAACCAATATCAATAATATAATTATCGTTGTTGCTATTGTTATTATTGCGAAATCCTTCGGATTTTCATCTCGGTACAATTTCTTTGAGACGTTCCTGAGACATACACGAGTGAGCATAATTCAATATCTGATCGTGGTTACATGACCTTATTGTAACCTGATCACGATGAAGTTGTTTTCTTTGGTGTACGTCTACAGAAATGTATCATTGCCGAATTCATGATGACATGTTCAAAATTTCCTTTGATTATTCCCGCGAATGATTTTCTAATCGCATCGTTAGGTTATTATCGATTATGGATGTATACTCGCGCGTGATAATACATTATTATTGTTATTGTTATTATTTTCAATTACGATTTCACATCAAGGGTAGTTTGTAGTTGTTCTTTTGATAAATCGATAAAGTTAAAATTTTGATCAACGAGTTTAATTTTTTTTTTTTGTTATCCAGGAATTATTACATGCTAAATACACAGGATTGATCGGTGTTTGTATGATCTGACTTCCATGGGATACTTGAGGGGAAAAAGTATATAGAATATATCCTTGAGCCGCTTGGTTTGACAATTCTGTATTCGCGATGTAACTTCCGTCGATGATATCACATACAAGATTCACAGCGATCACCGATGTTAAATCAACGTTGCTAGGAAATACATGTCTACCGGATCCATCTGGAGCGTTATTATGTGTAAGATATCTATATTGGACCAGTGCATCATTGAAAAGTTCTTCCTTCCACACGTCAAGGAATTTAGGAAAATATTCATCGATGACATCATTGAGTGATTTCCTTAACTCGGGAACATTATATCCAGGAAATTAATAATTTGGTAATGTGGGTTATGTTAACGAATGAGCGGTTAGAAATCTTTGTTTTCATATACATCATATCTATTTTTAACTATTGCCTGAACAAATCTCTCACTGACATACTCCATGTCAGATATTAGGTGATTTAACATCTTAACATGTTTAATGTTTGTATCACGTGGACTCGTTATATAAGGGAGATGTTCTTGAAATTATTGTCGTAATATAGCAAATTGTTTTATATATTCTTCCTTAATGTTGTTAAAGAAAGCAATAACGGTACTCTCATTGCACCAAATTGCAATAGCAGTTTCATCATTAACACCAGGGGTCTTAATGGTTAGGGTCTATAATCTTTAAGCCCCAACTGATAGGTTCTCTATCTTCTTCTAAGCGCATATAATCAATATTTTTATCTACTGAACTTTTTAAATAACGCAAATTATATTTATCACTAGGGTGGCTAATTCAGGATATGGAGATTTATTATCTGTAGTATAATAAGATATTTTAGGTCTAGGTCGACGCAGTTTCATCACTTCCATTCTTTGTATCTCCACTGATGGTGTCTCCACTGGCGGTTTTTTCCCTGTTGGTATTTCTTCCATTGGTATATTTTCAGGCCATCCTAATATAGTTCTGATCGACGAGTTATATATATCTTCGGAGTACCAGGGATAGTTTATCTCGATGGCGGTTGAAAACAATGGTTCATGAACAGTTATCGCGATTTTAGATTCAACCCCGTTGATAGATGTTAATCTGCACTGAATTTCTTCGTTGATATCTTCCATGTCCTAAGCTCCTATGGGAATATATATTGTTTGCCAATCTGGTTCACTGAATGGTTTATTCTTGTTCGCAAACACAAATGTGTTATTGGGTGGTTTACCAGCGAATGAACTTGATCTGATATTGAGCCAGCTGTAATATAATCGTAATTGAGTGAACATATTTTTTTACTGGAATCGGAATTGGAAATTCGATATTGAATTCATGATTTTTTGCCGTGTTTGATATCATCGTTATTTTCACCGGTATGGTGTTTTAGGCTATTCCTTGAAGTAATTATGTTGGCGTTGCCATTAGTGATATCATTATCTTCTATATGTTTTCTAATTTCGCATTGCGGAAACATAAATGTTCACCATTGCGTTAAACTTGCTATCGGATATTATAGTGTCAACCGAGAGACGACGACATCATCGCAGATATTTGCGAGTACGCGGATGATACCGTGTTTACTTTAACTGTTTAATCATGTAGTTTCTTTCTGACGAAACGATTGTAGTTTTTATTATTATTGTTATCACTCCAGCAATTGTTGAAGCCGTGGATATACAAATTGGAACAACTACCTGAGCCATCATTGTCATCGATGATAATGCCATATCGGTTACTGCAATAACACTTAAAATCAAATACACGGTTACATCAATGCATGTAATCCGTCTTCGATATTATTTTAATTTTGTTTGATACTCAGCTGTGAGAGATTATAGTTTAGTTTGTAATTCGCAGACTTGATCATATCGATATTGTTGGGTGGTCATTATTTAATTAAGTTGTTTACTTAAATCGACTACAAATTATACGTACCATGTGATGGATTTCCAAACTAGATTTATATCTGTGGTAGTTATTGTAAATCGTTCGGTTCAACCCTTACATATGACCGCGCTGATCGTATTCTTTACTCCGTCGGACTTACTCGACGATATATTAAATTGTATCAGTGAAACTAAGGTTAATCTGTATATGCCTTTGACTCGGCAGTGATATCTTTCGTGTTAGTTTGTGGAGTCCAAGCGAAGGATCCATGTTGTATCGAGTATACGCTATTGTTATTTCTCGTATGAGGGATCTTAACTCGTTCATGTGTGCTGATCATACTAGGAAAATCATCTTTGATAGCGTCATGAATTTGTGTAATATCATCGATGTATTTTTTGTATACATCAAAAATTCAATCAATGATTGGAGAAAAGCTGAAAATGGATTGTGTTTACTTCCTCCGGATTCCCTACCAAATAGGTTGATGCTGGGTCGAGAAGTGATTCTCCCTACGGATCTGATAATTGACAAAACACCAGACGAGGCTCCAAAGATTCTGCCTCGATTTTGTGTCGGAAGATAGAAAAGTAATGTGGCAGGCCAACCAGGATGCAGGAGAACAAATAGGCACCTCCATTCGACATCAGTAAATTGCCTATGATCTCATGGGTCACGGTCGATCGGTGTTTCAGTGATGATAACCTGGCACCATACTCTAAGAAAGAAAAGGAAATACCCTAAGTTAGAGGTCAAATGGACAGGATTGTGACGACAGTAACGGATGTTACATACCTGATCGCATAAAACAATAATAAGATTACTCAGATTGATTACTTCAACCGACTTAAACCATGCATCATGAATCCTGAGAGTGAACATAAACACACCGATAACAAGCAAGAAATACACGATAGAAGTGATACATCCGAGCGGGAAAAAGTAACTCCATATCCAGTTGCGGATTAAGGACCAATTTAATAGAACGAAGAAGATCGTGGCATTATGTTACAAACATTAGTAGGAATCAGAGTTCAGTTATTTATTGTGCTTGTAGCACTAACCGGTGACAACAATAAATTGAAGGGGTTGGTAATAATTAATAATAGTTCCCTGTGATAATGTATTGCTTTGGCACAGGACAGTTGTCGAAGATGCTTTCTGCTTAAAACCATAATTTTTTAATTTAGCTGTTTTCGTTTGGTTTGTTCTTTGAGTGAAACAGATGTAAATTAATAAGACATGGTATTATTATGTACACTTTTTGGGAGGTTAGTGGAATGATTTTTGTCCTTGTAGAGTTAGAATTGACAGCAGTGTCCGATAAAGATTGGTCTGAGAATGTGTGTCGCGACAGTTTGGCGTTAATGTAATAGTGGACCGGCTCTTAAGGTTTGTAAGAGAGATGTTACTCTGTGAAGAAGGCATTCTCTAACCTCGATAAACACAGTATGGTGCATGTGTAGTATTTGTAAATATTTTGCTATCGACATGCCAAGTGTAAATTGTATCGTACTGTATATTTTAAAAAAAATATTCGTTACCTTCTTGATAATCAAATTGTTCCTTATCGGTTTCCATCACGCATAGTCTATTTGTCTGCAATAATGTCTATTTGGTAAGTTGCGACGGAAACATTTGAAAATTAATTAGAAGCATGAGGTCATGATATATACACTACAACATAGTTGAATCGTTTATGTGATGTTGTTGCTTGTGCTTTGGGAAGCATGTTGTCTTATGGTTCTGTTCGGTCTGTATCGCATTAATTCAATAGTACATAGTTATAAAAGATACGATCGGCTGACATAGAATGAGTCAAAACATATATTGTGCACAATTATGTTATGGTATAATAGGAAACGTGTACGCAAACTGCAGACCTGAGTTTTTCGGGTCAAAATGAATGGCCTTGTGTTACATTTGTTGTGTTGTTGTTAGGGACCTATGTGCAAAGAAGTATTTCCTGCAGCGAATTGTGATGATTGTTATTAGAGAGTTTTAACCCGTAAAACTTTTAACATTTTCATGTTTGGTTCGGCTGGGTTAATTTGTGTTGACATTTAGTTTACTTAAATCATTTATTAATTCAAAAAAAGTTTTGCTGTGGATGTTGATTGACGGGCTATTAGGAGCAAGTGCACTGATGCAGAGTTTTAGCTTCTATGCCAATTTTGGGTATTATTAATCGGGTTGGTGGTTAGTTAATTGGGTGTGACACTTGATTAACTCGAAGTCGAATGATCATTCTAAAGGCGGTGATAAATTTTGAGTATGTACATTTTATAGCGCCCTGTTTTAATGAATTTTTAGATTTGTGTGATTAATTGTGTGAATATGTAGAATATCCTTAGCCAAAAATTATTAGCAATTACTTGGAGGAATGGCCTCACAGTAGAGTAATAAAGAGCTTCCATGATGGTATTGTTGACTAGTAATGAAGCCATGCCAAAACTGAATGAATGTCTATGGAGTAACATAGTCGATATAAAACTCTAGTGAAGTACATTGGTGGTATGATGGCAGTGGCAGGATATTCAGTATGAACTCAGGACATCACTCATATGAATAAAATAAAAGGGAATCGGAATATTCCGGTTATGTCGCAAGGGTGCCAAATGTGCAGTTATATGGCAAAATAAGCATGGAAAGCAGACGTTGACAGGCCTAAGGATCTTAATTAAAACAGTGCACTGCTTAAAGGACAGTTCTATAGTTTATATGGCGTGAACTTCTGAACTTTACGGAATCTGGTTGCAGAGAAACCATGCCGATGTGTGATTTATATATATTAGGCAGGCTAAAGATATGTCGTCTTGCGTAGATTAGACTAACATTTATTTATATAACGGAACCGTTGGGAATATTAATAATGTAATTTGTATGGAGGTATTTGGAATATTGGGGTAAACCTATTACTTTCAGCGGGAATCGCGCCAGGGTTAGACAACCATTTGGACGTATAAAGACCCATGGATTGTAAAATATTATTGGAAACGTCAATGATTGTCTAACATTGTGATGTCATCTAGTTTAACTTCTTTGATAAGAAAATCCTCCCATTCGTGTATTGTTTATTTGTAATTATGTACGTCGCTATGCTCGTCTCAAGTTCATAAAATGCTGTTATCTGAGCCATACAATTACCAAATTGGTTCGCATTGGTTGAATAACAGTATTATCACAATCATTCATACTGTACAAAGCGTAAAGAACAGCGGATACTGCATACACACGCATATAATAAGGTCGGTCAATACCGGTCAGCATGCCTGGCCTAGAATTATTGTCCATTATAGCAACACTTATTTGTCGTCGAGATTCTTTAACTATTTCACGTTTATCAGGTATAATTCATGTTGAACCACTCTGGATATAGTTATGTTAGACATTCAATTTTATTCGAAATAACTACTGGTTAAGCAGCAGAGAGGGCGAACAGACCGAAACTATTTCAGACAAACCGAAACTATTTCAAACAAAGTCCTAAAGGATTTCAAACCGAAACCAATTCAGGCAGACAAAAAAAGAGAAATGGTTTCGGTTTGATCCGCTATTGAGACTGTGTCTTCAGACATACCCGGCACTGATGGCGTTCTGGAGACGAATTGAAAATCCTTTATGATTTCAACCGACTATTTGATCAAGTTCGATACGATATCTTGATCTAGAGTCATCCAAATTTATCGTTACAAATCCATGTGGAATTGACTGAGCGTGACTAAAGAAATTTCTAAAGAGAGTATAATCCATATCAAAACCGCATCAAGTTTGCCAAATATTTCGTAGCGTATGTGTGTCAACTCCATTAAATACAGCAATAATAGTGCAGTTATCTCTGATCACTTTTGGTATTTGAGTGTATCATCGAGTGACATATATCACATCGGTATTTTGATACCTACCTCTGGAAAATATCCTAGCAGGATTATTTATATTGTCTAACATGACATCATCATATACGACTAAATTGTTAATACTTCCATCAATATCATCAATACTCGGTGCTTACTCGATATCGGTTTTAAATTCAATAATATCCTCATCGATTTCAGATTTTCCTTTCTCGTTAAAGTCCTTTAACACCTCGCAACATCGCTGATCTTCTACACTCGGGGCTACTAAATACATGTCCCATTTCATCCATCTCGTTATCAAATTAAGTAGCAACTGCGTCTTGCCACTTCGAGATTGTCCAATTATAATCATACAAATGAAATTCGGTAACGCTGCATGATGCTTAACTGGTTCTCGTGATTTTGGCGCCGAAAAAATCAATTACATTCATGTTATTATAAATACATTATGGATCTATATTGTGTAAAATGTAAGAAGCGGACTAGCACAAATGATGTTACGACGATTACAACTAAAAATAACAGATGAGCACTTGCTGGTAAGTGTGTACAATGTGGTACAAAAAATTAGATTTGTTTCCTTTGATAAAATCAAGGATTTAAAAAAAAATGAGGAGGTGATCTTGCAGCCAAGTTAGTAAAATTACCGGGAACACCATGGGTCAAAATATCCGGGAGAAAAACACCTTCCAGGGTATAGTTATTGTGGAACCGGGACCAGACTCGATATCCGACTCTATGATCAAAACCAACCCAAACCCGGTGAATATCTAATAAACGGTATTGATAAGGCGTGTCATGCTCATGATGTTTTGCTTATAAAAGCAGCAATCTACAACACAGACATATCGCAGATGTGAAATTGATTCATGCGTTGAATTATATGACTGATAAATCCTTGAAAAAAAATGTGTCTTCTTGGTTGATAAAATCGGCGATGACTAGTAAATTGATGCTGGGTGCTATTAATTAATAATAACATTGAATATATGTATTATTCCCCAAAATGAAACTGGAAGGGTAAATCAGCAATCAGTAAACTCGCAACCGCCGCAAAGGTGAAAAATACCACTGCAGCGGATTGGTTATCCAAATATGCAATATGTCAAATTTATCTACCACCGCCTAAACAAATTAACTTCTCGCATTTTGATGTCAGCGTCGTTAATGATGTTCATCAAGCTGATCTATTATTTCTGCCGCATGATGGTGTTTACAAGTATGCGCTAACTGTAGTTGATTTTCCGAGTAGATAAAAACAAGCAGAGCCTCTAAAAACAAAATCATCAACTGATGTGGCTTCAATGTGTTTGAAAGGATTTATTTGCTGGATCCTCTGCATTGGCCAGTTCTATTGCTGGTTGATCCTGGCAAGGAATTTCAGAGTGCAGTGTTATCAAAGATGAAGCATCATAATGTCACCATCAGACGAGGACATAATGCACTTCATCGCGATCAGGCAATTGTTGAACGATTTAATCGCACACTTGCTGAGCGGTTTTTTGGATATCAATACGCGAAGGAATTTATTCAGGATAAACGATCTCGTAAATGGGTCAGGAGATTACCGGATATAATTACCACGCTAAATAATGAGATTGCTCGAACAATCAACATGGAACCTAACAACGCGATTAAAAAAAGTATATACCCATACAACCACAAAATTATTTTTCAAAACAACCAATACTCGGCCATGTCACTGTTAGATATTTATTTGAACAAGGAGAGCTCAAATTTGGTGGCAAAAAAGAGCTACTGATCCTTACTGGAATGTCACTACGCATAAAATATCTAGTATAACGTGATGCACGGGTAAACCGCCAGTATATATGTTAGAATCAACTGGTCCTCAGCGGGGATTTACATGTGAATGATTACAAGTGATACCTGAGGATACTCAATTACCACCTCGTGGTCTTAACTAGCACCACTGCGTCTCTTGCACTCAGGAGAAGTTAACATGACATTATCTCTGGTATGACCTACGCTGATATTTTTTCTGTCTACTGTAAATTGTTTTTTTCTCTCATTATGTCATGGTTGACAGTATCACTGATTGTTGTGTCATTATAATCTAAAACAACTCTTCGAAGTTGATTTATTATTCGTGCCCTGGACACTGCAAGGTAAACTAGATTCGACCACTCGATGCGATTATATATGATCCAAACAATTGTATCAGATATTGTCAACCCCTGCAAAGAATGTATCATCGCTGAATATCCTAGCTTCCATGGGATTTTTCAGCGCACAATGCATCTTTGACAACATCGATATCAACCAACACAATATCATTTTTCGCGAGAATTTGTTTGCCACTTTCTCCAGGAATATGAACTTTGAATATTCTGTTTTCTTTTACCCTTGGGTCTATAACACAGCGGCACTGGAAGTGTTACAAATTTTTCTTTATGCGCGCTAAATAAGTTTATCTGAAGTGTGTCTATGACTATCTTTCTGCTTAACACTATTAAATGGTTTGGTCTCAACTCTTTTCAGAAATAATTTAATGGCGTTTCTGAAAGTATTTTACGCGCTATTTCACACCGGATTCTATCCGGTTGTAATCTGATTAGTTCCTTAACCTCACATTTCTTCATAATAGTCTACGAAATTCTTCAGCCAATCATGTGGAGATTTTGATTTAATTGGTGGTGGTTGACCGAGATCACCACACATAATCACCTCGTTTTTTTTGCTAGCAGCCAACCGTGAAATGTTTTTAATACTTTTAACGACACTGTGCATATCTCATCCCAAATAACAATTTCAGGAACATAACTTTCACCCATTCGATCATGAGTCCAGTCGTCATTTTTCCATCAAACGAAGCTTTGATAAGTGCAATCATTAAGTCCCCACTGTGTCATCTCCCTTTCAAGTTTATTTGTTGGTGTTAGCACAATCATGTTTGATTTCCCTCGAAATAATTCAATCGCACAAGTCGTCTTCCCTGACCCACCACAGCCGTTTAAATAACTGGTTGTATATCTACAGATTAAATCGGATACCGAAGGTGAATTAGATAGTTTTGATATCTGATTATTTTTCAAGTAATTGTTTGCAATCGTAAGATCTACTGATTTGGAATAATCACACGATATTTCCTTTTTAATTCTCCATGACCCCCAACTGTCATCGGAATTTGTGAATTCGGCCACTGCTTCTTTATGTTTTATGTCTATATAAAATGAATCAGTGGCGACACTAACCGCGATGTCAGGAGATCTATTTATTATCGAAAGTAAATTGAGAGAAGTATAAGCCAGCATAGACGCTCTTACGTGCGTATACTGAAGAGCATAAGCCAGCATAGACGCTCTGAAGTGCGTATACTCAAGAATATAACCATCGTTATAAGTAACAATGGTATCGAATTTTGTTCCATCGGACAAGAAAGCGTCCTTACAATTGATATATATATACATCTAGATATTGCATATGCGATTATAAAATTGTATTCAACATCAACTATATTTAATCGCGAAGATTATCGTTTGTTGTCGTATATTTTTTCCACCTTGAGTGAATTTACCAATTATTCTTCTACCGAGATCCTTTTCGTGTTTTTTTCTAACTGTAAAGATCTCTTTGGACCACCTAACGATATCTTCTTCGTCGAGATCGTGGAATTGTTTTTTTATTTTGGCTGATTATATTATCTAGATTATCGGGTTGTGGTAGCCAGACTTCAGTTTGTTTTCGATATATAATTGCTTCACTGACAATCAGCGATATTATTATTGTACAATCAATCATATACCGTAATAACACTATTGGCATCCAGTGTTTTTCCGAGATGTGTCTACCAAATAAAACATAACAACACGGATGAAATAATTTAGCCAGTTCAAATGGTAGCACACGAGCGAATCCGCTGAGATCAAAATCGGGTAGCGGCCCATTAATCACAACACGGATCATTTCGTGTGTGGGATGCCCAAATCTTTTGAAGTACTCAGAACACTCTCGATATCCTAGAAAATTCCCCGGATTACACGCAATTATATCAACCGAAATAATATTTTTGTGGTCATATTTTGCATTCCATGATCCGCCATGGCCTTAATCCATTCAGTTTGACTTGATATCTGAGAGAAATTCGGCTCTTGTTGGTTTCCATGGGTTGCTCTTTCTCGTGAAATGAGATCCAAACGACGGTATTGTAAAAAAGTTTTTCAGTAATTGTTCGTCGTGTTCCGTTGAAAAACCACTAGCTAGTTTTTTTCATCTGGTTGTGGAGGCCTTCGGTACGGTATATTTCGCCGTTGGGTCTTTCAAATTAATCGAAGTTACCCTCTTCGTCTTCAAAACTGTGAAGTAACAACACTGACACCTGGATCGTTTTTACTTAACTCGTAAAAAAAATCAAATAATTTCGCCTCAGAGAATTATTCTCCCGAGAACTCCACTGGTAGATATTTTATGGTTCTATCTCGCGGAAATAGTGTTACTGCGGATGTCCACGCGTGTTTCTGAGCAGATAATTAATTTCACTCTAAAAAATACTTGATTGAATTTAGCATTTTTCCAAGGCGTAAGTTTCGATAATCTCTCGAACTCCTCCATATTATAATTAAAACAAATATTTAAATAAATAATTTATTATATAATGAATCAATGCAAATGGCTATGATAGGATCAGTAACTGCTTGTAACAAATCATGCATCAATGGTGGTTTCAGTTGAAAGTAGAACAGCCTTTGGGTATAGTTCTATTTGTATATCAAACCATGCCTTATTAGATTTCGCTAAACTGCTGTCGTACAGGTTAGGTAATCTGATAGGCTGTCGTCATTCATTGGATTTCGATAAACTGTTGTCGTACAGGTTAGGTAATCTGATATATCATCATGTATGTGTGCCTTACATACCTTCTCCAAAAACAGAGTTAAAGGCTGTGTATATCCTTAATTAAGTATATGTGCCTTCCATACCTTCTCCAAAAACAGAGTTAAAGGCTGTGTATGTCTTTAATTAAGTATGTGTGCCTTACATACCTTCCCCAAAAACAGTGGTAAAGGCTAAGTATGTCCTATATATCAAATATGTAAATACGTAAATATGTATACATCAAAAATGAAAAACAGGTTAAAATTGACACCTATTTTTTATTAGATATATAATATATCATACAATGAATTTCGAAACTATGAATGGCATTATAATTGAGATTTCAAATTTGAAAAATCTAGGAATACAATTGTCAGATAAACTAGATTGTAATCAGATTCTCTCTGAATTTCATGATCTTGATGATAGCGCTCAGAATAATAGATATGTCCTTGCAAAACAATATGGGTTTATCAAACGAATTCAGCGCGCGGTAAATGACTCGCTTGTATACTGTAACGACATCAACAAAATTATCCCGCTGTTCACTGCGGTTGAAAAGGTCAGAGGCGATTTGGGCAAACAATATGAAATCAAACGAAAAATAAATTCGAAAATCAAAACAATAAGAGAAATCATCAGACAAAATGAAAATCACTTTCCTGTTTTGATTGCCTCAACACAGTGAAAATCTCTCCATCAGCCATTCTTACTTTAAACACAGACATGTACAATGCCCATACCTGTTTGCAAGTATGAGTAATCATCCACAATTATGTAGGCCCAGTGATTAAGTCATCGAGATATTTAATTCTATAGACAGGTATGCTTACTCACGCAGAACAGAAACTCGATAATACTTTTCCATGCTGTGTATTATTTTTGCAAGGCGATTTAAGTAATGAATTTTATTAGATTTTATTTGTTAACTGCTCAAATATTTATTTTTTTAATTTTATGTTGTCATTTTTGTGGCGTTTGTGCTCATTTCTTGGTGTTTTTATGCATCCGTCGACATAATTTCATGCAAATTGAGGGTAAAAACCCCAGCAATTCATTTAGAGAAAATCGATTTTGAAGAAATTTATATCCTTCTGAGGCAAATGTTATGGTGTTTTTCATCGTGATCGTTGAATCTTCAATGTTTTTTTCATTGACTTTTTACTGTTTTTGGCTAATCCGTCGACAAGATCTCATAAAAATTGACTTTTTCTAAATTAATTCCTGGGCTATTCATGCTCGATTTTTGTGAAAAAAATGAAACACGTAACTATCTGTGGATTTGCGTTTACAATTTAGATCGTATATTAACTTATAATAGTAGTTGAAGCCTTAACAACTAGATTAGAACGCTAGAGATTATCTGCGATTAAGACATTTATTCCAGTTCGTGATTCCGTTTGAAACAAGTTAAAAGAAACAAAAATTTCAAACTGACTTCACAACGGGTACTGAACAGTTATTCAAACCCGTCACTACAACTAGTGGGAGAGTTATATTGGAAGATATTCCTAAGGAACAACTAGGGAAAAAAAACCGTCCCTTTTTCCTGTACTTGATAAAAATAGCAAAAGGATCCAAGCAATGAAAGGAATCTTTAAAATCACTTCATGGTGATATAAAGGGGATAAGGGAAAATATACAAACGATGGAGTTGAAAATCTATAAAAACCGCTGTCACCTGGTATAGAAAAATATATTTGGCAAATCACGGTGGAATTAGAATGAAAAACGATGATGATAATTTTAAGCGTTATATAAATCAAATATATGTTATAAATTGTGATTCACCACCACCATATGAACCCCCTGAGGAAATAAAATCTACTAGGGTTGTGGTAGCTCCCATACAAGGTGCAACTGGTAAAAGCACCAGTTATGGATATCGTGGCAGTGGTCTAGTTCGTTGTCCTAGTAATATTCTCGCTGAATAAATCACGATTAGAAATTCTCGTAGGAGGGAAACGAGCTGGAAATAATTCACCGGAAATAATTAATGAGGCAGCTGATATCTGCACACAACAATTTGAGTGTGGCATCATGGATATTGGTATATACCTAGAGTTTATTGATGAGCTATTAGACGCTTGTCATAGTGACTGAAAATCCAAAATGATTGGAAATCGTTTACGATGAAAATCCAAGGGACTTTTCCGATTAGATAAATGTCATTTAAATAATATTATCATACACTACAACCACAAAAAACCAACCATGACTTACGTAGTAAACTCACGATTGCCCGTTTATAGAGCGTACTATGGAGCCGGTCTCGGCAATACCATTGCAGGGTTATTTGTAAGAATGGCTCCAAAAATAGCACCAATCGCAAAACAGTTATCAATGAAAGCTATTGATGTTATTAGTGATAAGGATATTAGCGCTGTATTTGTTGACGGAAAAGCATTTTCCGCGGCAAAGGAAAAACTACTATCGGCGATAAAATCACTAGGACCACTACCATCTACGGAAATTATGCCTGAAAGTATTAGCAAAATAATAAATAATGTAATGGATCAAAAAATAACATCGCTGAACAACGATGGATTTGACACTCAGGGAAATACTACTGCAAATATGATAGCGGGAAGTGGCTTGAAATCATGAGCGAAATCGCGATTTAGATCAAGAAATATATAATATGTCCAAATCGTCACCTGAATCAGCGTTTGATTTAGATGCCCCAGTACCCAAGAATGATTCTTTACGCGATTATCAATTATATTCCTATGATGCAGTACAACCGGATTTTCGATCAAGAATCGAACTTCAAGTCCATGATACCAGCAAATACTTTCTACCCGATGAAGCATTTATCGAATTTTAAGGAGAACTCGTAATAAATGATGATGATCATAATGATCAACCATATGCAGATTACACAAATATCCGAGTTGGCTTTGTCAATAATGGTATCATGGCGCTATTCGAAAGTGATAGCTATATGATTGATGGAAGAGAAATTGAATCTATAGAGTGTGAAGTTGATGTTGACACAACAATAGTGGGGTAAGCAATATATTCTGATTATTATACAAGATCGGCAGGTTCATCTATGATGTTCTCTAAGGATCTCACTGATCACCTTGAACACATTCCATATGTTAAATTACGGTCATCAGTAGCTATCTCATCTAATCCACAACCCGATTCTCCTGAACACGAGGATAGAAAAAAGGTGCTGCTTTTGATATTATAAATGAGTACTAATCCTAATCACAACCTAGGGTTTGCAACACGTGTATCAATATTGCAAGGACGGCGTCAACAATTTCATGCGCGATTCCACGTCCTGCTGCAGGTGGTGTTGTCACTATCCCGAATTACATAGCAATTGATGTCATTCTCAGTGACAAATCAATGCTATTCGAAGGTGTTGGTTGACGAATGAGAGTTGTTGATGCACCAGTTGAAAATATGTAATGTAACAATTAGATCAATCTGTTATTAAATACAATCTCATATAGTCAAGTTAGTGTTACGTTAAATCCTGGTCAAATTAAAAAATTGCAATCGGAATCAGCTAAAAATGTGGAACTACGATATCTCTGAAACACAATCAGATGTCTTGTAGTCAGAATAAACTATCATTGACAACTCGTCAGATAAAACACTTCAATGATACTATCAAAGATAGAAAAGGTGTTCAGATCACTCTCTTTGCAGCCGCGATAAAAAACATGATAAAATCAGGTGGTGTATTCTCACTTCTCGCTGCGATATTAGCATTAATTTCTGCTGGTAAAGCCGCCGCGTTAGGAGCTGCTAGAGCACTTGTTGCAAACGCAGTACATAGTATTGGTCAATCATATCATCCAAAAAATGGGCGAGGATACAAAGAAAAAGGGAATTTTCTAAGATTACCAAGAACTCCGTATTCATGGTGCAGTGGAAAGAGCCTGAGACTAGGAACAGTTTACTAACAAAAATGTCTCAGACGTTGTCGCCGATGTCAAATTTTGACTTAATCAATGCTGCTAAAAATCTAGCGAAAAAAACTTTAGAGGTGTTCTTATGATAGATCAATTACCACAACAACCAAACAACACTGAAACCGGTATCATTAATCTCGATAACAGCAACGGACCTGGAACTCACTGGGTTGCATATGCAATTGATCCGCGTGTGAAGATCTATTTTGATTCATATGGGTTAGCGCCCCCTAATGAATTTATGCGTTATATACAACACTTAAAATTTCCTAGCTGGTATTCCACGTTACCAACACAGAAAATGACCTACCCACCAATATGCGGCCTAGAAGTATTAAATGTCCTCGACGCTATTTCATCATCGGGAAAACCACCCCATACAACTGTACACGAATATACGAATAATCGCTTTTTAGAGAGAAATTATATAAAATAACATGATTGATATTTGGGGCAGATCCCTCTCAAGCCGGAAAAATCCCACCACGGAAATATCTGCAACCGGTGATGTAAAAAATAAAAATCGTAGATAAAATATCCGAGATGTTAAACTGCGCAAGTGTTGATCCAAATGAAATAGTTTTATTTCAAGATCGTCAGGGTAAATTTAAGAGTAGTAATGTTTCCCTTGATGATATCTTAGTTAAACGACACGACGCAGTAGAAGATGATATCGCGTTGTTTTCCAAGGAGGGTAAAGTCAAACCAGGTGTACTTGTTTCGACGCTCACAGATAAATTAACAGCGCTCGATGATAATTATTCGTCAACGATATAATTATTTACAAAAACTAAGTGATGATTATAACGTTCATGTAAAGGCGTTTACGGCGTTACAGAAAGCTATTAAAGCTTTTCAGGTCGCCTTAAACGATTTCTTTGGCGATCTACCGGTTACCGCACCACAACTCACGGAGATAAAAGCAGCCATTTCTAATTTGATAAAATTGCAATCAGATTATGATACTCATGTATCTCAATTTACTAACTGACGTAAAAACTTTAACAGGACCGATTACGCCATTGATACATTTTTGGTAAAGAAAATTCGAAACCCGATGATGTTAAAATAGATCTCGCTGTTATTATCACAAACTCGATGAAATAACAGTGATTAATCAGCGATTAGAAGTTATTCGCGAAGAGAGATCATTTTCAGATGCAATCGCAGAAATAAGAAAGTCGATCGAAGATATTAAACAGATCAATTATGCTATCAAAGATGATCTACCGAGAATGACAGAAATAAATTGAAAAATTAAAAATTCCTCATGAGAAAACCAACAGTGTAGTATACACGATTCAACACGGATCATTTACGTGGACACAACAAAATAAAATATTAAATATCACCGCGACCGTCAAAGGTATGTATCGATTAACACTAGTATCGCCGGCTCAAGTTAATATTTCACCAACGAGTTCATCTGGGGTCAACAATATGATATCAACGATCATCGACAAGGAAACAATTGAACAATTCACAACAACATCCACTGTTAACAATTTGGCTAGGGTTTCAGTAACATGGTATGTGGCATTCGTAGCTGATTTAAGTAAACAACTTAATTTAAAACACCAGCATATTAATTGGAATATAGAATAACTGACATCATTGCGCATACATACATATAATATATATATATATATATATATATATATATATATATATATATATATATATATATATATATATGCATATATATATATATATCGTGTTGAAGGTCTCAAGCTGCTTGTATGTTGTCCATGTCTCACATCCATATAAAGGAGGCGTTTTAGCACATCTGTTTTGTACACCTTTATCTTGTTGGACAGTTTGATAATCATGCGGCTAATTACACGAGAACTTAGACGTCCTAGAGGTCGACTGGCGCATTTGATGCGTGTCGTTATCTACATGTCTAACATTCGATATAAAGATTTGATATTTCCCAGGCATTGTAAGTGATCGAGAGCTTTCATATGTGTCTCTTCGAAAGACACAATCGTGGGGCAAGCTATGTTGCCTGGGACAGGTTGGTGAAGTTATATGTCTTTTTCAGACTGATAATGAGTACGAAGAATCGTTAGGCTTCCGCGAAGCGAGTAACGATGATCTGTATATCAGCTTCCTTGTGTACCATTGGTCATAGTCGTCTGCGAAACATGCTTGAAGAATAAGTTGCTCGAATTTTTTTGGCCGGTCGGCGAAGGCCAAAGATGAGAGAGCCATTCAGTTGGGGTCTTATGTACATTCTTTTTTGCAGATCACATGTTGAATAATTCAGGACACAATTGAATAAGGGGTTGCATAATATTGGCCAAAAGTGCAACCATGATTGACGCCGTTAAAATTGATAAAGATATTTGATGTTAAGAACAAGTCTCATCATTTTGACATGGACACTTCGGGTCATCTTAATGAACTTCCTATGGCAGTCGAGTCTTGCTAAGACGATCCATAGTGTGTCAATGTTGATCGTATTTAAAACACCACTGAGGCCTATGAATATACCGTAGAAGTTCATGTTTGGTTCATTGAACTTTCCCTGTTTATGTTTTACTTTAAAGATTATCTCGATCGTGCTCCGATCGGGTCTGAATCCACATTATGCCACCAGCAGTGTGGCTTTCGAGACATTAACGAGCAGACAGTTTAGAAAGAAGCGCGCCATAATTTTGACTGCAATCGACATACGTAATATACCTCTATAATTGCCGAAGTCAGCGATGTTCCCGTTTTATTGTTTAAGGTGACAATCATTACGTATTTGAACTCATGTGGCACGAGTCTTCCGCTCAAAAGCTGTGCAGGATATTGTGCAGTGCATAAAGTGCCTTAGGGACAGCTGCTTTGCAGTGTTCGACAGGAATTTTATTCGCGCATGGTGCCTTCCAGATCTGAATTTGTTGATGGCTCTCGCAGCTTCTTGTGTGGTAATGAGTAAATCTGGGTCCGATTTAGTTGGCTTCGGGACAATTGAGTCTAACGCTGCAGAGTCTACGGTGGATAGATTGTTTGGGTTAGAGAAGTGTCTTTCCATGTTAAAGTGATATTCTCTTTGTCCATGAGCAGTGTGTTTCTTTCAGAAAAAATTAGCGGCGTACTGCAGACGTTCGGCAGTCCACAAAAATGGTTCAGGGAGATGAAAATTTCTTATGAGTTGCTGCAATTCATACGCTTTACGGTCTCATCAGCTATTTTTACTAATGTGGAGTTATCTGTAATCTTTCCTCATTAGGTGTTTAAAGCGATCCTTTTGTGAAACCGAAGCAACGCGGTTCTGAAATTCTATATAGACCTCTTGAAGAAGGATGCTTATCACATTGTCATTTTCGTCAAACCTGTATTTGAGAACTTTGTTTGGGGGGATCACATAATGACCTTCAGAGACACAATTAACAGTTTCCGTTGCTGTTTTCACTTTGCGGTTGGGTCATCAGTAAGGGGTCAGCCGTGTATGGTCCGTATCTGTTTAATGTGAGCTTGTTCTCTTACATGCGAATGGTTTAGCCTTGCAGTATTAACTTGATTAGGGTAAGTTTACTTGATTGCACTGTGGCGGGATAATCTTGAGATCAACGATATCCCAGACTAATCAGTCGTCCATCTAGCACGCAGCTCCATTCACGGCACTTGTTGACCCTAAATCGCGGGCATCGATGTTACTGATGATGATATAGTCAATTAGAAGCAATTGTTTGGATGTGGGATGCGTCAACGTCGCTTAATAAGTCTTGTTCTGACATAAGAGTTTGTTCCTGCTGGTCTGATTATACGCTTCAAAGATCGACAATAGAAGTAGTTCATTTTACGAATTACACACTCTCAAATTATTCCATTGCAGCTTTTGAAGTCGTTGTTTACTAGTGCGTTAAATCGCCAAGTAAGATGTTTTTGTTTTTCGCAAACTGGGGTAGCTTTAACGAGGTCATCGAGACCTTCGTAGAAGGTCTTTTTGTCTTTTTCGCTGATGGTCAACCAGGTGGCATACGAACTAATGATAGTGATATACCGTGATTTAGAGAAAAAGACCCGTTGTTTGTTCAAGCGTTTGTTCGTATGCGTAGAAACCACTAGGAATTAAAGCTAAAGTTCAGTACGAACGCCAACTATTGTATACCATTTGAAATCCAACATTATTTTCGAGAGTTAAAGTTGGATATTATATTTTTATATTATTTTCAAGCTATTGTTTTAATATTTCGATATGATTTTTCACAGTTTTTTTGTGACAGTTTATTGAAGTTATTCATAGGTTTGAATTCTTTTTCTTTTGTTTTCATATAACCTATTTTATACTTAGCGTCATCCAATTATCTTTATGACGTTTACTTTGTAGTCCGTTTTTTATATATAAAGAATATGCATTGTGATCATGCATAATAATATAAAAGTTGTCTTAGTTGTATTAAATACATTGTCACCGAACTAAATGATCTCATTGATCAAGTTAGTTGTTGTACATACAGTGTACAATTAAGCATATATGATAAGTTAATATTTGAAATTTCCAAACGAAAATTCGGAATTATATGTAACAATGAGCGTATTATACATTACACATTGTATATCTTGAACAATTGTTGAAAAGAATATGCCATATATCCTACCTTTCAGTATTACAGTATAATGAATTAACGTAAGTCAGATCCTTTCTTGTATAGTAATATGCTGGTTTCGTATGTAAATACACTTGTTGGATCCACTACCTTAGTATAATGCAAAAATATGTTTCTTTTTTCAAGGAACCATGTGTCCGAAGCCACCTCCCTTTCCTAGGAAAGTATTGTACAAGTTTATTCCTGGCAATGATGGAAACTGGTCGTATAATTTCTCATTAATAATACACTGCATCGAAGGATATATTATGGATGGACCGATTTCAGTAAGATGTGTGGCTATCGATCGTTGGAATGGAACATTTGGATTCTGCTCAGGTATTTATCACATTTAAATGGAAACATATAATCTGCAAATAAGCAGACCCTTTACATCAAATGCTGATGCGTGACCAAATATTTCAAAAGCCTCATATAACTTCAAGATCTCATCCGGTACGTTGAACAAAAACGAATTTTTGAGTTGATTAAACATAGTTTAATTTGTCTAGTGATATAATAAAATAATGTATTAGTTGTGGATCACCTATATCCATACTTAAGTGATGATTTTATTTTAATGATTTTCATACAATATGCTAATCACTAACAAGCTCCGGTATATGATGCACGTCCAGATTTCAACGCTAAATATGGAGATTACTAAATGCTTGCACATTTCATATCGAAGACCCGACATTGAATACATTTCCTATTGTCATTAGAAACAGTATATAATAGCCGAAATATTTGTATGCTAAACATTCAATCATATATAAATTCCAGTTGTCCTAGAAGTAGATACATTATGTTCCCTTCAATGACCCTTGGTCGTTTGACCGTGTCTATAAAGAGGAAATACTATTTTAATATTTTATGCATTTCACCCATTATTATTAATACATGTGATAACAGTAATCGTGTATCAAATGTTACATCGTTTGTTGTTTCTCATCGGTGTCTAATAATTTGTTTTTACATCATAAACGCGTACGAGAAAACTGGTCTCTGGTCAAAGATTAGATTTATCTCTAAAATATTTTAGACAACCTTGATTTTGAAATGTTTGTTTACTTTGTTTTGGAAGTTTCCTAAGTACATGTAATTACAACAATGGGGCATACACTTTGATTTACTAACATCCATTTAACGTCATTTCAAAATTGTTATCAATATATTAGTGTTGTATTTTGATGCAGTCCAGACTCTCGTTGAGTGAGTTCCCAATAAGTACAATAATAAAATCTAAACTAAATGAGCAGTTTGTAATGCCTATTAATAAATAATTAACTTAATGTTATATCTAAGCATAATTAGAAGCTATCATCCAAGTGTCTCAAAGGCTTTTATAAAAATTAATCCTTAATTTTGTTACCAAACCTGTATTTAACAAACCCCACTTGGCAAACGACATTGCAATGGTCTCACTGATCCAATAACTTGTATCGCCATTAAATTTACAGGTATCCTTGCAAAGATCATTATCGATGGCGTATTTGGTTATCTTTGCCCAGATTTCCTCATTATCACTGTTATACACTCCTAGATGTATTTTTCAGGGACACAGACTACATCGTGGGCTAAATTGTATCATTATCTGCCTGGCAAGCGAGAGCCTGCGCAAGGGATCGCAGCTTTTAATGGGTTAGGAAAACCAGGAACCGAAGGGTTCTAAGTCGAAGTTTACCACTCTTAGGCGACTGTGTAAACGCCATGATAACCATACATTAATGATTTGGCAACTTAGCGGACATTGGTTTAAGTAAGGAGTCATTTATGTGCACTTTAATAACGGATTGTTCTTGTTGTGTTGGCTGACAGTGCTTCCTTTAATGTTGAGCACTGAATCGAAAACATGGTAAAACTGATTGTTTTGACGGGTGTTTCATATAGGCTCATATCGATGAATGTATTGTTTTAGTGTTGTTGGTTATCTCGGTTTTGTGTAATGTTTATCACTTGATCATCGGCACGGTGCTAGTATTTAACTTGTCAGCCCTTGTATTTGTACTCATACAGGTGGCAACATTGTTTTAAGCGTGAATGTGGCCGCCGTTTGCGTCGGCATATTTTTATTATTTTGCTTTCATTATTTTGGGTATTTATTGCAGTTCAATCATGAAATTAACTACCTGCTAATATGTATGTATGTATGTATGTATGTATGTATGTATGTATGTATGTATGTATGTATGTATGTATGTATGTATGTATGTATGTATGTATGTATGTATGTATGTATGTATGTATGTATGTATGTATGTATGTTGCAAAAGTGACAACATGATCTAACACATTTAAAGAAATATTGGTCAGTTAAATGCTTCGGTTTGGCGTTATTTATCTTGTGTTTTTCATTTTCATAGGATGCCTTTTGTTTCAAAAATGATGTTCCAGCAAAATGTCTGTTAACTCTCTCTCTGCTTGCAATTTTTTATCTGGATTATGGAGGAAGTACGTTATTTTCTTTTTATCTTTTTTGAAGCAATTTACTTTGTGAAATACTAACGACAAACATTTTGGGATCCTTAGATGCAAGCTGAGTTTTTATACGACAAGTATCAACCAATAGAGCCAACACCGGGAAAAATGCAGTGTGTTCTTTTTGCTTGCATCGTAAAGTATTTTTAAGTCAGACTATAACACTACTTCTGACTTCTCTTTACAGGCTGTATATGAAATACTTTCATATTTCATCCTTCATATTGTACAGTAGATTTAATCAGTTTATTTTTAAGGGGTGGCGTTTTGTAATTGAAGTCAAAAAGAGGATCTGCGGGATTATTGCGTTAAGGAAACTGTAAGCGAGATACATGAGCATCGAAAATAAGAACAAACTTTGGAAATCAGAATATATGATATATACATATTTCGAAATAATAATATTATTGCCGGGCATCGTCTTCATAAGGTTATCATAAAGTCTGTCACTTTCGGCACGAATTAGGCGCTATAAATGTATATAAATACGTTCCGCACGGATATTACAATCCTCAGTGGTGAGCTAATATTGATCCAAACAGATTATCTGTCTTAATGTACCCTGTTAATATAAATCAAGAAACAGGTAGCGATCAATTGATGACCAAGAATGAAGTAGAGGATATTTTTGTGCATCTTTTCTAGCCGATAAATCAATTGCTGAAAGTTTAGTTATGTTGTTAAATGTTGACGGGTTATAACGTTGGACAACGAGAAGCTCCCGATAATCATTAAAATACGTTGTAAGGTGAGATATGTGCTCGCTCCGTTTACAATATATGCAACGGTAAAAGCAGAGATAAAACAGCATCAATGAAACAAGGTCTATATTTATTCCGAACAAGTGTCTGTGTTT
Organism: Unio pictorum; assembly: GCA_030141615.1. Lineage (NCBI taxonomy): Eukaryota > Metazoa > Mollusca > Bivalvia > Unionida > Unionidae > Unio > Unio pictorum. The sequence continues at coordinate 7,652,347 of JARLTB010000360.1, read as the reverse complement.
TTTTATTGCAACTAACTCTACATACGATCTACTCCTCAGATCTGGATAACCCAGCCAGGACCTACATCATTTTAACATCGTCAAGTCTATACTACAGTTCTGATTAATGTTTAGGTGACTTTTGTTAGAAATATTATATCAATGCAGCGCTAATGGTCAGACCATTTTAAAGACACAATTGTATTTCATATGAACCTTGACAGTGTACAAACACTATATACAAAAGTGAATTAAATTTGTGTTGAAGCGCATGCCAAATATGTTATTGCAGTCAAACAGAAATGTGTCCTAATAAGGAGTACTATGCCTTGCTTTTAAATACAGATCGCACGATGGCAAGTTGTTATTGTTTACAATTTTCTCTCCAAATAAAATAATAATGGCCGAACGGAATGGGATCGCTGTTCAACCAAGGATGCACTTTGTTTGCTTTAATTCAGCTCTGTTTCACTTCTAATAGAAATTATAATGTAGAGAGACATATAAACTGTTGTGACGAATTTTTATTATGAGATAACACTGTACATATATATCCAATCATAATGTAGGCATTTGAGGATTTTCGTATGCTCCATTCAAGCTATACGGCAATTCAGACTAATTTGCTTTGGCAAAAAGGTGTGTAAGAGTTGTAGGTTCGGCATGTCTCCCTTTACTTGTTTTAAGAAAGTCACAGGTAACTTACAACTAATAATGTTCACTGTTCACAAACAGCGATAATATAATAATAACACCATGACAATCAAAGCATTATCCAGGGGACTCAGCTTCACAAAAAATAATAATAAATATAACAAACTATTTTCTATGCAGAGCAAGAACTGACCAGCTTCCATACCTCTGTTATAGTATGTATACTAACCAGTTTAATACCATATATTGCAAATGTTAATAAGATAGAACAATACGAAAAAAAAGAAAACACATATCATATGGTATGATTATCATACGTTTCCCGTGGAAGAGAAGGATTTAACTCCAGTGCTTTAAATCAACCTTATGCTCCTTTGAAGTCAATGATGCGTTAGGAAAACCAGCAAGGCAATCGTCGACATACTAAGGTGATGCACAATGGTGTGATACGAATAGGTTTATATATAAGAGACCGTAGATTAAAATAAAACTAATAATTTACACAATCATCGTTACTAATTAATAACGTATGCAAATAAAAACATTGTGCAGGGGACATATTTTCAAAAGAATATTACTGAATCAACAACAATATGTCTTAGACATATCATACGCTTTCAAATAACATTTCAGCCACCATATCTCTATTATTGTCAGTATTCAAAGCAGTGTAATACGAGAACAATAATAAAACATGCTAAGCAACTAGTATATGGTATGATTGGCAGACAAGCAAAATCAAATTATGTTACAAATCAAAATTATGTTTCTTTGCAGTCAATGTTGCGTTAGGAAAACCAGCATGGCAGTCTTCGACATACGTAGGTGTCGCAGATTGGGGTGATACGGGTATGTTTCATTATGATGCATCTTTGGCTGTAGACGGCAAAGTGGAAACGAACTTTCGAAACAATAGCTGTAGCAACACAGATGCTGCTCAAAGCAGTTCATTTTGGGAAGTGGATCTTGCAAACCTATATTCTATCACTACAATCAAGATTTACCAGAGATCGGATGGTAAGTACATGTAATTAGCGTTATAATGCGTGTGTTCCTGTTCATTAATATAGGTAGGATATTTCGTTTATTAAACCAAGGGTTCTCAGAACGTCTCTGTCGTTCTTTGTGTATCGTTATATCTTAACATGACATATAGTTGCAGAAACATTTCCCAAATTAATAAAATATTGATTTGAAACATTTCTTTAACAAAAAACTATTTGACATTGCTTGGTTGACCTATGTATTGCAGTTATCTTAGATTCTGCGTCCAATATTATATTTGTATTGGACATACATAACATTCCTATTGACATTTACAAGAATTGTACATTTTGACAAGCACATATAATTTGATTTAATATCAGGATACAAAATCTCCACTACACCGATTGTTTAAATTATTTCGCAAAATAAAGAAGATAAAAATAGTTATGTAAACGTAATTATACCTAAATATGATACATTATAAAAACACATATTATTAGCAGGGTATAAAGTCTGGAAAAGTATATGTATATCAAGAAAATTAAATATCCTAACAATCAAGAAAGTTAATGAATCGTTACCACCTTCACAGTCCATACGAGTGTATTATTGGAAAACTGTTAGCAAATATCTGACACACTAGCAAGAAAGACAACTATTGCAGGTGCTAGGATTTTTCAGGCACGCGAAATGTTAGTAGAATTCCTCAATTAATTAGCACAGAAATAATGTTTATAATGATTACGAAAAAACCTACGACATTCCTTGTATACAAATAAATATAGCAACCGAATTTTATATGTATATGAAAATCTGTTTTACAAATAATGCTGCTATCACTCCTATTATCTTCGTTATAAATTACATATCATATCTCACATGTCCCCGTAATAGGTGTATTATTTCTAACGGAGAACAAAAACATTACTTTTTGTTTGTTTTAGTCATTACTGTGATCGTAAGTCACGCTATAATTAACTCTCGGAAACCAGATTGTTTAACTGCACCTTGCATGAGTTCCAAAAGAGTAGAGTAGAGGCAATCCTCAACGTTTATATAGATATTTATACTACAAAGAAGTATTGTTTTATCTTGGAATGTAGTGTAGTTCTGATATGGTCATATCTATTAATATGTATAAGGTTTCGGATTCCCATGAGGTTATGCAGACTACAAGAATACATGTAAGTCAATTTTAACGAAAGACATTTTTAAATGGAAGATGTTCTAAAATATAAATGCATGCCTTCCAGCATCCATAGTGTTTTTTTCAACAAACAATTTGCCCGAATTTTTACATTGCGTATAATATTGTAGCACTTGTAAAATAATTTGCTGCTAAAAAATGTTTGATTTATGAATAGAAAATAAATAAACAAGTGGATTTACGTTCTTCGTTTGTCTACATTAACTAAAACATATCGACAGTCTCCTTACATTTGCGAAACCATATCGGAATATTTGATCTAATATAACTTCTCTACAAAGGATTATACATAAATATATAGATTATGCGAGCACATAACATTGTGAGTTTTGAAAGGCTGGTTATTTACTCGTTATGATCTGAAACTTTCTGATAATATTATGCAGGCACATATTTCAGATCACAGAGCTGATATTTCAAGGCCAATAACAGACATATATTTCAATGTTTGCAATGATTATTACGATCCTGGCCACACTGATAGCGAGAAGCATGCGCTCTCAGTTTGGTCAACAATATATACGTTAGATGTGATCACACAGTCCTACAAATTTTACTATAAATGCATTTCCGTGTAAATTGTATCCTCTCGGTTTGGATATATCACAATTTATAATTCGTATTTGACGATGTGACAGTTTAACTGTTTCGTTCAGGATTTAGTATTTGTAATATAGATACACAACTTGCAACTATATTGCTTTATTCTACCTATAACAAAGTCTTTGACAACATAAACGATATATTATTTGCCAAGAATCATAACTAACTGACATCGTTTTACATAATCATCGTTTGCCATTTTGACTTTTTCTTTAGGGTTCTTTAGGGTTCTTTCTTTAAAAGTAGTTGCTTGGGTGAGTGTACGTTTATTCTAGTGTAGTGTCCAGTTAATATAATGCAATAAAACAGGTGTGTTACAGACTGATGCCCGAAATGATATGACTCTGCACCTGTCTTTACGCCGCCAAACACCACGATATCAATGTAGTATAAAATGCGCCTCAAGCGAGGGATTATTATTTGTTTGGTTTTTTTAATTTTTCATTCTGCAGAGTAAGATCAGATGGCTGGCGATGAGTGGAGATTTGAATAATATTATTATGATAACACTAGCGTAGAGTTTCTTTAACTTTGTATATTTTTACTCTATCCCAAATCGAACTGGTATTAAGTCAATCCTAAGTTGGTGCATAAACGCTTTACGCCTCGCGACATGCCAAAGATATTGATACTTTTAAGCAAGTTACACAAATTATAATATCTGCAAAATAACAAACAAATGATTGATGTAGTGGCTGATAATCATGTCGTGCATAGGCGTTAATAATTTTGTAATTAATGGTGCCTCTGACGGCAAACATCGACACGCAATGGCTTGCATGATTTTCAGCGAGATGATAACTATGAAGCAATAATCACAATTATGAGGTTTTACGCACAGCCTAGTTGGAATGACTTCAAAAGTGATTTACGATTGTCGTTATCACCACTCTCGAGGATGTCAATTATGTAAAATTGACGGTAAACCGCACAACGGTTTTGCTGAGTGCATCACTAAAACACGTTATGAATTTGTTTCATTGTTAACCAGGGTTAACAACTATACGAATTTATTCGAGCTACCAAACCAACTAACATGATGCTGTCTGTAGTTAAATACAGATTGTAAACCGTCACATGTGAATGTGCCAGTTAGACAACCTTGAGTATGGTCATTTTATGCACTGCGTCAGATCTATTACATTTTGATAAATACGAATTGAAGAATAATATGTGTCTGGAATAATGTTATATGCTATGTTACGCTTTTTGTAAGAATATAAACATGTTGCTGACATTGTAGCCATACGGTCATTCACGTTGAAATGTTTTCTACCTATACTACTGAACTACCAACTAATAAGAAAACAAACTTCCTTAAGATTCAATTGAATAGACATGTAGATACAATGATTCATAACCAGTATAGAACTTTGCACAATATGTCTTACAAAAAAGTAATTGTAATACATATTTAAATTCTGCTTTATGAAACATACGCTAACATTAAACTATAACGATGGCTAACAGTACCATATTCCCATGACTAAGCAGCTGGTTTACTACTTCGAATATAGTTATTATGAGTGCATGGATTCCAGTGAATATTTCTTTATAAGAAATGTATGACAGCACGGTTGTGTTTCAAGAGATAATGCTCACTTTGATTCAATCATTTGAACATAGAACGATTCCATCTAAACACGTTTGGTAACAACATGTCATACAACGTAAATGTACTACATGTTAAATAATGAATGATCAAGTCCTCATAATTACAATATATAACAGTTTTCAACCTTACATCAGATCATAATTGGAAGTTTCTAAAACAAGAATTACCTTATGGAAAATAATATTCTAAACTGATCATGTTTATAAAAACAACATTACCTACAACATTCGGTTAGAAAATCCAAACCTGAGCAAAAATATTTCTTCTCTTCTTAATAATAGAGCGTTCATATTAACCTTACAAACATAGGTAATAATTTAGCTATGTATTAGCTGATGACATAAACTGAAAAACAAAATATATAAGGTCAATTAAGTCATTCACCTATGACCTGAGTTTTGGAAATGTTCAACTATACCATACAATGTTACATCATAATAGCATAGAATGAAACAAATCAAATTTAGCTAACAAGCAAACACTTAAATTAAATATACAGAAAAAGATTCATACCCTTGGGATTGTTGTGATTTGTCGAATTGGGTTGATGATAATTTGTATAAGCTTTTCAAAATACATTTGGCAAATATGAATGTTGTGTCCCATGTCAGAAGAACAACCTCACCATCGTTGACATTAACCCGTACGAGATATAGATGGTAATATCCAAGTATGTTTGCATAGCGTTTCGACTATGTGCCATTCTGATATACCTCTCAAGAACGTTAAGTATTGACCTTTCGCTCACATCTATGTAATGGTCAGAATGTAAATGAGCAAATCAGAATATCTCCCTTATATTTTCTTAGACTGTCATCTTTACTAAAAACCGTATTTTTATATTGCAGCTTTCACTGACCGCAATGTAGGGTCCGTCGTATCAGGAAAATTGCAAAATGATTCATACGAATATCTCACTACTCTGGATCGTAGTGGAGTGTTTATATTCAACCCTAACTCCAGTCATATATTTAAGGGAATAAGAGTTTTTCATAACGGAACGAGCGGTAATTTTATATGCTTATGTGAAGTTCAAGTATTTGTAGGTAAGACAACAATTTTGAAATATTACACCTTAATTTAAGTTGCAAAACCATATTTGTTTCAACTTAACCTATGTTTGAAATCTTATCTCGTAAGCACGAATGTTTGGGCAGTTTTGTTTATTGTTGGCGTTTTGTTGTTTGTTTGATACATGTTGTGTTTGCACCCTAAAAGAATAATTAACATCACTTAGATTTTGGTCGGACGTTTAACTCGATGTTTTAGCTTCAAATTAATAACAGTTGTAGTCGTAAATATATGTATTTTAGTACCAACTTAATCAAACCGTTATGTTATAAGTTATATTCATGTTTACACCATGCAGTCTTAGATTTGTAACACATAATAATTTGTTCAGTGTTATATATATATATATATATATATATATATATATATATATATATATATATATATATATATATAATTTGCGGTGTTCGCTATTTAGCCTTAATTTTATGTATGTATTTCATCACCTTTGATCACCTTCTGCAAAACTGGATTCAAAACGACCCCAAATAATCCAGAAATAATATTAATAAAAACGCCAATATGCTATATTGAGCCAATGCTTCGGGATTTACATTTACTTGTTTTTACTTCGTTAACATCAGGATAATTATTGTTCATTATTTCTCATTTTGTAGTATTTCTCTTTGTTACAGAAAATGTTCAGTGAAGATAACTATATAATGCTTTCATTGGGAAGTTTAGAGTCTGCGGATAAATGTTAAATTGTACAAAACGTTTTCATTTTCATTCCTTTCTATTATTTTGTTGAAGAGCATAATTGGTAACTCGTTAGAAAATAGATGCGCTCTAAAATATTGTAGAGAAGTTTTTTTTTTGAAATGTTAATTGACTTTCTTTATGGAATTTTTTAACTCACAGCTATTCATTCTAATTTGAGAGGTCTTTTATGAAATCAACAGGCTTTTTAGATTGTCATCTGACGTGGAGATCTTTCTATGTAATCGTACCTAAAGACTGTTAGACAAATTCAAATAAAATGATTCCTTTTTAATATCATCAACTATTACTCATTTAACATTCTATACAAAATTTCTTGAATGAATAGTATTGCTAATCCAGACTAAATGAGCACTTTGTAATTCAAATTAATAAATAATTCTCTTCAAGTGCGATCTGTACAGAACTGCAGTCTTTATCAAGGACTCTGAAAGATTTATATTTAAAAAAATACATAATTTATTTAGCAATCTCTTATAAACAAACACAATGGGCGCGCATTATAAGTTACATTGTCTGGACAATTTATTTAGAATTCCACTGATCCCTAAGCAAGATTAAGGCACTCCAATTAAAACATCCTGTCACGCTCTCTCAGTCATGATGAAAATCAGGTTAACAATTAATCATGCAGCTCAATAAGAAAGAAAATTCAATTTTAAATAGTAACACGAACATATTGAAGACATCGAAGTTTCTAAAATTTAAGAAATAATGCATTTTATTCAAAAACAAGATATACATGAGAAATAGAATGCATGGTTATACAAATCAAATGTTGATAATAATGATATAGTAGTGCTGCAATTGTTCAAATGATGTCATACATTTGTCATACATCTTATTTGCTAATCATTGTATCTTTCAGCGATTACATGCTATATGCCTCAACTGAACCGGACTAAGGATATATACACATGTAGTAAACTTGTTGGTAGATCATGTGCATACAACTCGATTTTGACGATTCACTGTAACACGGGTTATAGGCTGTCCGGATTTAATTCAAGTCAGTGCATAGACTACGACAGCTGGAGCAGGACCATAGGAGTGTGTGAAGGTAAGCTTCAAACAATACTTCCGTAAAAATTGAATCAGAGTAATGGCAATTCCAAAATTACAGCCATTTCATTAGCAGCTGTATGCTTAACAATTGGTGTGTATAATATCTCGCTATATGAATGCATCTAAGGCAAATGTTATCTTCATACTCTAGCTATATTGATGTATCGAAATTTGTACTGCAACGATACATGTCAATAAACGAGATGGAGAATCGATCATAAATATACATTATGCAAATTAATTTAGTCTTCAGCAGTGTTGAATAATTATTATTAGTTTGTCTTATAACTCTTTCAACTTAGAATTCGTCTGAAAGAGCATATGCTGTAACAGACAATCATTGTTTTCGACTAATGTTTGGAACAGAACATATTTTAATATGTTCTCTTTTAACATGATTATTGTTTTTTATGCTTTGAAACGTAACTTTGTTTTCAAACGATGTTGACTTCGATGCATTAGTAGGTACTGTATTGATGGTAGAGTAAGCCACTCTTCAAATTACAAGAACTAAAGGAATATGAATTACCCGGAATATATATGGTTATGGACAAAACACATGCATGGGGTATATGTAATTTGAATATTATGCAATTTTGCACACCATTTCTAACAACAATTAACATATTGTGTTTAAATCTGAGTTTTACCATATGCTATTAAACTTTCGCTTGTGTTCAATACCTTTAAAGACATATGAGATTAAGCGATGGAGCTAGGTACGTTTATAAGTCATCAGTATAAGGTATATCATGTATTTAATAAGGCTCCAATCTTAAAATACAATTACACAGTTTGCATTTTAATTTTGAATCTAGCTGTGCAGTCCACTCCATATATTTTGATTGATCTTTTACGAAGGGATACAAATTCGGATACTGAAAAATAGCATGAGAAAATTTATTGTGTACTCTTTTTGTATGGCTATCAAAAGATTATGGCTTTTTGATATATACTTTGAATTCAATATATAACGTCTCTGTTCCAAATGTGTGGGATTGAGATTGTATGGTGAAAGCTGGTGCATCATTTACATTCGACTTAGCTTTGCATAGTACGCTAGTGATCGTGTTTTGACAGAGTCGATATTTTGCGAGTTTCAGCATATTTTCATTTCGTCTCTGTGATGTTACAGCCCGTAGAGACAAGACGATAGCTTATGAAAACATATCGCCATTAGCACTTTATATTTTGCTGTCATGCGTTCACAAGGTCGTATCTTCAACGTGACGGTCAAAGCCCAGAAATCAGGTTTTATTCACAATGTTTTCATTTTTAAAGATAGATGTAGGGTAAAAAGTGTTTTAAATCTGCTGTTTTATGCATATTTAGACCAAACTAATTATGATCGGAATCAGTAACAATTCAATTTTATCGTAATCACTTTTTCATTTTATATGTAAGTATTATTATTTTATGACCTCGCTGCGTGAACTCGTTATATCAAAAATATGTTTTTGGAAACTCTGTCTTAGTCGTTCTAGTTGTGATCTATGTAATTGATTAATCTCTTTCAAATAATCAATGACGTTATTTATAGTGAATACAATGGCAATGGATGAATCAGGAATTTTCTCAAAACCAAATTCCCATTGCATGGTTTTGTGATCAAGAAATGTGAATCTATTAGTTAATTTTGCATTTTTATATCAAGTAAATAATATCGATATGATGGGTTGATTTCATAATATGATTGTACAGTTGTGACATAATCAGATTTTGTAGGTTCCGGTATTTGATAAAATGTCCGATGTGGGGGTTCAGGCTATCCTAACACGGTTCTAATTGAGCTATTATAGTTATTTACGACATATCCGGGTGAGTTTATTTCAATGGCAGATGATAACACCGGCTCTTGAACCGATATAGCGATTTTCGGTTCTTTTTCCGTAATGGATTTTATTCTGTGTTGTAATTCGTTATTGATTTGTTCAATTTGGTAGGACCCAGATGGAAACAAAACAACGTTCTAGTCTGGAGTACCATCGGGTTTATTTTTACTCGCAAACACGAATGAATTATTCGGTTGGTGACCGCCAAATGCCTGTGATCTAATATTTGGCCAGCTATGGTATACTCGTAATTTTGCTAGTGCTATTTCTTTTACTGGAATCGCAGTAGGGACATTCACGCTGAATTCTGGATTGGTTCATGTTATTGAGATCATGCTGGTTTTCACCGGTGTGGTTTTTTCTGCTATTCTTTGAAAAAGTTCTTGCGATTTCGCCATTGTTTATATATTCGTGTTGTTTTTTCTAATTTTGACATCGCGGAATCATAAACACGTACCATCGCTGAGAACTCACTATCGGATATTAATGTGTCATCGAGTGACGACGATATCATCGAGGATAATTGCGAGTACGCTGTTGACACAACATGAAATTTAACTACGTAATCTTGCAGTTTACACTGGCTGCATGATGATGTTTTTTTGTTATAATAGAACTAATTCCCGCGATTGTTGTCGCAGCTGATATACAAATTGAAGCAGCTATCGGGGCAACCATTGTCACCGAGGAGAGTATAATACCAGCTACGGTGATTACACCTGATACCGAGTACACGGTAACGTCAACTGCGGTGATTCTTTGTCGGTATTTTTTTAATTTTAATTTAAACTCTTCAGGGAGGGTTTTGAGTTTAGTTTGAAATTTTCTGACCTGCGATATTGCTGTGATCACATTTTATTTATTACAACAGAATTCAATTAAGTTGTTTACTCAAATCGGCTACAAATTCCACATACCATATTAATGAAACTCTAGCCAAATTATTATCAGTCGTTGTTATCGTGAACCGTTCAGTTGTTCCGTTGTCGATGATCATTGATAATTTTATTTCAACTTTATCAAATGTGGTAATAAAGAATTTCTCAATGAGATTTTTACGAAAAGTTGTAAATTTATCGACAGGATCCGCATACCTAGATTGCAATGATGCTAGTTCTAACATAGCTGTTTCTATCTCTGTTAGCTTCGGTGTGATCACCGATGGATTTAAAAAAAATTGAATATGGGTTTGTCAATATTGTCAAGTATACTATTTTGTAAACTAGTAAATTTATTAAATGTAGTTATATGATCGTCATACTTATCATTGAGTGATTTCAATGAATTCGAAGTGTTATCTAGTGTTAATATTTGTTCTGTGATTGTTGAAATGAGAACACCCGGTTTGAGTTTAACCTGATCGGAAAACAATGCGATAGTATCTTCTACTTCGTTTCGTTGTTTTGTCAAAATTACATCAAGAGAAACATTAATCGTTTTCAATTTTCCCTGACTTTTTTGAAATACGACAATGTTATAGGGATCAACACTTGCTAAGTTCAACATCTCAACTCTTTCTCCTACTGCGTCGTGTCGTTTTGTGAAAATATCATGTAGGGAAACATTAATAGTTTTCAATTTACCATAACGATCTTGAAATACAACTATTTCATTGGGATCAACACTTGCGAGATTTAACATTTTAGACATTTCATCTTCGATTATTCGTTTTTACATTACCCGTCGCAGCTATTTCCGCGTCGGGTTTTTCACGCTTGATAAAAATCTTCCCCCAAATATCAATCATGTTATTTTATATAAGATTTCTCTAAAAAGCGATTACTTGTATATTCTTGTACGGTTTTATGTGGTGTTTTTTCCGATGATAAAATAGCTTTGAGGACAATTAATACTTCTATTCCGCATATTGGTGGGTCATTCATTTTCTGTGCTGGTAGCGTGGAATACCAAATAAGAGTTTTAAGTGGATTATATATAACGCATAAATTCTTTAGGCGGCGCTAACCCATATGAATCGAAATAAACAATTGCACGCGGACCAATCGCGTATGCAACCCAGTGAGTTCCAGGTCCGCTGCTGTTATCGAGATTACTAATACCGGTTTCAACGCTGTTTGGTTGTTGTGGTAATTGATCCTTCATATAGACACCTCCAAAACTTTTTATCGCTGGTTTTAGCAGCATCGAGTAAATCAAAATTTGACATGGGAACTATTGGCAGTAAACTGTTCCTAGTCTCACGCCGATTCCTCTGTACCATGAATGCGAAGTTCCTTGTAGTTTTACACCCTTTCCTGATTGTTTGTTTGCTTTGTATCCCTGTACGGTAGCTTTATTTAGTGCCATCCCTGCCGCTGTACCAATGACTCCTAGAACGGCGGCTTTAGCTACCACTGGGGCCGTTGCTGCAATTAATGCTGGAATCGCAGCTAACAACGAGTATATACCACCTGATTTTTCATGTTCTTAATCGCAGCCGCAGAAAGAGTGATCAAAACACCCTTTTTATCTTTGATTCCATCATTGAAGTGTTTTATCTGACGAGCTGTCAATGATTTTTTGTTTTGACCACCAGACATCTGATTGTGCTTCAGCGATAACGTAGTTCCACATTATTTAGCTGATTCCGATTGCAATTTTTTTAGTTTGATCAGGAGTTAACGTAACATTAACAACACTGTATGCCATTATATGAATAACAGATTGTTCTCATTCCTACATTACATGTTTTTGAAAATATTACATATTTTTGAAAATATTATATATGTTTGAAAATATTACATATTTTCCACTGGTGCATCAACTACTTTCATTCGTCCACCAACATATTTGAGTAGCATTGATTTGTCACTGAGAATTACAGCAACTGCTCTGTAACCAGGATGAGGAAGAGGAGCGGTTACATGAGCTCGAAAGTATGTCAACGACGGATTGGCTGGTTAAGTCAAGATGTTCCAATGAAAAGGAGTAGATGGAATATAGTTTTCTAAAATCCAACTGTGATATTTGCAGACAGGTATCTAAATTATTATCGCATCCCATAAATGAGAGCAATCGATGATACACGCGTGCTATTTGGTTTTGATCTAATTAAGTACAATGTCCTCGGTTGGTTCCTGTTGACCGTTTACACTCAACGAGACGTCATTAACACCAAATTTATAAAAAATATCATATGGCTGCGTAATTGTGAACCCAATCGCGCAAAATACTGTAACGCAACCAATATATGCAGAAACACCTTGTTTTGATGACAGTTGCCAAGTAAATGTACCATTAACAGTACTACCTATGATATCGTGGTAGCTGTTAGCCAACGTATTAATGATTTGCCTCAAGTACTTATGATTGATGAAGTCATTACTGGCATCCACAGTGCTAGTGTTGTTATATTCACCTTGCCATGAGTAACACCAGAACCATCTCAGATTGCATCATTATCATCACCTTTTTGCACTTAGGCTACTGTATGATTCGCTCCATATATAACTTTTCTAACATTTCTGCAGAATTCAAATATAGTAGAATCGCGCATGCGAATAATCTACACTGTCCTTCCAACATTGATACGCGTGTTGCAAACCATGCATTGTATTTCAGGATTAATATCTACGACATCAAAAGCGTCAGCTGCTCTTGTATATCCGGCTGGTGCTGGATCAACTGCAATATCTCGTGTTGCCTTTACCCTAGTATGATGAACGGGTTCAGTGTTATCATTAACGTCCTTAGAGAACATCATAGATGTACCTAATAATCATCAGAGTATCTTGCTAACTCTATTATTGTTGTGGCAATATCAACATTATGTTCTTGTAGACTCGATGTCTCTGGTATCAATCATGTATCTAGCGCTGTTAAATAGCACCATGATACCATTATTGTCAAAGCCGACTTTATCACCAAGTGCTTATGGTGTATCAGCTACAACATTTTGTTACAATTTCTCCTCGTACTTCGATAAACGCTTCAGAGGGTGGAAATAATTTGTTGGTATCATGGACTTCGATTCTTGATCGGAAATTCGGTTATACTGCATTATAGGAAAAATACTGATAATTAAGAACAGAATCATCAGAATCATCTTTGCGCACTGGGGCATCTAAATCAAACAATGTGTCATGAGCCGATTTGAACATATTATATATTTCTTGATCTAAATCGTGATCTCGCTCAGATAGCTGCCACATTAATTACTTCCGGTGAGTTATTTCCAGCTCGTTTCCCTCCTACGAGAACTTCTAATCGTAATATATCCGAGAGATTACTATTAGAACTACTAATTATACTACTACTTGATACTTTTGGAGTTTGATTCTGAAAAAATCCATTTCCTTTTGTTTTTTTAGTGATACCAGTTGCACCCTTGAAAGAGGGGTTTTGTAAATCAAACAGTTTTGATCGTTCTGGTAATCTAAGAAATCCAGGACCTGATTGCTTCTGTGTAGATGATTTAACATTTTTTTATTGCTTCTATAAAACAAATTACATATATCATCTTTTTTCGATGTCGTAGATGCACCTGTAAGTACACGATATAATCCATTAATTCATATTTTTTCACAAGAGAGTTTATAATCATCGTGGATATAATTTCTTCTCTGATGAAAACTCCTATTGACAAGATTGGCTATTTCTTCAATAGCATTAAATTTATTATTTCTTATTTCATCTAATTTACCAGGGCGGAATTTATACTATAGGAAACGGCATGGTATATAAGCTAACTAATACATGAAAACCAATGATAGAGATGTGCGATTATTATTATTTCGTGTACTTAATTATGATTATTGACAGCATTTATACAAAATCGAGTACTTGAAAAAAAATTAAAAGAAAAGAATTTAATTGTTGTAACACCACCTATTTGATTCGTTTTCTCACAAAACAAATACTTAATTATTCCATTGAGATCCGTGGCAGTTAAACATTAACATACAGAAGCCATTCAGTCATCGAAAAATCCCATTGAGATTCATAACTCATATCTATGTTTCAAAACTACACACACAAGCCCACACGATTTATTCCCCTTATTGTTATAACACATAGTACAAAACAGAATTCAGACATATGTAAATTTAATTATATGTCCTGTTCGCTTTGAAATCGCTGAACGATAAATTCCTTCTGCAACAAATCGTACCGAAGTTCTACAACTATCGAAATATATACGGCTTCATTCATTTATTTAAATACTCTTTCTTCGTTATTTTCTGTATTAGACGGTTATATACATTTTGCAATTTTTTGTTTCCCAGTCCATCCTCGTTTCGAATTTTCACTTTGTGAGATAGCTTGTAGATTATCTAAAGAATTGTTCTTAGGATGAGAATCAATATGATCAATAACAAGATAATCTTCGATCAATCAGTTGTGACATTCATATATTATTCTAAGATTAAAATACGATTTCCTTCCAGCAGTAAACACCAAATACCTCATACCATTGTCCCACCCTACTGGTTTATTCAGTTTGCGCATCCTGACAATACGCTTCATACTTGGTAATCACGGGATGTGGTCGAATTTTTTGGTTTATTTATATACTAAATATTATTTGTCAAATTTATTATTTGGTTTAATTATACTTGAAAATTTATCAATATAGTCTTAAGGTGTTCTTATAATTTTGTCAGGGACAGAGTCAGAGTCATTGACGGAATCTTTGATGGAATCCTTGATTCGTTTATCATAATAACGCTTTAGCTCTCTGTATCGCTTACCACCACAATTGAGACACACCTGCGAATTTCCTACGCACACCTATCCCACATCGTATGCAAGGTAAGGGCCCAAAATTTCTGTTTTGTAAATGATTTGTTACAAGTGGTTACCGATCCTATCATAAGCCATTTGCAATGATTCATTATATAATAAAATCTTTATTTAAATACTTCTTTGAGTTATAATATGGAGGAGTTCAAGAAATTATCGAAAAATACGCCTTTAAAAAATATTGAATTGAATCTCGATAGAGTCTCCACTGATGTACCTAAGAGTCTAATAAGTGATGTAAGCATGTTAGGTAGAATTCTTGATGCATTTAATGAATTCAACCGCGATGGAGCATCCCACTGTTGGTCAACATTTCGAATTGATGGTAGCGTTGATGCTCCCATGAGCGACGAAAGAGCAGCAGTGATAATCTCACATCTTGACAATAAAAGGTAATTTTTTAGAGTGAAATTCATTATCCGCTCATAAACGGGGAATTGGATTATACGCGACAAATTTAAACTGATCCTGAAAAAAGTGAACTGTCACTGTGAGTCAAGATTCCAAACATATGAATTCTGACTGGATTTGACAAACTGTATTACGAGAGATCCTATCCTGTAACAGCAGTTGTTTATAGAATATATTAGATAAATGATAAACCGAGTATGGAAAGACTAAAACCAATGAAATTATCGCCGCTGATTTTGTCAGGGACAATAAATTGTGTAGCACAAAGAATAATAGAACACTTCACAAATGCATTGCGTGAAACAAATTCACGGATCTAAGAGACAAAAATAAAAATAAACGAATAGTGATTAACAGTAAAGGAGAACGGAGCGGAGCAACAATTCAAGATATAGCCAAATTAGAAACATCATTAAGATTCCCAATACCCTTAATGACGATAACAGAAGAGGTATTACACGAATCAAAATATAAATCAAATGGAGCTCCATTCAAAATTATTGTCCATAACGAACACGCATGGACCCATGATAGAACCATACAATATTACACAGGAGATTTATTAGATTTTATTTACGAATTAGGTAAAAAAAGATCTTGTGTCAGTGTGGTTACATCACAGTTTTGAAGACGAAGAAGGTACATTCGATCAATTTGTAAGACCCAATAGCGAATTATACTGTACTTAAGTCCTCCAGAATCAGATGAAAAAACTAGGTAGTGGTTTTTCAACAGATTACGACGAACAGTTACTAACAAACTGTTTCACAATTACATCAGTTGCAGCTCATTTCACGAGAACGAGAAATCTATGGAAACCAACACGCGCAGAATTTTTCTTACATATCGAATCAAGCTGTGTGGATTATAACATTGGTAGATTATGGAATACAAAATACGACCCTAAAAGTATTATTTCGGTTGATATGATTGCGTGTTATCCAGAGGGTTTTCTTGGGTACGGAGAGTGCTCTGAGTACTTCAAAAGATTGGGACATCCCACACATGAGATGACCCGTGTTGTGATTAATGGACCACTACCCGGTTTTGATCTCATCGGATTCGGTCGTGTGGTATCATTTGAATTGGCTAAAGGACTTCATCCATGCTGTTATGTTTGGTTTGGTAGACACATCTCTGAAAAAACACTGGATGCCAATAGTGTTATTACGGTATATGATTGATTCTAAAATGCTGATATCGCTGATTGTCAGTGAAGCAAATATATCATATCGAGCACAAACTGAATTCTTGTTACCACAACCCGATAAGCTAGATATCATAATCATCGCAAACAAAATATAATTCCCTGATCTCGACGAAGAATATATCGTGAAATGGTCAAAAGAAATCAATGAAGTTAGAATT
The DNA here is from genome assembly GCA_030141615.1 of Unio pictorum. Classification (NCBI taxonomy): domain Eukaryota; kingdom Metazoa; phylum Mollusca; class Bivalvia; order Unionida; family Unionidae; genus Unio; species Unio pictorum. The sequence continues at coordinate 7,635,093 of JARLTB010000360.1, read as the reverse complement.
AAAACGCAAAAGATCTCGGTAGAAGAATAATTGTTTAGTTCACACAGGGTGGAAAATAAGACCATAAACGATATTTTTCGCGGTTGATTATAGATGATACTGAATACGACTATATGATTGCAGATGTAACATCTAGGGGGATATACTTCGACCGTAAAGACGCTTTCTTATCCGATTGAACCAAATTGGGTACAATTGTTACTTACACAGATAGAGAAAATCCCCAATATACGTACTTAAGTTCGTATATGCTGGCTTATGGTTCTATTAATTTACTTTCGATGATAAATAGATTTCCTCACACCGCGGTTAGAGTCGCGATTGATTCGTGTTATATAGACGTAAAATATAGCAAAACAGTAGCTGAATTTTCACTAATTGAGTTGAGAGTATGGAGAATTAAAAGAGAAATTCTGCGTGATTACTCCAAATCAGCATCAAAAACAATTACTTGAACAATGATCAGACAGCGGAAATATCTAATGCACCGTGGTGTTCCGATCCATTATGTAGATATAAAACCAGTTTTTTAAACTTCTGTGGTGGGTCAGAGGAGATGACTCGGGCAGTTGAATTATTTCGAGGGAAATAAAATATGATTGTTCTAACACCAACACATAGACTTACAAGAGAGATGAAACAACGAGCAATTAATGATTGCACATATCACAGACTCCTGACCGAATGGGTGAAACATATATTTCTGAAATCATCATTTGGGATGAGATATGCATAGTGTCATTAGATGTATTACAAAGGTGTCTTGATTGTGCTAGCGAATACAAAAGTGATAATGTGTGGCAATCATGGTCAACCACAACCATTTGTCGGTTTATCTCCACATGATTTGCTAAATAATTTTGTAGACTATTATGAAGACATTATTCCGATTATAGAGTACTTGATAATGAATTACGCGAGTTCAAGAAACAAATTAGATTACATTACGATAGAATCCAGTGTGAAATAGCACGTGCAAAAATTTCGGAAACCCCATCAAATGATTTCTGGGAAGAGTGGAGACCAAATGATTCGATAGTGGCAAGTAGAAAGATAGTAAGAGACACACTTCAGATGAAATTATTTAACACGCATAAAGAAAAATGTACAACACTTGCAGTGCCGTTGTGTTATAGACCCAAGGATAAACGAAGACCAAATATGGAAGTTGATATTGCAGGCCTTACATAGAAGCAAATTTTTTATGTTAAATGATATTGTGTTGGTTGATATCAGTGTTGTCGAAGACGTATTGCGCGCTGATAATTTGAAGCTAGGATACGCAACGAGGATACATTCTTCCCAGGGATTGACTATATCCGATACAATTGTTTGGATCGTATATAATCACATCGAGTGGTCGAATTTAGTTTATCTTGCAGTGTCTAGAGTACGAAGAATAAATCAACTTCGAAGAGTTGTTTTAGACTATAACATAACCACACTACAATAAATGATATTGTCAGCGATGATATAATAAAAAAACCTCTCATGTTATAAACAACAGGACAAAAACAAATAACAGAACATTTGATATTGATACCGAGTTTATAATCACACTGAATCAACAACAGAATAATCACTGTGCCAGTTACAATTGTATAAAGCGTTAGTGTTGGTCGGATAAAGACCCAGTCCATTTACCGTAGCCAGAAAAAATAGCAGCGTAGGTCATACCAGAGATAATGTGATGCTTACTTGTCTAGAGTGCAACAGACGAAGAGGTGATAGCTAAGACCACGCGTCGGTATTTGAGTATCATCGGCTATCACTTGTAGTTGTTCACGAGTAAATTCTCGCTGAGGAGCAGTTGAATCCAACCTATAGACTAGCGGTATACACGTAGATCTCGTTATGCTAGATGTTGTATGTGCAGTAACACTCCAAATAGGATCAGTAGCTCTTTTGTTGCCACCTTCAAGCTATCCTGGTTCATAAAAATATCTTACAGTGACATTGCCGAGTATTGGTTGTTTTGAAAAATCACTTTGCGGTTTTACAGGTATATACTATTTTAATCGCATTGTTAGGTTTCATATTAATTGTTCGAGTAATCTCATTATTCAGCGCGGCAATTACGCCTAGTAATCTCTAGACCCATTCACTGGATAGTTTGTCCTGAATAAACTTCTTCGCGAATTGATATCCCAAAAACCGCTCAGCAAGTGTGCGATTGAATCGTTCAGCAATTGCATAATCACGATGTAGTGCAGTATGTTCTCGTCTGATGATGACATTATGATGCTTCATTGTTGGTAACACTACACTCTGAAATTCCTTGCCAGGATCAACTTGCAATAGATTTGGCCAATACAAAAACCTGGTCGATAAATCCTTTCAAACGCAGTAGCCACTTCAATTGATGATTTTGTTTTTAGTGGCATTGCTTGTTTGTATCGAATCTCAGCATCAACTACCGTAAGCGCGTACTTGTAAAAACCTTCATGCGGCGGAAATAATATATCTGCCTGATGAAGCTCATTAGATGCGCTGACATCAAAATGCGAGTAGTTTATTTGTTTAGGCGGTGGTAGATATCCCCTGTTTGGATAACAAACCGCTGCAGTGGTACTGTTCATCTTATGCGGCGCTAGCTAGTTTACTGAATGCTGATTTACCCCTCCAGTATCCTCCTGGAGAATAATGAATAGATTCCATGATGTTATTAGTTACCAGCACCCAACATCAATTTACGTTTCATCGCCGATTTTATCAACCATGAAGACAAGTTTTTTTTGAAGGAATTATCAGTAATATAATTCGACGCATGAATCAATTTCGCATTTTTCACATATGTCTCTGTTGCAGATTACTGCTTTTATAAGCAACATAATGAGAATGACACGCATTATCAATAGCGTTTATTGGATATGCACCGGGTCGAGGTAGGTTTTGATCATCAAATCTGATGTCAAGTTTTGTCCCGGGTCCAAAATAACTATACCCTGGAAGGTATTTTTCTCCCGGATATATTGTCCATGTTGTTTCTGGGAGTTTTACTAACATGGCTGCAATATCACCTCCACGTTTGTTTTAAATCATCTGCAGATTTCATAGAAATAATCTAATTTTTTTGTACCACATTGTACACACTTACATGCATGTGCCGATCTGTTTTTTTTTTAGTTGTAATCGTCAAGTCGTTTGTGCTAGTACGCTTCTTACATTTCGCACATAATAGATCCATAATTATTTTATAATAACATGAATATAATTGATTTTTCGGCGACAAAAACACCAGAACCAGTTAAGCATTATTCAGCACTACTAAATTATATTCGCATGATTATAATCGGACCATCTGGAAGCGGCAAGACGCATTTGTTACTTAATTCGATAATGAGATAGATGAAATGGGACAAATTGTATTTGATTGTTCCTTGAACAGACGATCAGCGATGTTTTAAAGTGTTGAAGGATTTTAACCAGAAAACAAAATCGGAAAATGATGAAGATATCATTGAGTTTATCCCGGATATTGACGACGCTCCATCTGTAGAAGACCTCGATAAAGTATTAATAATCTTGTTGTGTACGATGATGTAATGTTGGAACTAGAAAAAAAACCTGCCAAAATATTTTGTCGAGGACGACATAAAAAAACAGGCGTGACATATGCCACTCAAAAATACGCACAGATTCCGAGTGTAATCATAGAAAATTGCAATTTAGTATGTGTGTTTAACGGAATTGGAAAATATACACTACAAAATATTTATCAATATTAGTGTGACGGTGACATGGACTTTAATCAGTTTCGATTTTTTAGCGGTGCTCAGGCGATCCCGATCGGATTTATAACTATACGTTATCAGATCCGAAAACACAATATCGTATCGAACTTGCTCAAATATGTTTACCCCCATAGCAGCAGGAAGGGCGCGACAACAACTTTGCGTCCCCAGAGGAAACTTTTTTTTCCGATTTTGGAGGAAGCCTTGGTTTGCCAAATGGACGCTTCTAAAAAGTTGTCAGATTCGCCATTCCTGCTGCTTTTCAGTTGTGAGATGCTACGACAAAATGCTTTAACGCAACAATGGCTTTCTTGGATATGTTCTGGGCATCGAAGGAAACTTAACATACAATTAAACAGTATCTATAAGATGTGGCGTCGGATACAATCTGATTGGGGCAGATCATGTTCGCTGCAGTGCGTATAGTCACTGGGATGGCACTATAGGATATTTGTTCTGGTATTTTTCGACACCTGATTGGCAATGTGTTGCAATGACTAAGATTGTGTGTATTATATTGGTCAGTTAATAAATACCATTTAAGCAAATTACTGTATATAACTTACGAAGTAATCCTGCTAGAAATGAGTGTGATTCCTACAGAGTATACAAGAATGGAATAAAAATGTCATCAGTATGCAAATTAGACGTGAGTCATATTATATATCTTGAGAATGTTACATATGAAATTAATAAAAAAAAACAATGGCGGTTGAACGAAAAAATAAGAAAATAAGAAAATATCAATACCATATAATTAAACCATACAGGTTTCATTCAGTGGTGTCATAAACAAATCAATTTTTCTAGAAATTGAAAGCTTTACATCAGTGGGCAGGAAGTGTCAGGAGTCTGTTATCGGTTCTGTCAGGGCCATGTTAGCATGGATAAACTGTATACTATCTGTATTGATGAGGTAACAGTTCTGGAAATAATTTTTCATGATTTTAATTACTTGTAATATTTGGAGAAAGAAAATTGTTTGTTATATTACCTATATCTTCCAGATTTGTGCTTCTCTCTAAGATGGCTATAGCTGCTTTGAAATGTAGTATTATCAATGTATAATCACGTAACTGCATTAGTGACTACTTCATGATTGGCACAGGAAGCTGCCCGTACAATTATAAAATGTATGGCATGAAAGAATATGTCAGTTGAAGTATGTTTGTATGTGAATACAATTTAAACCGTTTAACTAAAGCATATACACCATGCACATGGATACCATGAACGACTCTGTATAACGATAATCTATTGTATGGCTTAAATTCACAATTTGAGTTGTCGTTATGGGATACGATTATTCAACATTATTCTCTTGCTTTATCCAACGCATAATACTATAAACAGAATTGACAATACGTCAAGAGGAATACGAGCTGACCGGAAGTGATCCAGTTGTAGACAATATAATTTATTTCTTGGGTATATATCGTAATGTTTCAGCAATCATTCACTCTTGTTCGCACAAAATATGTCACAATTATTGTATGTATGTGAGTTTCGCAGGTGGTCCGTTATTTAATTCACCACACGTTCGTTTTGTTACAAAACATTAAATACATTTCACTTAATGGATGCCACTAGGTACACATATAAATCGTCATTATAACTTGTTGCACGAACTTCATATGGTTTATGTCTTATAGGTTAATGCCAAAATCAGCATGTGTCGTTTTCATCACTTTTTGCATTTTACGCCATAGCTTGTCTTTTGTCTGAGACGACAGGGTAAAACTTACGAATCGTAAACAGACCATTTGAAAGTGTGTTATGTATCCCAATGTGTACGGTTAATAAAGTCAAGATCATGGTTCAGTAATACATATTTTTACCATAATACTTTTTTATGTCGCTGTATCAATTGTGAAGAAATTCACACAATGGGGTGAAACCTTGTTTAACATGATGCATTACCATCGAAGTTTATTCTAATTAATGCATGATTGTTCATATTTTTACAGGAAATATTTTATGTTTTTTTAACAACTTCTCTTTTCCTCTCAACAAAGTTAGAGCCTGTTTTCCTTAATGTGAAAATGGCAACATAACTGACTCTTACTAGAAGTATTTTTGCTCCACATCTGGACGTCGTATCTTCAAATTGACGGTTACTTCTCATGTTTGAATTTTCTTTACATTTTCCAATTTGTTGACGAAGGGAAGTAACACATGTTTTAAATCAGTTGGAATTGTGTTATATATTGCTGAAGAAAATTGTTATGTATATTTGACTTAAGTCATTTATGTTTGTTGTTTGTTTGTCAGATTCAAATTTGATGTTTTAAGTTTAAGATTCATTCACTGTACTCTACGAATAAACACCAGATGTAGACCTCATTCCTAACCTAGATTCCAAGGACATTATGGAGCTTTGTTATAAATTTTTTTCTATTTTTACTTCTTGAGAGTAAAAATAACTGATTCTCATCTGGGTCATACGGTGTGTACGAGATTTTTTGAACGTAAATTTGTTCTAAAGATTCTAGAAGATCATGCGACCAGTTCCTTGTTAACGTAAAAACAGGTGTATACATTATGTTTTGGAGCGAACTATTTAGTAGAATATTAAGTTGTATTGCTTTCAGTTATTTTGAAATTGCTGGAAATTATTTGAATTCGTTTGGATCAAGTGGATTTTTTTATTTATTTGGAAAATAATTGTGCTCATTGAATTTAATAAGACGTGAACTGACCTCAGCACATGACATCGTGTTCCATCTTGTATGCTTCACCAATATTTGAACTGGGAATTATTAGGACATTTTATTAGCAGGACACTTGCAATTTCACTAGTGGATGATATTTTGAGTTATTTTTGGATTAATTTTTGGAATTGATTCTTAAAACCGTAATTTTTTTTCTTTTCTGAAAAATATTTGTGCTCAAGAAATTGTTTATTAAGTTTGTACAAGCTTGTTATTTTCACTCGTTCCATGTTACTGTTTATTCGAGCCTAAGCATGTAACAGTAGCGACTAATATTTTTAACCATAATGGACATTTATCACATGTATGTGTTCCTCCTGTCTATTGTTAAAAGTGCTTACATTGACATAATGTCTCAGGTTCTGGATATTTCAAATTTCGTGATTCTGTTATTACATAGCACAATGGTTTCGTGTGTCTTTTGCGACTGATACCATCAAACGGGTAAGATACTTGATTAATATATAGAGGATATTTGCTTGAAACGAGTGAATAACGGATATATTTCATCGAGTGGATGAAAAACTCAGTATTTTCACGAGTGGCGAAGCCACGAGTGAAAATGCTAGAGTTTTTTTTATCCAAGAGATGAAATGTATCCGTTATTCACTCGTTTCAAGCAAATATTCTTTTTATTTTATGCTTACATACGTTGGCTACCTCAAATCTGCTCTTTCACTCGTTTATTTACTCGTTTAAAGCAAATATTCTGACCCAAAAATATAGTTCCTGTAGTGAAAAAATATTGTTATTTTTTCACTGTTATTTTTTCACTGCAGTGAAATATCAATATTATTTTAACTAGAAAATCAAGTAATTCACTGCTGAGCATAAAATAAAAAGGTCATATTTTATGTAACCGTGGTACAAGTCAAGGTAATATTGTGGAAGCGTAGAACCTCCATCGGATGCGACAGTATCATATATGTTAACAGTATACTTAGACAAATCCTCTCGAGAGATATTAAACTGCGATGTTATTTGCATTTATCTAATTTACAGAAATGGTTTCATTTTATAAAATCTGCAATGCTCTTAGCCATATTTTGTGTAAAGTTAAACTAAAGAAAAGTCCGATTTATATGTATTAGCCTAATTACTACCACTTATTTTGCATTGATATTGCAAATGGAACATATAAGTCGTTTAGCGGACACAAATAAACATATGTGCAATATATGATAATGCAATACTTGTCAGATGTTATATTATATTATACTCTGGAATGATTGCTTAGCTGATTTAGTTTGAAAATGAAACTGGTAACGCTTACACAGTAAAGTGTACTATGACTTCAGGACCGCAATCTGAATTATCTACTTCGTTAGATTTGTGTTATTAGGTTTTAAAATTTTTAATTGCATTTCACGCATGTTTTACACGATTCAAGTATATCAATATGAAAACATTTTCGGAATGTATCAAACAAAACATGCAGAACATGGTATTAGAGCATACTCTCTAGTATGGACGCCAGGTTCAGAGGTGACCTAGACTATATATTAACCTTTAAAATCATGTCAGATAATCAAACTGTGTGTAGCATATTATCCTTGTTAGAGAGAGTGAATGGTTCAACTTTCTATATAAGTTGTTGTTTGGTCTCAAGAAAGCATTTCATTATCATTTGATATGATTTGCATTGGTTCCATTGCTTCCACGACTCAAACGGTAGAACATGAAATTAGATGTGATCTGATTTTAATGGCCATGACGTGTATTGAAGCAGCCTCTGGTACAATTCAATACAAGACACGTTGTGCATCTTTTAACATTCAATTCCTTGCTTGTGTGGTAACATATGGGCATTACCATTGCAATATATTTGCCAAAATAATCATCGTAATCGTAATGTTATAATTTGTTTCATGTTCTATTGACTATTCTTATATAACATGTCAAGGCTGTTGCAAAAACCGTATTTACTTATCTCATCTATAACTCATTTTCTTTGTGTTTATATGGTTCCAATTATTAGCACGTCTAATATGCAATATACGTACTTGAAACGAGTGACGAAGGTTTATTGTTCATCAAATGGATAACAAACCTAGAACTTTCACGAATTGCTAAACCACACGTTAATTACGTACGTTTTCATCCATGAGTTGAAATATGTATGTTATTCAGTCAAAACTATCAACATTTATTTATATGTTCTGAAGAAACGTATCACCTAGCAAGCTGCACTTTGTAACATGTTGAAGTAATTCTTACTGGAACCCTCGCAATGTTAGCGGTGGTCTGTGTATGTTTAGTAGTGTCTTGCGATTATTGGCAAATAAGATGTAATTATCATTTCCAATTGAAAGTAAAACAGCACAATAAACCTCTGGCCTTGTTGAATTTGAATTCGAGTCATCATTTACGGAAAATGGCCATACTTAGCAATCGGACACGCATCCGTCAAAGTTTGTCTTCGATTTTTACTTGTATCATGTAATCCCATCGGCAGTTTAATACGTATCGTACTTCACTCTAGTAGTGTATCACATTTTTTCATTTGTAATCGATAAATCTAATTTATTTACAGAAAAATCACAGACTGATCCGAAACGTATTAACGCAATTTAGCGTAAACCTCTGTTGTGTATTAAAGTAATAATTAATTACTGATATGTGCAAGTCATCCACCCTCACACATGTATAATGAATAAGTCGTAAAGCTAAATATCATAGTTTCTTTATCCAGTTTAACAATTGATTACCAAATTGCACATTCGATACCACTCCACAGTTACTAAGTACATGTTTAGCAGATCATTTAGCATGTTTCACGAAAATGACGATGTAGAACTAATGAATAATCCCCCCGTCCTGCAATTACAATTGTGATGTTAGCATGTATATCAAGAGGTACATTGTTGCAATCCAAGGGTATTTACTTGACTGAGATCTTGTCAAGCTCTGGTGCGATTCCCGCTAGAAATAATAGGTGTAGTCCAAACTTCCACATGCTTCCATACGACAATTTAAGTTGTAAATTAGATATCCCGACGTGTCCGTCCTATAAATAAATTTCAGTCTCATCTATGGAAGACCACCTATATCTTGCATGCCTAATATATATATATATATATATATATATATATATACATATATATATCACACATCTGCATGGTTTCCTTTCATCAAATTTCTGTACTGACAGCAGTTCACGCAGTAGAAACTATACAACTCTCCCCTACCTAAACAGGGAACTTTTATAACTTCGCCCCTTAGGCCAGTAACTGTATGCTTTCCATGCACATTTCGCCAATATGAATGCACCACATTTGCAACCCTGGCGACATAAACAGTATGTGTCGAGTCCCTTCTTTTGTATCCTATGATTAATTTACCGGTTTACTACCGTAAAGCCTGCCATTGCAGTCACATCACCAATGTAATCCATTAGATGTTAATAGGGACTACGTTAATCCAGAGACATTCATTCGGTTTTGGCCTGACTTCACTGCTAGTCAACCATGGCATCATGGAAACACACTATCACTTTACTGCTTGACGTTTCATCCTAGTAATTGCTAATTATTTCAGGCTAAGAATATACAAATTATTAACATAAGTAATCACACAAATATAAAATTTCCTTTAAACAGGGCGCTATCAGCTGCGCTTATTCCAAATTTATTGCATTACCTCCGTCTCTAAAACGATCACTGGACCTTGGGTAACACAAACGTCAGACTTCAGTTGTCTAATCAATATCAACCACCATCCCTATTAACGATGCCCAACATGATTATATAACATGAAACTCTGAATCAATAGACTTGTCCCTAATAGCATATCAATCAACATGTCCAAAAAAACCTTTTGTGTTGAAATACTAATTGCGTTTAAGTAAGCTAAATGTCGATTCAAATTAACCAAGCTGAATCGAGCATGAAAATATTCTAACAAGTTATTCGGTTTCAAACTATTTCATAACAATCCTCGGAGTTCGCGGCAAGAAATACTTCTATATTCATATGTATCTAAGAACAAGACAACAAATAGAACACAGGATTATTAATGCTTCATGAAAAGCGCAGGTCTGGAGTTCGAGATTCCACCAAGATATAACCGTCTCCAAAGAGACCTTAGCGTACCTGCGCACAATATATTTCTCGACTTAGTCTGTGTCAGTGGATCCAATTTTCTACTGAACCAACGCGCCAGCGGCCAAACACAGCCTTAAGAAAACATACTCCTAAAATCAAAACGTTTGAAATCCATCACATAATTCAGCCAACTATATTGTAGAGTGCAATATCATTAGGTCATGCTGCTAATTAAGTATTACCTATTATAAATTGATTCCTTCGCAATGAACCAAATATACACTATTACATCCAATCAGACCACTTAAACTATGCATGGTGGTAACCACACTAAACCATTATGATTTTCAAGATGGTAGCGAACAATTTTTAAAATACACTGTACGAAACAATTTCCACCTTGCAACTAGGTAGCAGATCATAGACAAATAATAGACATGAACCTTCTGTTTACAACGAGGTTAGATAGTGCGTTCTTCCCAGAGTAACTAATCTTATACACAAGTCAAACATGATTTCAACACCCAACTACCGTGACACACATTGTCGTCCCCAGCCCAAACTAAATTAGACACTGCCGTCAAATATCTGTTCACCACAAGTACTATCACGACATGAATTAAATAAGACAGTATACTATTATCCTTCCAATCATTGATAAAAAGACAACCTTCTCTTATAAATGTACCTAGGCTTCACACATAGAACAAATCATACAAAAACATCTAATTTACGCAGCAAACAATTTTTACAAACCGTCCTCACCTAACACTACACGGTCAATCTATACAACGTACACAGACGATGTGCTCATTACAATTTGACTTCATCTGCGCCGCTTTTATATATCAACCCGTTTTCTACTTAACCCTGTGCCCAACCGATTAATAATCACGGGTAAACAATTATTACCAACACATTCAATTTGATTTTATGACCGGTCAGTGCTACTATCATATGAAACAACTGAACTAAGATTTCTACTCATGTGTATAACGTAATGGAAAGCAATGGCGTTTCTTTGCTGCGCCCATATTTATTCTTTTAACTTGGTCCTTTGAGCCGTAATTTGATATGGTGAATCTTCCTCCCTCTCGGGTTCATCATCGCTATCGTGTATTTCTTCCTCGTTATTCGTTTATGTTCACTCTCAGGTCTCATCAAGCAACAGTTTAGTCCGTTGACGTGATCAATCTGAGTCGCGTTATTATTGTTCTCTGCTATCAGGTATTTCATATTCATTACTTTCGTCACAATCAAGTGAATATAACATTTAGTTTACGCGATTTCCTTTTCTTTCTTAGACCAGTTCACCATCACTGAAAAACTGACAATGAACCTTGAGATCATAGGCGTCCTTCTAATGTCAAATATATTTGCATATTTTATCTCGTGCATCATTGTTGGCCACCGACATTGCGTTTCTATATTCCGACACAATTCGAGATTAATTATATGGATTCTAGTCTGGTGTTTTTGCCAACTAGTCGAAACGAATGATAATAACTTCTCAACCGAGCATCAGCTTATTTGGTGTCAATTCGGAGTAACTATGCTCAGAACATGACATGCCATTCTCGTAATGGAAAGGTACTGGTCCCAGTTTTCTGTTTTTTTTTTATCCTCAGAAGCTGCCAGCATCTATCTTAAAGTTATCCTATATCGTTCGACCATCCCATATCATCATGGCAACTAGAAACTCACTAAAACTTACCGCGTGAAATTTCCTCTTAGTAACTGCTAATTATTTCGGGCTAAGGATATTTATACACACACACACACACACACACACGCGCACACACACACATGCGACGTTGATAATATGGACATAATTTGGATTAAGTCAGTGTCTGTTATAAACGAGAAATATTGTAGAATGAACGTTTAAGATGGTATTAATGATCCAAAGAAGTCGCATAAGCTAACGAGGAAGTAAAAATAACGCGGCAATAAGAACGATTTACAAGGATTTGAGACCATGTCAGGGAATACTTAATTCATACAGATTAAACTTAACAAAATCCCTCCATACACACACTTTCACGCGATGGGATATGTATCAAAATCAAGAAGGTATCAAAATCCGACCACAGAAGACATACTATGTATATATTGGATTGGTTCACACACACAACAAGAAAGAGCGAATTCGTCCCAATTGCAACCATTCCAACAACATCGTCTTCAGATTATTCATGCTGAATATAATAAAGTCGGAAGTAGAAAACAAGTGGATAATTCGAGATCAGACATTACTGTTGGTGACTGCTCCAAAACCTCCAGAGAGCCCTATACCTTACAATATTTAAAGTTTGCTTCGGAAGATTGCAATTCATTTGCTACTGGCTCAGTTACTACTCAGTATAAAAAAGACAGGCATGCAATGTCTGCGTTATAAACTGTAGACTTTATATTTAAAGTCCATAAGTGTGTTTACCAACTAATGCTCTAAAAATAGCCGATACAATAGTGAGTACACAAAATGTTATCTGCTGTGCAAATGTGTTGCCATATCTAGCAAATGTTATAGAAATTGGATGTGTTATTGCATGTACAGCAAAACTAAAGCGAAAACAAAGCTTCGTCGAAGACATGATTACTTGTGCAGTCCTAATTCGTTTCATATAAACCCAATTGTGTATACGAGTACAGATTTGAATTGTATGTCTCAACAATTTTGAGGTTGAGGTGAGGACGATGAAATAAATGAAGATTAGAGGCTTTGGTTCAGTAACATTGCAACTTTAGTTATCTATTATGCTCTTATAAGGTACAGTACACATATGTAATTTTATGGAATTATATCACATGTAATGCTCTGAACATCACAAATATAAATTAAATATCCAAAACGTAACTAAAGTTATAATTTGAAGACTCTTTAATGCAGGACTTTTACATAGTTTAATGTCAACTTTGATGTGCTAAAACATCAAACATCTGGCGGAGTGTCCAAGTGATAACACATTTACAAAACAGTTTATCATTAGGAAAAAACTGAATCATCACAAAAAACTATGTATATGCCTTACATAATCTATAAGCACAAAAGAATATAGAAATAAGTTGAATATCAGCATTAACGATATAAATTAATCTGTGTGAGTTATACTGTATGCGTGTTAGAACATGTGATCGCATAGCTCTTGAAAATTGCGCACAGTTGTAAGTTAAGTTAAGAAATAGTTTAAGTTAGTAGATAATATAACTTACATGGTTAAGGGAACTAAGAGGTCCTAAGGATTTTAAATTTCAAAAGGAGGAAAATAATTCACTACATTAATCAATAAACAATGACGTAAATCTAGACCACCACATAGTTACACATTTACAAGAAACTAATATAGCTTTCTAATGTTTTTATTTTAATGTTGTTAAAACAAATGAATAAATTCAGAGATAAACGTATGCCTCTTCTTGATGATATCATTTTGAAAGTAATACAGCATTGAGGGAACATGTTAGTAAATAACTGACAACTCATCAAAACAGTGAAGATGGAAGAAACAGACAACATCTCAGAACTGCAGAAACAAACAAAAAAAGAGGGATTCAGACAGTCACGAGTTATTTACTACCGAATTTAATTATTGCATTATGTGTACTACATGCTTTGCAAAATGCTTCAGTGAGATGGACACGAACATAGAAACAAGCCGAAACATTTACAATACATTTACAGAAGAATAAATAGTGATATAATGGCCTTAAAACGACAAACTAAATTGATTGCTAACGCTAATACTTTGTCGGTGTTACAGAAAGGAATGATTTCACAGAAATAGCACAAAAAGTTAACATTGCACAAAACCCGAAACAGCATCATTTCAACTATGATAAGATTTATACCAGTGATGCGCGATATAACGATTTAGAAATTTCTGACGTCTCTGACAAACTTCAATCACAAAACTATCAGAACTAAATATCTCACGAAATTTATTTAATGCTACAATCACGCACACAAAACTACAAAACATGAGATGTGGATAGACCTATATAATATTATGTGTTAACTGTAAATATGCTGGAATGAAATGAATCGTTAAACTGTTAAAAATATTGTAATTAATTTGGACAACAGATTAACACGGATGCCTGGAAACCGATGCAGACACTACACTATTTCTGACCATGTCGCTTTTATACTGAACCAATTTTATTACCGGGCTTAACCTTCTGAACAGGAAATAAATGAACATTATATGCAATCAAACCCAATTCAGATTTATGTTATATTTAATTTAAGGGGATAAAGACTCCGACCTACATATTTTGTTTGTAACTGGAAGGATATATAGTTGTTTGTGTATATAATATAGCACCATTATTTGCTTGCATATAAACTAGATGTGACGTTATTTGAGGCTATTCACATTTCAGAATCCCATTCATTTTGCACAGGGAAGTGTAAAATATGAACAAGACGAATCCTGTTCATCTTTGTCACACGAATCTATCATGAAATTGGATGTTAATATAATATTCTACTTCTGGAATGTCAACCATATCACTCCCACCTTGCGTGATGGGGGTTGGATAATTGGCCCGATGTGCCTCACTAAGTGACGTAAGAGGCGACTACTTTTAGGAAACCTGTTTGCCGTGGATTGCGACCCGTGTAAAGGGAGGAGAGGATTCTGGTAGTTGAACGGATGCTTTTCCAAAGCAATACACTGCTGTAGCCAATATTTCACCTAGACGGGCGGTGGTGATGGGACCAGTCTCGATAAATTGGCTCATCACGCCGAGCCCAATGACCGCTTTTTTTCATTACTCACCTTCTTCATATTTCATTTTGTATCTCTCTTGATAACACCGTTGCCCTTTTACTTTCCCTTTTCCAAGTTTCAGAATACTTCTTAAAAGGCGGTGTTCAATGGTTCAATAAGGAGGTAATTTTACCGACCCTAGATGGTGACTTCACGGGTTAATGATAAGTAATTGTATGTACTGAGTAGGTCATCAGTGTATCGCTGGCACTTGAAATGTGCCACACGTTCGACATCATGGTAGGCGGAGAGCACGGGTGCTGAAAGATTAACAAGTCATCATGGAAATGTAAAGCCAAAATCAATACCAACGAACAAAACCACTATTCGACTATGATGACGAACCATGTATTGTAGAGTCATTTCAACGATACATGGTTATTCAGATGAAGGATGAATCAAAATCTCTTGCAGCACGGTCTATGTTTGTTATTGAAATAAAACAGTATGAGATCTAATGGCACACCAAAAAGTTTTTAAAAAAATCAGGTTGATTTGTTGTTGAGTGTTAGCAAAAGAGTCAAACATAATATATTAGGAAAAGGAAAACATTCTTCGATATTTATGTGACCTCATTTGCTCACTCTACACTCAGTAGTTCAAAGGCGTGATGGCTGTTGCTACTTGGCTTGAATCTTCGACACAGACTATTATCGATGGGATGAAAAATGAAGGTGTCACTGTAGCATGTATACTATTAAATGTAACAATATTATGCAGGACACCGAAACAGTTGTACTCACCTTCAGCAAACCAATAATACCCAAAGGGGTAAAGGATGAATGTTATCAATTGAAGGTTGAGTTTTAAATAACAAACCCACTACTATGCTATAATTGACAAGAAATATGGCCATCATGAAGACCGCTGTTCAAATGTCAAAATATGTATGAATCTGTAAAGCAACTCTGCATTGTGTCAGCTGCGGCAAGGAACATCACGACAATTCCAAGGAGTGAGATACTTGGAAGCTGGAGAAGGTGAATCAGAGGGTAATGTACACAACAAATATTCCCTATCGAGATGACAGAACACTTGTCCAGGCAGAAACATTCCTTCCTGGTCCATTCTTCTCCACAGTCGTGAAAAACAATACCAAACCCACTAAGGATGCTCAGACAGTGACAGACGTACCCGATTAAACATCACGTATTAATATTCTCCATTACCAACCCAAAAAATCCCCACCACCTCACAAAAAATACAAACAAAGCGCAAGCAAAAATGTGGCAAAAGGGGTCAGATTATCCCATCAAATTATATAACAGGTTTGGAGACATTGAGAACATGGATGCAGAATAATCGCTCCATGTACTCAAGGTGGCTCCAAAACTACTACCAAAAATACCCGCTACCCCCTCCCACATACTTCCTCCTGACAAATACGAACACAGAGTGCCTCCGGAACGGGCATAGCCAAACTCCACAATCTGCAGCTTAAACGGTATAACGAAGAACACCATCATACAATGTAACTGTCGAGGATCTAACGCTAACTACGATGATATGCTTCTAAATAATTATGATCATGCAGTACTATGTTTACATGACACATTTGTGAACGAGACGGATAACTTTACATTTAAAAACTATTCCCTGTTTAACACCTACTTTTGTAACGATGACAGGGTCTCAGGAGGAGTTTATGTTGTTCAGAATAATAGAGCCCCATCACATAGTCATCCCTTTAAATGCAAATTAGCAAGCACTTGCTGTAAGCGTCATTCTACATCGAGTTATTACCTTTAAGTTCACTTTACATGCCACCAAACAACAACATAGTACTAAATGAATCAGACAATCTTGTTAAAAAAACTTTATGCACGTAACATTCTGTTATTAATCCTATAAGAGCATTGTGCATCCATTATAATCGATATTGCGGAAAAAATTATTATAAACTCCCCACCGAACAACACAAATCCTTGGATAACTATGGAATGTAAAAAAAAAACCATTAGACATCGACAAAAAACATTACAAGAATTTAGCAATCATCCAACTCTCGAAAAAATAAGCAAATACGGTATTATCCAGGTTAAACGTGTATACATATTACCTATTGTATAGCGCTGGTGCGCCGTTAAAATAAAAAAACAATCAATCAGTATAATTCAAATTTTATTGGAAGAGGAAAAGAAGACATTTACATGTATATAGACATATACATATTTAATTACAAAACATTCTGGAAATATCTACATTTTCCAGTGTAATAGATATAAATATAGTTTTAAATGTCCGTAATAATGAATATATACTCACAAAGTGATGACTTGTTTAAACTTATTTAGTTATCAGTTATATGTACATCATGAAATAGCATGTATGCATCCAAATATTTGAGAATACGACTTTCAAAAATGATGTGAGAAAAAGGGTTCTTTACCCATTTAATTCTTTGTCAAACAGGGTGTATCAATCATAATGCAATTTGTACCAAAGAACATTTCATAAGCACACAAACAAGACAAGACAAACAAAAAAATGACAAAGACACCACATATAAATTTAAAGCTGAAGAAAAATTAAAAATACTGAATCTGATTCTTATTTGACAAAAAACATATTTATAAGTCAATAACATTGTCTTGTTTTTCGAATTGACCATAAAATGGCCTCGTGCAAAATCCCATGAATATTTCATTACCATAAGTGTTATGATAATAAATTATACACACAAAGACAGTGCAACAACAGTGAGACCCGTAAAATTGTATAAATACGTAACATACTCTCACAAGCATGTAATTATTTACTATTCAAAGAAAATGTGAGTCAATATATATTAGAAATGTTTCGTTTGTCAATGTGACTTCATTTATCTTCCATAAAATCAGTATGTGGATAGAGATATTTTAAAAATGCAATACTTATAAATATTTTCCGGTGAAATTAAAGTTAAGTTAAAAGGCATGGAAGGACTAATGTACTATTTACACGTATTAGCGTGTGGATTTTTGTAGTAGTATTGAAATCGCGTGTGTTGTGTTCTCAATGTCAAATAGGTTTTCAGTTAAACTTAACATTTCAGAATTCCTGGACACAACTTTTGTTTATATCAAACAGTTACACATTTAGTTTCTCCGCCTGATTTTGTTATTTGTAGTCAAACGATGTGATGAACAACCATCACAAATAGCACACGGCGTATTTATATTCAAAGGTGGACTTGGAGGCAGTGGAACTTATACCACACCCGTGTCCTTGATTTGTATTGAAGGATACAAACGGAATGATAGCTTTTTCTAAATAACGTTGTGCAGCCGACGAAAAATGGCAGGGAACACTCGGTCATTGTTTTGGTACATGCACAACTTAACTTAATATGTTGATATTACACTATCTATAAATTAAAATTGTATCAGGCTTTCCAGTAAGATAATATATATATATATATATATATATATATATATATATATATATATATATATATATATATATATATTTGTTGCATGCTATTTAATTATAAAAGGCACAACAAGTTGAAAGAAATTAACCTTCAATCTGAATACCGTGTTATTAAGGGAGATATAATCTGTATAGAGAACATGATATATATTTAAGTTACCCAATGTCAACAGGTCAACAGATGCTTGCAAAATGTATGAAATTGTCGTTTTCATGTATTGCGTTCAATCACTTTTTTATACGTACGTTTTCCGTTTAAGGTAGGAATTGATTTCGGTTATATTATTAAAGAGTATAAGTATCAATGTGTCTTTTTTGTGTCACTAAAACCTTATTTATTTCAGATAGTTGATCATCTCTACAATATCGCATTCAATCTATCGTTTTATTGTTCTCTAAATATTGATAAGATGATGTTCAAATTTTCAATACAATAGGATATATTAAAACGTCATCTACAACATTGTATAAACTTTATCTTGTTACAAGTTTAGTTTGTATACTTGATTTTGTTATTTGTAGTGAAACGATGTGATAAACCGCCATCACAGATAGCAAACGGCGTCCTAATATTCAAAAGTGGACTTGGAGGCAATGGAACTTATAACACAACCGTGTCCTTGAATTGTTCTGAAGGATACAAACTGGATAACTTTTCTCAACTACGTTGTGCAGAGGACGAGCAATATCATGGAACACTCGGACGCTGTTTTGGTAGATACATAATGTATCATAATTTGATTTGATAAAATACATATATTTTAAAACATTAGTAAGATGAAATATATGAAAAAATTATATACGAGTTGCATGCTCTTTATATTTCCAAGGTACGAAATGTTTCCAATATAATGATGTTTAGTTATAATATTGGCACGAAACATCAGACTGTATACGTTACTCATCATGCTCTAAAAATATATATATATATATATATATATATATATATATATATATATATATATATATATATATATATATGAGATCAATTAATCCAAGCGGCATTTCAGAAATGTTTCTGAAGCATAAATATTCAGGTAACGTATCAGGTTCTGATATAGCTATGCTATAGCTAGGATCGGCCTAACTATAAAATATATCACAGCGGTAGGTTTTACAATATAATACACCTACTAACACTAATTACCTAAATTAGAGGTATTGCAATTTATTATGTCACAAAACACCCTGTAGTCAATCGATTGAACGTTTTAAAGCCGCACGTCATGGCACCAATATTTTGATAGGTTTCTCGTCAACAAAAATACAAATCAATTACTTAAGGTTAAATTATCTTTAAATATTTAAGACAAATAATATGTATTAATTTCTTTTCAAACCGAAATGATGTGAATAATAATTTTGCAACAGCGACTATAATGGAAATATAAATGTTTACAAACATTAACTTCTGATGCTGGGAAAAAACGATGCCACAAAATATATTCGTAAAGATAAGAAAGTAATCGAGCCAATATTGTAAAATACATATGAAGAACAATATATAATTCTCAAATACGCAGTAAAATTATTAATTTTGAAATGTATTGTTTACGATAACTATGCTTAGTTTCTGCTCCTTTAATCCGCACTGTACTTTCCGAGTTCGGAAAAACATAAATTAGTATATGTATGTTCTTTAATGTACAGTTCGTAAAAATGGACATCTAACATATCTAACAGGCTTTCAAGTACATATAATCTACATGCTCTTTCAGTTTCCAAGGCGCAAAATGGCTCAGAAAAATTAAGCTTGAATTTGTTATAATTTCCCAACGTCAGTTCTTTGTTTTTCATACGACCTAATGGTGTTTTTGTTTGCATGACTGTGTTCTTTCATACATTTGCACCAGTCGGGGATCACTGAAATGTGTTGGTTATTTATATAATTATTGTATTTATATTACATTGTGTATACCATCCCGCAGATATCCCCTGTGGTTCGGGGTTAAACAATTGGCCTGACGTGCGTCATACTTGTTCTTAGAGGCGATAAAGTAGAAGCGTACTGGTTGCCGTGGGTTGCGATCAGTGCCCGCGGTGGGGTGGGGGAAAGTATCCCGGTAGATGAGCGGAGCCTTCCCAATGCAATACACTGCTTTTTCTAGTACTTCTCTTAGACGGGCGGTCTTGAGCATCACCCTCGCCCTATCAGCTGATCACACTGAGCACTAGGGAGTCTTTATTTACTTGCCATGCTTCTTTATCTTTGTTCTTTTTCTATCTTCATACCACCGTTGTCCCTACATTATATCCCTTTGGCTTTCATTTTCAACTGATTTAGAAGACTTCCTATAATGCGATGGCTTAAAGAGTCAATCGGAAAGTATTTTGACTGACCATAAAATGTTACTTCATGGGTCAATCATATGTTATTGCACCCAGTGAGTATAGCAAATACGTATACCTGGCACTTGAACAGTGTCCCTGTGTTGGGCTCCATGGTGGGCGTGGATTATTGGTGGTGAAATGTTAACAAAATATCAATGAACAAATGCAAGCAGAGAAACTAAACCAATATCCGACTCTGATGACGAAACTAGTGGTAAGGTGGCAAGTCAACGCTTCATGGTTATACAATCAAAATATCCCGCAAAAAGATTTACAAGACCGTCTCCTTTTATATTTGAGAAAATGATAACGGGGTCGATCGGCACAACAAAAGGTGTAAAAGCGACGAAGTCACACAGACAAAATCAATCAAACGAAGACATTGTTCAATATTCCAGTGACCTCATCCGCTCACGAGACAACACGTCGAAAGGCATAATGCTCTTTCGTGAATTCGATGGAGGCAACTATACAGGTATCATCGAAGGGATTAAAAATGAAAATGTCACTGCAGTACCTAGAAAATCTGTTAAGCGTAATAACAATCTGCAGGACACCAACACATTTGTACTCGCCGTGAATAAAGCAACAGTACCCAAAATGGTCAAAGCTGAATTTTTGCAAGTGAAGGTCGACATATACGAATCAAACAATAATGACGTCATGAATACCGCTGATCAAAATTCAAACTATTATGTGGCCGATGCGGAGACCATTCTCATTAAGGAATCTGATTGTAGAGCAAATCCGCATTGTGTAAAGTGCGAAAAGGAACATGACGCCAGTTCCAAGGATTGTGGTTCTTGGAAATAGGAGAAGAAGATTCGGAGGGTAAAGTACACATTAAACATTCCCTATCAAGAGGCTAGAAAACATGTCAAAGCATAGACATCCCGTCATGGCGCATTCTTCTCCACAGTCGTGAAAGACAGTACCAAAACCACGAAGGACGCTCAAACACACACATATGTACCCGATTTAAAATCAAGTGTTAGTGTCAACCATTACGAACCACAAGGAAACATCGCATCTACACAAACAACTTTCAAAGACACCCCACCACATAAATCACATACGAATTAAAATAGATCGCAATCAAACGAGCAGCAAAAGTGTTCAAATGATCGCATCAAGCTCTAAAACATGTTTTGAGACATTGACAGAATGCATGCAGAAGAAACTATTCCATGTACTCAAGGTGGCTTCAAACCTACTAACGCAAAACAGCCCCCCGCCCCGTACTTCCTACAGAAATATAACCACACAGAGGGTCTAACCTAGATCCACAATACCCAATTTTAGCGTATAGTGAAAACACCATCATAAAATGGAAATGTCGAGGACTTACATCTAATTACAAAAATACTAATCTACGTACTTTTAAATGAACAAGATCCTGCAGAACGATGTGTACATGAACCGTTCCTGAAACAGACGGTGAACATTACATTTTAGAACTATTCCTTGTTTAACACCTACTTTCAATACGCTGACGAAATCGAGAAGTTTATGTTGTTTTTTAAAAATAGAGTCCGTCACAGAGTCATCCCTTTGAGCACAAATGTATTAATCCGAAACGGCATTTTACTTCCGTACTAATCGAAAGTGCGGATGAATCTTATCCCAAAGTCCTCAGCGAACAGTAAAAAAAACCCCATTAACCTTGGGTAACTAAGGAATGTAACGACGCCATGAAACAACGTCGAGATGTGTTACAAAAGATGAACAATAGTCCAATGCCCGAAAATTCAAGCAAATACCATAGTATCCGTTCTGTATCTCGTCGCACAATCCAAGAAAGTAAACGTACATCATCAAAGGAATATATTTCTTATTCAAATTCTTGTTCCTCAATTTAAAAAGTTTGGTACTCTATCCGAAAAATAATGGAAGGAAGAAAAAACAATTATCTCCGACACCTGAAAACAAACCAAGAAAATTTGAATTCGAAACGTGACAAAGCAAATATTCTTGGAGACAGTGTCTCTAAACATTGCTAATGATTCAGAAGCTTTCCGAAGATTAACAAAATCCAAAAGAAATGTCAGGGTTCAAAATCAAATCCAAAAACTCTGAAAGTAATAACCAACTGTTTTCCTTATTGGAGCTTACCGAGGCATTAAAGAAGGCCCATGATACATCCGCTGCGCCTGTCGAAGTACATTACCTATTCCTGAATCACCTCCCGTAAACATCATTCACATCGCTTCTGAAAATATGTAATGACCTAGGGATTGATGGTAATCTAAGAGTTGGGAAGAAGCAAAAGTAATACAAGTTCCCAGTTCCAGTGTGGGTTGCTCAGTATACGTTGACGTTTCTCTAAAATATTATAGATCAAAGAACATGCATACAATTGAAATACAGCTACAATAAAATATCAACAAGATCCAAAATTGGGCCAGTATTAACGCTTTTAAGTTTCCAAAATGGAAAACAGTATGCATGCATTTTTGTATGTTGCGAAGACATCATGACGACCCTAAATTCACGCTGTACGTAACAACTATCGGAGAATGTGAAAGGCAGATGCTTGAAATCATTCAATCTACTTAATAGTAGTTGCGCACACTGACTGGAGTGCTGATAATAAAGTCATCCTCAATTAGTATCTAACATGTAAAAGCTTCAAAATAGACTATGGCTGCGTTATTTATGGTTCAGCTAGGAAGTCACATTATAAGATGCTTGACCCAATTCATGATGAGAGAAAGCTCTCTCTGGGAGCATTTAAGACATATTCACGTGAAAGCCTCCTCGTGGAAGTAAACTAACGACCGTTATCACATCTTTTAGAAATACGTTTTGTACAGTTCTGCACAGTACGCTCTTAAATTAAGATTATACCCTCTGAACCCTACATTTGCGATTGTTTTCCAACCAAAATACAAAATGTTATACGAAAACAAACAAATGTCTTACCTTCATTTAGCATCTGAATATCATCCAGCCTTTACATTAACAAAATTGACCTTTCTATAATTCGGAAATCCTTTGTGTCGGAAATAACATCCTGATTCCTTAAAAAATGAAAAGTACTTTTTATGTTACACGATATGTGCAAAACATCGGAAACAAGCCCTAAAATCTTCCACAATCGCATCATCAACTCCTCACCGAATTTCGAAACTACACTAGAAATTATATTGATGGATCAAAGGATAATGAAAAGGCGGATGCAGCCGTCGTTTGTGGCAAACACATAGCAAGTGTTCGTTTGCCAAATGACGATCCTATTGTGTCCATCCAAATAACAGCAATAGACCTTGACATGACATTTATTGAAAAGAAACGTATTTTAAACATCATTATCTTCTGTCTTACTATCAGTGCTTTAGTCACAACACAGTGGAAAACTGGAGAACCATTACTAATCAATCTCCTAGTCAGACATAATGAGCTGTGTACATCCTACATTATATTATACTGTTGGTTACCTATCTATATTAATATTAAAGCTAATAACGAAACTGATCGCGCTGCTAAAATGGTTATATCCTAAGAACAATCTGATTTTAAAATACCGTTTACTACTTATAAACCAGGTATCAAAGTGTACATACGCCAGACGTGGCAGACATCGTGTAATAATGCAGTAAATAACAAACATCACGCCATCAAATCAATCCTAGGATAATGGAATCCTTCCCACAAAACATTCCGTTGGGAGGAACTAGTCATTGTAATAATCCGAAATCTTCATACGTATATAACTCACATACACATACTAAAAGGCGAAGATCCTCCAGAGTGTGATTCTCGCAATGAACCATTCACTGTTAAGCACTTCATAAGAGGTTATTAAGACCTGCAACCTACGCATGATGAATATTATAATGTGCATGACCTGAAGGTACATTCTGATACTATACATATCACTTGTATTTTAGATGTCCTGAAAGAAGTTAAACTTTACTTTAAACTAGAACTTGTATGTCATCACCTAAAGCATTGTTCTCTAATGTAAATACCACCCCTCATTTTCAACATCTTTTAAACTGTCCTCGTTAAGATACACCAATGACATCTCCCGTGAATCGGAAGCTGCTATTTTACTGTCACCATCTTACTGTGTTACTTTAAACTATTTGTTTTATATCGCTGGTCGATATTAATTACTTTATCAGTTTTAAATGTGTATACATATAACCAATTGCACAACGCTGAATAGACTAAAAGTGCTGTCGCGACGTTAATATAAAAACTTATCAAACAATATAACATGTACATTTATTTCTTATAACATATACATTTATATATACATATATATAGTTAATTACAAAACATTATGAAAATACCTACATTTTTCAGTTTAATAGATATAACTATGGTTTTGAATGTACGTAATAATGAATATATATTCGCAACGCGATGACTTCTTAAAACGCATTTAGGTAACAGTTATGATGTAGGCATCTTGAAATATCCTGATTGCATCCAAATTTTCTAGAATACGACTTTTAAAAATGATGTGAGGAAAAGTATTATTGTTTCATTTAATTCTTCGTCAAAACAGGATGTATCAATCATAATGCAATTTGTAACTAAAGAACATGTCATAAGCACACAAGCGAGACAAGACAAGCAAATACATGGCAAAGACTGCACATATACATTTAAATCTGAAAAAAGATTTAAAATACTGAAGATGATTCTTATTTGATAAAATCCAAAGTTATCAGTCAAAAACATTGTCTTGTGTTTCGTATTGACCAGAAAATGGCCTCGTATAATGTCCCATACATTTGTCATTACGGTAAGTGTTTAAATAATACATAATACACACAAAGACAATGCAACGACGGAGAGACGGGTAAAGACGGTATAAATACGTGATGTACTCTCACAAGCATGCTAGTATTTACTATTGATAGAAAATGTGAGTAAACAAATATTTAAGAATTAGAAATATTTGCTTTGTCAATGTGCTTTAATTCATCTTACATGAAATCAGAATATGGATAGAGATGTTTTAAAATTTCAATACTTATACATATTTACCGTTGAAATTAAAGTTAGGTAATAAGGTAAGAATGTACTAATGTATTATTTACACGTATTAGCGAATTGAGTTTTGTAGTAATATTGAAATCGCGAGTGAAGTGTTCTCAGTGTCAAAAGCAGCTTTATAAAAATATTAAATTATGTTAATGACATTTCATAGGTTTTCCGTTACAAATAATAATTTAGAATACCTTCACACGACTTTGGTTATTTTAAACAGTTACACGTTTCGTTTGTCCACTTGATTTTGTTATTTGTAGTGAAACGATGTGTTAAGCCGCCGTCACAAATAGCAAACGGCGTCCTTATATTCAAAGGTGGACTTGGAGGCAATGGAACGTATAACACAACCGTGTCCTTGAATTGTAGTGAAGGATACAAACGGAATGATAGCTTTTCTCAATTACGTTGTGTAGCCGACGAAAAATGGCAGGGAACACTCGGGAATTGTTTGGGTACATGCACAGCTTAACTTGATATGTAGATATTACACTATCTATAATTAAAAATGTATCAGGCTTTCCAGTAAGATTATATATAATGGTTGCATGCTCTTTAATTATAAAAGGCACAAAATGCTGAAAGAACTTAACCTTTTAATCTGAATACCGTGTTATTAAGGGAGATATATTCTCTATAGAGAACATGATCTATATGTAAGTTACCCAATGCCAACAAATGCTTGCAAAATGTATAAAATTGTCATTTTCATCTATTGCATTCAATTACTTTGTATACGTACTTTTTCCATTTAAGGTAGGAATTTTGAAATACCTTCACACTACGTGAAATTATTTTCGGTTATATTATTAAAGAGTAGAAGTATCAATGTGTCTGCTTTGTGTCACTGAAATCATATTTATTTCAGACAGTTGATCATCTCTACAATATAGCATTCAATCCATCTTTTTATTGTTCTCTAAATATTGATAAGATGATGTTCAATTGTCAATACAATAGGAGATATTACAAAGTCATCTACAACATTATATAAACTTCATCTTGTTACAAGTTTAGTTTGTCCACTTGATTTTGTTACTTGTAGTGAAACGATGTGATAAGCCGCCATCAGAAATATCAAACGGAGTCCTTATATTCAAAGGTGGACTTGGAGGCAATGGAACTTATAACACAACCGTGTCCTTGAATTGTACTGAAGGATACAAACTGGATAACGTTTCTCAACTACGTTGTGCAGAGGATGAGCAATATCATGGAACACTCGGACGCTGTTTTGGTAGATACATAATGTATCATAATTTGATTTGATAAAACTACATATATTTTAAAACATTAGTAGGATAACAAGTATGGAACAATTATATACGAGTTGCATGCTCTTTATATTTCCAAGGCACGAAATGTTTCCAATATAATTGTAATGTGTTATAATATCTCAACGTATTTCGATGTGCACAATGATACATATATGGTTTTCTGTTTCAAGCAACTTTGCACTGCATCACAATCGCATGAATTGAAGTACAAGTTAAAGTTGTTTATATATATATATATATATATATATATATATATATATATATATATATATATATATATATATAATTATTGCATTTATGTTACAGTTCGGGTATTATCATGTGGATTAGCTCCATGTTCATTAGCACAATATCCCTCTTAATGATGTTCAGTTATAATATTGGCACGAAACATCATACAGACTGTATACGTTACTCATCATGCTCTAAAAGTAGTTGCATTTATATATATATATATATATATATATATATATATATATATATATATATATATATATATATATATGAGATCAATTAATCCAAGCGGCATTTCAGAAATGTTTCTGAAGCATTAATATTCAGGTAACGTATCAGGTTCTCATATAGCAATGCTCTTGCTAGAATCGGCCTAACTATAAAGTATATCACAGTGGTAGGTTTTGCAATATAATACACCTACTAACACTAATTACATAAATTAGAGGTATTGCATTTTATTATTTCACAAAACACCCTGTTGAGAATCAACTCAACCTTTTGAAGCCGCACGTCATGGCACCAATATTTTGAAAGGTTTCTCGCCAACAGAAATACAAATCAACTACTTAAGGTAAAAATATCTTTTAATATTTAAGACAAATACAATTTATTAAACATTTTTTTGAACCGAAATGATTTGAATAATAATTTTGCAACAGCGCCTATACTGGAAATATAAATGTATACAATCATTAACTTATGATACTGGGAAAAAACGATACCGTAAAATATATACTTAAAGATAAGAAAGTAATCGAGCCAATATTGTAAAATACATATGAAGAACAATATATAATTCTAAAATACGCAGTAAAATCAATAATTTTGAAATGTATTGTTTACGAAAACAATGTTTAGTTTCTGCTTCTTTAATCCGCACTGTACATTCCGAGTTTGGAAAAACATAAATTATTATATGTATTTTCTTAAATGTACAGTTCGTAAAAATGAAAATCTAACATATCTAACAGGCTTTCAAGTACATATAATCTGCATGCTCTTTCAGTTTCCAAGGCGCAAAATGGCTCAGAAAAATTAAGCTTGAATTTGTTATAATTTCCCAACGTCAGTTCTTTGTGTTTCATGCGACCTAATGCATGCATTTGTTTGCATGACTGTGTTCTTTCATACATTTGCATCAGTCGGGGATCACTGATATATGTTGGTTATTTATATAATTATTGTATTTATATTACATTGTGTATACCATCCCGCAGATATCCCCTGTGGTTCGGGGTTGAACACTTGGCCTGACGTACGTCATACTTGTTGTTAGAGGCGATAAAGTAGAAGCGTACTGGTTGCCGTCGGTTGCGATCAGTGCCCGCGGTGGGGTGGGGGAAAGTATCCTGGTAGATGAGCGGAGCCTTCCCAATGCAATACACTGCTTTTCCGGTACATCTCTTAGACGGGCGGTCTTGAGCATCGGCCTTGCAATATCAGCTGATCACGCCGAGCACTAGGGAGTCTTTATTTACTTGCGATGCTTCTTTATCTTTGTTCTTTATCTATTTTGATACCACCGTTGTCCCTACCTTATATCCCTTTGGCTTTCCTTTTCAAATGATTTAGAAGACTTTCTATAATGTGATGGCTTAAAGGGTCAATCGGAAAGTATTTTGACCGACCCTAGAATGTTACTTCATGCGTCAACCATATGCTATTGCATCCAGTTAGAATAGCAAATGAGTATACCTGGCACTTGAACAGTGTCCCTGTTTTGGGCTCCATGGTGGGCGTGGATTATTGGTGCTGAAATGTTAACAAAATATCACTGAAATTGAAAGAAGAAATCAAAGCAAAGGAACTAAACCAATATCCGACTCTGATGACGAAACCAGTGGTAAGGTGGCAACCCCACGCTTCATGGTTATACAATCAAAATATCCCGCAAAAAGATTTACAAGACCGTTTCCTTTTATTTTTGAGAAAATGATAACGGGTCCGTTCGGCACAACAAAAGATGTACAACAATTGTAATTGGGTTGCATTCTTGTTGAATGTGACCGACGAAGTCACACAGACAAAATCAATCAAACGATTGAAATCGCGAGTGGAATGTTCTCAATGTCGCAACAGCTTTATAAAAGTATTAAATTGTGTTTGACATCGATTGCGTTTAATTACATTTCATAGGTTTTCCGTTACAAATAATATTTTAGAATATCTTCACACATCTTTGGTTTTATTAAACATTTACACGTTTAGTTTGTCCACTTGATTTTGTTATTTGTAGTGAAACGATGTGATAAACCGCCATCACAAATAGCACACGGCGTCCTTATATTCAAAGGTGGACTTGGAGGCAATGGAACGTATAACACAACCGTGTCCTTGAATTGTAGTGAAGGATACAAACGGAATGATAGCTTTTCTCAATTACGTTGTGCAGCCGACGAAAAATGGCAGGGAACACTCGGGAACTGTTTGGGTACATACACAACTTAACTTAATATGTAGATATTACACTATCTATAATTTAAAATTGTATCAGACTTTCCAGTAAGTTGATATAAATATATATATATATATATATATATATATATATATATATATATATATATATATATATATATATATATATATATATATATATATTTCTTTTGTTTTCTTTATTTGTTACATGTTCTCTAATTACGAAAAGCACACAATTCTGATAGAAATTAACCTTTAACCTGAAAGGAAGTTATATTCTGTATACAGAACATGATCTACATTTATATTAAGTTTCTCAATGTGAACAAATGTTTGCAAAATGTATTAAAGTGTCATTTTCATTTATTGCATTCAATTACTTTTTATACGTACGTTTTCCGTTTAAGGTTGAATTTTAGAAATACCTTGTCACTCCAGGAAATGAATTTCGGTTATATTATTAAAGAGTAAAAGTATCAAGGTGTCTTTTTTGTGTGATTGAAACCTTTTTTATTTCAGTCAGTTGGTGATTGCTACAATATCGCATTCCACCTTTTGTTCTTTTGTCCTCTAAATCTTGATAAGATGGTGTTAAATTATCAAAACAATAGGAGATTTGATAACGTCATCTAAAACATGGTATAAACTTCATCTCATTACAAGTTTAGTTTGTCCACTTTATTTTGTTATTTATAGTGAAACGATGTGATAAGCCGCCATCACAAATAGAACACGGCCTCCTTATATTCGAAGGTGGACTTGGAGGCAATGAAACTTATAACACAACCGTGTCCTTGAATTGTACTGAAGGATACAAACTGGATAACGTTTCTCAACTACGTTGCGCAGAGGACGAGCAATATCAGGGAACACTCGGGATCTGTTTGGGTAGATACATAATGTAACATAATTTGATTTGATAAAAATACATATTTTTTAAAACATTTGTATAATATCATGCGGATTAGATCTACGCTAATATGCTCAATCTTCCTCTTTTTAACGTTCATTTATAACATTGACACAAAACATCATACAGACTGTATACGTTACTCGTCATGCTCTAAAAATATTGCATTTGTATAAAATATATATGACCTTAGTTCATTTAAGCGACATTTCAGAAATGTTTCCGAAGCCTAAATATTCAGGTAACGTATCAGGTTCTCATATAGCTATGTTATAGCTAGGATCCGCCTAACTATAAAATATATCACAGCGGTAAGTTTTGCAATATAATACACCTACTAACACTAATTATGTAAATTAGATGTAGTGCGTTTTATTTTTGGCACACCATGTAGACAATCAATTGGAAGTTTTAAAGCCGGACGTCACGGCTGCAATATTTTGTAAGGTTTCTCTTCAACACAACGGAAAATTATTTTACTTAAGTTTAAAATATCTTTTGATATTTAAGACAAATAATATTTCATAAAAATACATAACACAGACTATGAATAACATCATATAACTGGGATGACTGAAATATGTTGTTTACTTATATAATTATTTGTATATATGCTATATTGTATTTAAAATACCGTTGATTAACTATTTGCTAATATGCACCAAGTCTATTTTACCAATATGAGGCTATATCATCGTCAAAATTCATAAAATAACCCGTCACCGTTGCTCGTCATTTTCTTTCTTTCTATATATAAATATATATATATATATATATATATATATATATATATATATATATATATATATATATATATAGTTACCGGTCAATACTCAGTCGGTAAGATTCAAATAATATTTATTTTATCAAATAAGTGATAATATTTGACAGCCATATTATAAAAAAGTTTACATGGTTCGCTTTTATAATATGACGTACAACTACTAACAGTAAATTCCTAAATTAGATTACAGTTTCTTTAATGAAATTAATTTCACAGAACCCCGTAGGAAATACATTGGATGATTTATAGACGGACGTCATTGTAACAATATTTTACGAGCATGCCTTTTCTTTCCTGCAAAACAAAAGATGAATTAGTTAAGCTTCAAATATATTTGGATATATAGAAAATACTATTTCAGAAAGTCACGTTTTGATATCAAAATGTTGCGATTACTATTTTAATACTAGCACATATTTCGTAAATGGTATATTTATACAGACCTAAAGTTAACATTGTTAGGTCAAATAAATGTTGCAAGCTATATCTTTGTGAAAGACACAGTTATGTCATTGTAAACATTATGCATAAATGTATAAACATATAGGAGTTTGCAAACTGTCCTGGTGAAAGATAAGAATACTAATTGAGGAAATAGCTCTGAAATAAAAAACATAGATAATACCAGAAATCTGAAGAAAAATTTTAATCTTGATATATTGATAACGAGATTAATTTTGAAATACATTAATTTAAAAATAATTGTTAAATGTCAGGTTCCAGATTTCGTTTTATACATTCCAAACGTGGAAAAAAGATAAATTAGTATTAGCGTCAATTCACCGTTTTTACCAGATAGAAACCTAACATATTCATTCGCACAACCAAACGAACACTCTTGATGACCCAAAATAAATGTATCAGCAGAAGGCCACATTAATCGAGCACAAATAATGTTTTGGTGGTAAGTTGAGATTTCAGATGCCTTGTGTTCTGAAAAAAAAAATTGTGTCCAATTAATGCTGATAAATAATTTGAGAAACAGCTAAATGTATATAGGAATTACTGTCCTGCCATTTTGATTTAGTTTAATTTAATATGAACTAATACACCAGAATGAAAAAAATCTTATAAAATTTATTTTTATGAAACAAATTTATTTCATTAAAAAGTGTACATGATATTATAACCTTATTAAGTCCTTATACATTATATATAACCAATATGTCTACATTAACTGTAATAGAATTGTAAAGATGAAAACAATATTGAGACACATTCAAAATTGGATGTATGGCCGGGAATTTAAGTGATGACGGATTTCACACTGATATTTACTTATATGATACTTGATTTATATTGGAGAATATGAACGAGTTTTTTTTCTGACCAATACTGAAAGACGTAAGTGTTGCAGTATTATAAAGAAAATATCGTTTTTGTCTACATACAATTTTAATTTAGAGCAATGTTGTGAATGAAGGTGCCCTGAAACGACATATTTAATTTGGTCTAGAATGGATAGAGTTCGATGTTTGACCGATACATCTAACTCTCTTTTTTATTTGTACTATGCACATGTGACTGGATAGTCATGCCTTAATGTAGATGTACTGTGATCATGTTATACAATTGAAAGGTTTTAATCATAACCTGGCAAATATACATGTAATTCTTTAAAAAAAGAATCGGGATTAAATAATTGTTACTAGGTTATATTAAATTCATAACCTTTTCGAGTGTAGTAAGAATAATCTGATTTCAGCTGGAATTGCAATCTTAATTACACAAATGCGCGGTATAAGATCAATTATTGGAATTAACACAAATATTAAGAATGAACATGTTGAAGAAATTCAAGATGCAACATGATAAGTATACGATGATTATATGTACTGCTAATTATATTACCAGCTAAGGACGAAATTTGAACTTGTCCGGTAACTTGCATGCATGCTTTTAGAGGGACCAAATTATTTACATCACATGTATGACCTCTGTCACTAATATAATTGATAACGTATGATATAAAGGTACCATCATAATCTGAGAAACATAAATATTTATGGTAATTGTTTTATTATTAATTAGGAAATAATCGATACAGAGATATTATCAAGGACTAGATTATTGCATATTTGCTTCTCAATACGAAGGATAGTAACTGAGGTTTAATGTAATTGGAGTTGACATAGTACATTAAAAAATAATCTGATTGTGTAACAAGATGAACCGAGTTTGGGTCAAATCACCATAAAGACACTAGGACTGGTAACGAAATAGCGCTGCTCATTTATATAGTATTCAGCGGTAATAATACTCAAATATTGTAGTTTTAACTCAACGAGCACGTATATGAAACATAATGACATTGTATTGTAATGCACAAATCGGAACTACGTAAAATACAGAATATATATTAGAATGAAACACACTGAATTATAAAAAATTTCACGTACTGTAACGTAATGATTGACTCTAACATTAGCCTGTATGTATATAATCTATGTTGCCATGTACGGCCTGTTCGCTCAAGCTATTTCGGATTTTTTACCGTATGCACTCAATTCTTTCAGCTTTGATGAACGTCATCGAAATAGTGTATGGGTTACATAAACCACCCCGAGTAACGCTGCACAATGAAATGAAACCCGAGAGCATTGTGTGTGTGTGCGTGCGTGAGATTTAGCGTATATATACACAAGTTGCAAGGAGGCAGTTAATAGTGATGCATTCAACTGGGGTGTCTTGCCGCAGACAAATATCATGATGTTACATCTAGTCACACTTTTTTAACAAAAGGTCGACAGGTTGTACTACTAATATCTTAATGCGGAGCGCATTACGACGATGTTTTCTTGTTTGTTTGAATTGGAATTTTAACGTGGCTTTAGCAACGTTTCAGTCATGTCGCTACGATGTCTGCAGTGAGGCAGTTTATTGTGATGTCGTGCACTGGGGCATCATTAAAAAACTGTTCCCTTATCAACATGGTGATCATGTACTCGTTGATGTGTTTGTAGTCTTTTCGTATAATATCAAAAAGAGAAAAACAGAGAGCAGAAACTTGCCTTTATTTTCTCCCTATGTAAGTTCTGAAATCTGCCGTTCTTGAAATAACACTTTGTATATAATAATATATTTGTTTAGTTAGTGATACTTTGTTTTATTTCAAACATGTACCTGCTATTAGAAGACGTGTTTAAAAATGTTTATGTAAAATCTGTAAATATGTGTATAGAAGTCAATCAGCATTTTATCAATGTTTAATAACACAATTTGCATCCTGCCTATTGTACATTTTAATTTGCTTTTCCACATTATTAACAGATATGAACATGTTTTTGTATAGAAGTAAACGTTGCAAATATAAGATATAACCATTTAATAAAATTACATCGAAAGCGTATTAGATTTAAACTCAACAGATTATTTTGATAAAGCCGTAAATTATATTAGTAATTGCTGTCCACACCAATTTCCAGAGTCGGTGAGAGATGGGGAACCAGAATCAGGCGTCGCCGGTATAGCAGGAGGAGTGACTGCTACGATTGTTGCCGTTATTCTTGGAGTAATTATTGCCTTTATCCTCTACAGAAGGTAAGCAAAGCAATCAAGGACATATACACACAGACATACCATATATATGTATATATATATATATATATATATATATATATATATATATATATATATATATATATATATATATATATATATATATACAGATAGATAGATATATAGATAGATATGTGCGTGTGTGTGTGTCTGTGTGTGTATCCCTCCTGTGGTGTGTTTGTGTGCGTGTGGTGTGTGTGTGTGTGTGTGTGTGTGTGTGAGTAATTTGGATTTTTCAACGTAGCTTTAACAATTTTCAGTCATATCGTTACTATGCTGCTATGTTTGCAGTTCGGCAGTTTATAGTGCTGTCAAGCACTGTGACATATGGCCGCATACATTTAGCATGATGTATATATATACTTTGTATCTTTGATACACCATGAGATGTAAAACGTGTCTTGTTCAAACGAACGAAAATTGCCGAGATAACTTTTAATGAAGAATTTATTCCACGACTAGTATAAAAAGATACAATCTATCTATCTATCTATCTATCTATCTATCTATCTATCTATCTATCTATCTATCTATCTATCTATCTATCTATCTATCTATCTAACTATCTATCTATCTATCTATCTTTCTACCTATCTATCTATCTATCTATCTATCTATCTATCTATCTATCTATCTATCTATCTATCTATCTATCTATATATATATATATATATATATATATATATATATATATATATATATATAGAGAGAGAGAGAGAGAGAGAGAGAGAGAGAGAGAGAGAGAGATAGAGACTAGTCTTTGAAGTTCAGTGTTATTTGTTAATTTAATTGCATATGTCATAAGTCATATTTATGCTGAAAACAAGAAAGATAGTTTTAAAGACATAAGTATAGCATGGTTAATTATCTGAATATTAAAATCACTGGCGTAGGTATAAGTTTGAAATAACTTGTAGTTATAAGGTTACCGTAATATAAATGTCGATCTTTCAAGAGGTAATTTAAACATAACAGTGTATTCACGGTTCATGTAAGTCATTATGATTATTTGATTAACATTTCTACCACCCATAAATAACAAAGTTCCCTCCATTTATACCGTCATCATTTCCATGTGTGTGTGTGTGTGTGGCTACTTGTTTCTATCATTCATAGGTCTAGATACATTGTCGCATGACACAAGCGAGAATCAGCAAAATTATTTAGCACCGGATGTTTGCTGATATATTTATATGAAGATCCAGGGAGAGAGACAGAGACATATACGGAGAAACAAAAACAATTGTTAGGGTAGCAGAGAGAGAGAGAGAGAGAGAGAGAGAGAGAGAGAGAGAGAGAGAGAGAGAGAGAGAGAGAGAGAGAGAGAACGTGGCAGTTTATGCTGATAGGTCATGTGATATCGTCCCATGACGCAGACGAAAATTAGCCATACAGTCATTTAACGAATTTTCTCTGAATTTCCAGAGAGATACAGACAAGCATAGGTGCATGGTGATATGTATTTGTTGTTGTTGTTGTTGTTGTGGTAGGATGTAACGCCATTTCTCAGTGCAAGGCGAACAGCATCAATGATGAAGGAAGTAAACGGAAAAGAAACTCGGAAAGAACCACAGAACCACGAATAACTACTAGTCAGCGTCATCACGTACCTAAATTGTCCGAGACCAAGACTCAGCCCCAGGTAGCAAGATGTGAGATGGCAGTGATCTGTCACGATAAGCACTTTAGACCACTCGACCACTCGGGGCCCCCACTAATGAGCCATTGAGGGTGATAGAGATATGCTGGTAGAACATGCTGACTGACCATCATGTGTGTGTGTGTGTGTGTGTGTGTGTGTGTGAGAGAGAGAGAGAGAGAGAGAGAGAGAGAGACAGACAGACAGACAGACAGACAGAGCGCACAGTGATGGTAGTGTGGTTAGAGAGACTTACCATTAAGGCATTCATTCTTTGCCCATCCGTATGATTCTGTATTGATCAAATAATATGCTGTCTTACCAACATATACAGTATTGACTACGGTTCAGCGTGGGTAGAGCGGCCTTCTGACATAATCTGCTTATGACCCTTATTAGTATGTTTTATAAAACATGCACATGGAGAGGATAGACAAAAACAACAATCATTCAATATAGTACAGTATGCATATTCCTCTTTAAGCACACATACAAGTATCGTACAAACACTACCGGCCTTTTCTGATTAGACCAATGGGACTTAATCGGGCCAGGCGCCCACATAGATAATTCACGTTAGTACTTTTAAAAGTATTTAGAGAGAAAGCAATGATAAAGCAATGGAATAAAACTATAAGTTCAGTATAATATAAAACTTGTCTAAAAGTTTATTTCCAAATGCCTTGCTCACAGGGGAACACGCGCGTACATTCAGAAAGGCTCACCAAACTGATCTCTGTAGAGCCGCGCGTTTGCTACGGCCGTTCTAAGTATTTATCTTAGCAGGTTATTTCAACTTTATATCATAGGAAATGTGAAGAGTTTGTCTCATATAACGTTTACGCCTAACCTTTGGAAAGTCACGAACGAATGTAGGTTGCTTAATGGAAGTTCAGTGTTCTTGAATGTATCTCACTCCACAACGAGACATAGCGAGAAAGAGGATTTCGATGAAAATCTGCAAAATGTTTTTTTTTTTTAAATTAGCGTCGGCGATGGTTTGCTTTTTTGTACTTGTATTAACACGCTAATAATTCCGAAAACATATTAGAGACTATAGAATCAATAAACGACTGTTAAAACAATACCTACTGTTGAAACAATAATTATATATACGTGTGATTGCTCCATAGGCATTATATTAGTTCTTCTAATAAATGTATGTTTCAATATATGTGTGTGAGTAGGTGTCTATTTTTTTTTCTTTGCCAGCAAACAGCAAGTAGTATAAAAGCAGGATATATTTATAAATTATACATATGTTAAACGTTTTAAAATGCACTCTTCACCATATGTAATCTTTATTTATAAGAAGAGCAAGAGGACAAAATGATAAGGTGGATGAAACTACTTTGAACACAATACCAAGTTCATCAAGAAGAAAGGGTCATAATGAGGAAGTCATATTAGATACATCCATTTATGGTAAGTTGAAACTTAAATGATATAATGAGTGACACCAGTACCTATATTGTCCTTCATGGTAGTAGTAAGTAATTCCGATTAGAAAGGTATCAAACTCAAAATGACAATGAACATAATTTCCTATCTCATGGAACGCATTGGTAAGACTTTTTCATCATAATTACTTTTCATATCATTTATATAATGAAAAAACACAAAAATTTAAAAGTGTGATGTGTTTGGACTGTGTCTGGAAAATGAATATTGAAAATATATTCCTTTGAGTTTGCTTTCATTATGTGAAAAAAAAATAAAGTTTCTTATTTGCTTTGTTGATTGGTCTCTATAAAAAAATAACTATGCGCTAGGGATATGGAAACCATTGAGGACAAATTCACAGAGAAGCTAAACAATCATGACGGCGACATATATCATTTTCAATTGTTGTATGCTCGTTCCTGCTCTCGTCAATTAGATTCTAAATGATTTTGTTTAAGACAGGTATAAATAATTTAATATTTTAATCTGTGCTAAATCTTCTACCTATTTAATAAAATGTAAATTGTAATCATTTGATTCACCTTGTACATGGTTTGGTTTTGAGCAAGTAACAACTTGAACCATTAATAAAAAATAATGCATGCAACGTTTGTACACCAAGAGATTATTATTTCTAAATAATGTTCCTTTTCAGATAATTGGAGTCGTTTAATATTCTTATATTTATTGTCTATTTAACCATGTATATATTACAGCTCAGCCCAATAAAACGAATGTTTTACAAAAACGACCTAAAATCGACGAAACGAAAATTGAATACATGAACAGTAATGATAGGGCAAGGGATTACTATTCCTTTACGCCACAAAAAGTGACAGACAAACACTCAATCAGAGTGGATGATTTATCTTCCTTCTTTCTGAGCCGAAAAATGGAACCGCGTTTGTATGAAGAAGAATACAGTGTAAGTATATTCAGTCTAGAAGCATATAACTATTTCGCATCTTATTCGATAAATTTTACGAAAGCATGCAACGGAAATTAAATTATTTTTTCAATGACGCATTACGTCCATTTCATCTTAATGATAAAAAAGTGTTTCCGGCATGGTTTTCATGCAGTAAATTTGCTGTTATACTCCTAACTCTATGTATTATATTAATTAGCAATCTTTCCAAGTCATGATTAGATAATATAAATCTATATCCTACATCTTCTATACTTTTTTAAAGCTTGAAGGTTTGTTTTTGTTCCGTCTTGATGAACAACAGCATTTGTGTGATTTGCAAGATAATATGACAATGATATCGGCATAAATAGTTTCATTTGCATCTGATTAATGTTAATTGCACTTACACATATGCATTATTGTGAATACGTACTTTCGTTCTAAGTAAACTTTATAAGAAAGAATGTCGGTATTTATTAAAAGGTGTGTTTATATACATTAAACTTTCAGAAACTGCCTAACGGATTGACAAAATCGCACGCAGAGGCGCTACTACCCGAAAACAAATCGAAAAATCGTTTCAAAAACATATACCCATGTAAGTATTTTATGGATTGAGTTGATGCTTATATTCGTCATGCAGTCAGCAATACCGGGAAAACATAATGTATTCCGATTCAGCATACCATGATTTCATCCATCTATATATCTATGTACCTACTTATTACCCACGTATTTTCTCTCTCCTTCTATCGCTATAGAGAGAGAGAGAGAGAGACGAGAGAGAGAGAGAGAGAGAGAGGCGGAGAGATAGAGAGAGACAGACAGAGACAGAAACAGACAGACATACAGACAGAGAGAAAGAGAGCGAGAGCGAGGCAGAATCAACAATCATCGTTAGGCCATCAAGCACGACGGAATGTGCCATCCGTGTCTCATAGAAAGGTGAGTTTGACATTGTCTTTTAAAATACAAATAATTGACAACATCATGTCTGTTAGAGATTTTTCAATCTATAATCACTGGAGATTCGAATAGTGGTAAAACGGTTAACGGCACCCATCATTATGCCAGGTTTTATATTGAAAGGTCACTATGTTGATGTCAAAGCACCCCGAAATAATAATAGAGGAAT
The DNA here is from genome assembly GCA_030141615.1 of Unio pictorum. NCBI lineage: Eukaryota > Metazoa > Mollusca > Bivalvia > Unionida > Unionidae > Unio > Unio pictorum. The sequence continues at coordinate 7,594,779 of JARLTB010000360.1, read as the reverse complement.
ATATAACTGTTATCCTTCTTACATAACAATTGTATCGATTTAAAAGCAATATTTATTAAGGGATGTTTCGTATCGTTGATGGTGTATTTAGTTTGCACGTCAAAACGTCGTATGTGCCCGTAATAAATGTTTCCATTTAATTATGGATATTTGCAATCCAAACGTTAAGAGCTAGTGCCACGTAAAGTAGGTTACAATAAACTAAATATAGAACATTCATTTCTACAATTGGGAAAAAGCTAGATTTATCGTTTTGTACTGGTTTTCAAATGACTTATAACATAGTTATCTTCATGTGTGAATTTGTGTTACAAATCTTACAGCTTAGTACATGTTATAAACATCTCTTATATCTTTTGCTAAGAAAAGAAAGAATTGAAAATCTAATTAATGAATCTTACACTCTTCAGACATGATTCAAATCACATTAATGTTTGTATCGTTCTGCTTTCATGATCGAAAAAATTGTTTTGGTTTTTGTTAACGAGACACATAACTGCTAAATAATATAAAATTACAAACATTACAGTCATTATTTTTATTTTCATTTTATGTTTTCGAAATAAATATTGTATAGTTTTTTTTTTTTTATTAAACATGTATTTAATTCACTAAAACTTTGCGGAGCTTTTGTTTGCTGTTGTTATATTTTGCTCTTCTTCCTATCTTGACAGGAACATAACGTTATGTTCATAATGTAACCCACTTTTATAATTAAACAAATTGAACAGGCCATGTAATGACAATTTGTCAGAAGTAAAATTATGTAACATGTCCTCTTGTTTATTTACTTTTATTTGATTTGTTTGTGAGTTGGTAAACAGTAATGGTACAAAACTAAAGACATTTTTATGATAAATTAGCTTGAACTTATTCCAATGTCGCTTGTATTAGAACCTTGAACGTAACAACATTTACTTAACGTGGGCTTAAGACTCATCGCGTCGCGCATGTCCCCCACATATAGCAATCATAATGATCATATTTTGATATATGTCTATTGAGAAGACTTATTGTCAATCAATTGTGTCAGTGTTAACTGTCATTTGACAAACGAAATTGATTATAAATCGGGTTAAAAGACACGTGACCGAAAGACATATTCAGGAAATAGTGTCTTCATGAAATGTTACTTTATAGCAATGTCTTGAAATGCCAATAGCAGTTTAACTTCTTATCAATTACAGATGACGATACACGTGTGAACTGGAAATATGGGATCCAAATATTGAAAACGATTACATCAATGCATGTTACATAAACGTAAGTGGCCGTCTCCTGGCAATGCAATCATAATGAAGATGTTTACCTTAGGTTTCTCAAACGACGATACAAAATGATATATATCTATATTTATTTATTTAAATACGCCACACTTAAATATTAGCTCTCGTTTAAAAGAAGTGAAGTCATCAGTGTCGATATTAATATAACTTACAATTAGATGTAAAGAATTCGTTTATATATATATATATATATATATATATATATATATATATATATATATATATATATATATATATATATATATATATATATAGTTATGGTATTATCGACAATATTGACTTCACTTCTTTTAAAACGAGAGCTAATATTTAAGTGTGGCGTACTTTTGTTTTAACATACCGCTAGAAGATATGTACATGGAGTTAACGTATTTAAGACCTTTTACAACACTGTGGAATACTTATTTCATGCATATATATGTTTCAATGTGGAACGTAAGGAGAACATATATATATATATATATATATATATATATATATATATATATATATATATATATATATATATATATATATATATATATATATATATATAATTACATACCTCTTTATCCATGTTATCATGAATGCGCATTTGTCCGCAAAGGATAAACAAGGTACCCAAGCTTAGTGCTAGTCATCTAGTATAGCTGTGGTATATGCGTGGAGACATTTGAATAGGGTTGCAAACACATTTGATAAACACAATATTTGCATATACCGTTATTGGTTAAAGAATAAAAATACATTAATACATTAATATAGCATTGCCTATTTGATAGTTTTGCTCCTCTCTGTTAAAATCCTGTAAAATCATGTTCGACTGTTTCAAACGGTGTCATTTTATTCTTATTCAATCCATGGCTATAGTTGTTTCATATATTTTTCTGACTTTATTGATGGACAAAACATCTGTTACAGGGTTTCAAGACCGTTCGCGCTTATATAGCTGCCCAAGGTAAGCTTTCATGCATTCATACATGCTGAAGTTAATATTTCCATTACATATTTTCAAAACGGAGAAATGCAATTTGTAACGTTGTTATACTTATGGTTTTGTAATGATATTATATATTTTCTAAATATTTATATCAAGCCTGCAACTTTTGTTTGATAGTTTCTAGAAAAATATTTGGCGCATGATTTTAGGAATCTTTTGACTTTTGATAAACGCATTGTATATTTTCCGAGTGCTATTTATCAATATTGCATGACTATTGTGTAACTAATACGAACAAGTTATATTATAAAATTAATCTAATTTGGCAATAGAAGCGTTGGTGACATTTAGCAAATGAAGACGGGAAGTTATTGGAAACAAATTTTGTCAAACTCCCAACCCATTTTTTTAGCATAAAAGTACATTATCATTTTTTTAGAAATCCTAAAATTCAATGCCTATTTCATGTTATCAAAACGTTTTTTGTTCTTCAACATCTATCTTTAATCATGCATGAATTTTATATTTTTATATAACTGCTTTAGTGTTCCATTGACATAGATCATATATATATATATATATATATATATATATATATATATATATATATATATATATATATATATATATATATATATATATATATATGTATATATATATGTATATATATATATATATATATATATATATATATATATATTCAGCATTTATATTCAAATGTTTTAGATTGTATACTAGGTTTGATAAAATGAGAACCCTCATTACCATTATAAATTCAACTCCAGTTGAATAATTTGACAGGTCCAACGAAGGGTATTCTAAACGATTTCTGGAGAATGATATGGCAGACTAAGTGCAGCAAAATTGTCATGCTCACTAATCTGATGGAAGAGGGAAAGGTAAATGCAACTCGTATAATCTGAATTACAAAGCTGTAATGTACTGCTGCGTAAAAAACAAATATATGCATATATTTTCGTGTGTATGCATAATAAACATAAACATTAAGTTGTATTATGGATGATAAACATTTCGGTGACAGTGTAAAGTTTTAGATGCGTTTAGAAATGTTGCTTTTTTCGTTTCTTTTTCTTTATATTCTAAGTTTTGCAATTGTTCAAGTGAGAACGCATCATCAACAAATACTAAACTAATCTACTTTTTATCAGGATATATATATATATATATATATATATATATATATATATATATATATATATATATATATATATATATATATATATATATATATATATATATATATAATCAGTTTAGTGTTGAAATAACATAGGATTAATTTATTGTCATTGTACCCATATGGCAGTTTTGCTTCAACGTATGAAATGCGTCTGCTAAATGTAAAATTCACAAATGATACTTCGTCTTTCAAGCCATATGTTACTGTAATGACTCCTAATTCTTATTCTGGTTCTTCTTCGCCTGCTACCATTCCTACTAATGTTATTGATGTTATCGTCCTGATAAAGCTTAGCTTGGTCTCAGCAATTCGGTCCTGGTTGAACAATTCGGTTTTGCGCGTAAAAAAGTTAAATTGTGATCTGAATTAACTAGCTTATAATTATCTTAACACAATGCATGCAATTTTGCTCTTAATCAGAATTATCTTCTCTTAACGTTTAATGTTGCAGCACAAGTGCGAACAATATTGGCCTCATGAAGGTTCTGTGGAATATGGAGATATTGTCATCAGACTGATCCAGTGTGAAACGTTTTCAGACTTTACAATAAGGACGCTAGAGTTGAGAAAGGTATTAGAAAATCAACTAAGATATGGAAATTTCCCAAAATTACTCTCTCTCTCTCTCTCTCTCTCTCTCTCTCTCTCTCTCTCACTCTCTCTCTCTCTCTCTCTCTCTCTCTCTCTCTCTCTCTCTCTCTCTCTGTAGACCAACTTTCTATCCCCATTATCCTGTGTAAATATGTAACAACAGACTAAGGAGCACACGCGTTTATATTCTCCTTGGTTTAATCCGAGAGTTCTCAGGCAAAATACATGACGTTTAATTTCCTGTTCCGGTGTCCATGTTCCATTTCCTGATTGCGCAGCGCATAGTGAGGACAATATTATTGAACTGATGGTCGGGGAAAGAAACAAAAAATTTAGAACGAGATATGGAACTTGTTTTGTGTTTGCTTGTAACTATGTTAATTATTATTTTATTTTTGTATCGCTCCCCCCCCCCCTTACTGGTTACTACACAATTTTATCAACGTATGGTGCTTTTTGTTCCGCATGTGATGTTGATGCCAAGAATGATGACTTAAAAGACCTTTACTGCCTTGGCTGCATTCATCGAAGATTAGTACGTTTCACATATTTATTCCGATGATTCAGTGGTAGTTTGGTGTGGAAGGATTTGGATGAGATAATGCCTCTGCGTTGTTTTATAATTGGTTTATAGGATAAAAACGTATTATTGTTATCGACGACGCTTTTAGATACTAGTTTTGCTCAATGATTTTGTTCAAGGTGGGATGGGTATGTTGTTGGCGTTATGTATGAAACGTCAGGACGACTTGTATCTTTCCAATATATTTCCTTAATCGTACTCTGAAAAAGTGCCTATGTTGCATGTTTGCTCTTTCTTAAGGAGTATTTGGCTTGCGCAAACGCTGAGAGAGAGAGAGAGAGAGAGAGAGAGAGAGAGAGAGAGAGAGAGAGAGACACAGAGAGACAGAAAAACAGATATACATATATCTAGAGAAATAGAGAGAGAGAGACAGAGACAGAGAGACATTGATCTAGAGAAAATGAGAGAGACTGCCTATGTCAATTGTTTAACAAAGGACTTAAAGCAGCACCTGGCAGAATGGAAAGAAACGTTTCTCTGAATATTATTTAACTTCTTAAGATAACATGTTTAATTATATTAATGATGACATTAATTAGCTTAGTTATAATTTGTATTAGTTATCTTTTGCATGGGATGTTCGGAGGGAGGGGTGTAGACTGGAGCGGCATGAGAGGCGTTTCTCTCATCAGTTACTCACAAAGCAAATACAGTGGGACGCTGGTATTATAACAATCATTTTCTAGTTAAAGACACAAATCACGCACGTTTGCTGTTTTTTTGTTTGTGAACCTAGGTTTCATGACTATATAGCTCTTAGTATTTGCAACATTTCCAAAAGTTGCAATTAGAAGATACATAGAGAAAAATCAACAGTTGATGAAACTAACATAATTTATATGCGACAGAATTTTATAAATTATAATAAAAAGTCTTGGATATAAATATCGTGTTTATTAGAATCTGCCAGAAAGAGAATATTAATAAAGTATAGGATTAACAAGGTTTCGCTATGTTACAAGTCGTGTATAAGAAAAATACAAGTACTGGAAGGATCTAATACGATTTGTGTCGTATATATCTAAATCAACCATATTACGAAATTTAGACAATCCTCGCGAAACAATAAAAAGTGAAGACTACTATGGATGCGCCTGAGAGGATGAAACAGAATAAAGACCATCCACCCCCATATTTTATCTAATAACATAATGTGCAAAGATCAATGATTATGATGTAAAATAAAAGTTAATACATGTACTAGTAAAACTAACAAATAACAAAGAATTGCAAAGAATACATAGCACAGAGCATCATGTGTCTATATTATACCTTGACATGCAATCTATGTATGAAAAGAATAATGACTATAACTCATACAAATATTTAATATTGTTATTGCATATACATTGTATGAGGTCATTAACAATATTCTTCAAACATATGTCAAGACGTTGAGTATCTGTTTGCATATTTTGAATACATTGCATAAATCTAGTTTGCAAATTGTACTACTCAAACTCAGATACAACGACGAAGAACTGCATTACAATTATGTACAATGTAAATTAATAATAAAAAATTGACAATGCAATGTTAATCTTTATTATTGCCTAAAAATGATTAGATGTTTCCAAAACAAATTCCACTTGATGTATGTTACGTTATGTGAACCCAATGGACTAAATAATTACTAATACAGTGTAATAATAATGCAGGACATAGTGTCATAACAAAGTATGTCATTTTAAACCTTTTAAGGGCCATCATATATCCCATGCCCTGGCAAGCAAGATGCATACTAAGTGCACCAGTGGATGGTTCACATTAATAATCCACGAAAGTGACGAATGTCATTCTCTGCTTATGGTCTGTAAATCCACAACCGCACAGTTCTTATTTATGCTCCGATATGTCTGTGATTCTTGACTTCGGCCAACACTCGCATACAGCTCAAAGAACGTGTTGAGACTAATTTATGCCGCTGCAAACATATGTGCTAAGCACATCAATCATATCGAAATTAAGCTGATGGCCCAAATCTAAAGAATCGTGACAAGTTTGCGATCAAATTAAAACCAGATAATGGGATTCGGCCAGGAACAGTCACATTTATTCAGAAAATAATTCCACAGCCGTTGAAAAGATGTTTTGTACCTGTATGCGCCTGGAGAAATGATACGATAACAACCACGTACCATGCACAAACAACGCTTTAACCATGTACATCTACAGAGTATTCTAGATCAACTATATAGAAGTTTACGTGTTCTAGGCCAGAGTCCAGTATGTGTTTGCATGATAACTCAACATTCTGAATTAGGCTTTCTATTATAAACATTTTAGTTCTTTCAGTAATCACCAACACATCTGAAAACACGATAAAGATAAAAACCTTATTTGTATCAGCCAAAAATAACTCACATAATCCGTCACTACTAATTGCGACACGTTGAATAAAACCCGACTTTGTGGGATGGGTGCAATGACACCAAAACACAGTTTCGCAATGATACAAACAATAATAATCTAATCGCTTTACATCTATATAAATATATAAAATAGGAAACATTATGAAGTGTTTTTGTTTGTTCCTCCAGTAAGGCCAGTTTTAAGAACACGCTTGAAAGGGATCAATTTTTCTAATATCAATGAGCAATTGGTTCCACGTTGCTGGACCCTGGTATGTAAAAGAACGTTGTCCATATGACATCGTTTGCATATTGGGAATAATGAGTATACGATTGTCAGAAGAAGAGCGTAAGTATTTTGATGGTGTGTACACATGGGTGAGGCCTGATAAGTATGTTTAACTGGAGTCGGTCAGTGAGACGTAGCACAGAGACAAAAATGTTTTGATTCTGGATCGAAAGGATAGCCAGCAGAGTAGGTTACAGGGCAGCCGGGACTGTGTTCTGATCGTGGTACTCTAAAGATGTTCCAAGCAACTTTGTTTTGTAACTTTTTTAAGTTTCTCGAGTAGTCTTGAAAGTACTAATGAACAAACAAATGTTTTAGTAGCATCAACTGACATATATTTGCAAATGGAGCTGATGCGTCTCAGCTCAATTTATTCAACCTTGCTTATGTTGATTAGGTCTGATTAGTTCCACTCTAGTGCTGTATTCTGAATGCCAAATACATGATGGAGACAGTGAAGTAATATATAATCGTATATTGTGTCAAATGCTGCAGATTCACAAATGAGGGTGAGAAATGTGATCTTTCCTGCATCCAAACAAGAGCGAATATCATTAACTACTTTCAGAACAGTAGTTTCACTGATGTGGCAAGGGCGATTTGCATACTCTACATTGTTGTAAAGACTCTTTGACTTCATATGAGAAACAAGCTGGGTTATAACAAAGGTTTCTGAGATCTTTTTTTCAAACAGGAGATTACAAACCGGGTGTTAGTTCTTTAAGTCGCTATGGTCGAGTGTAAATTTCCTCAGCAGAGGCTTTACAATGTCAGTTTTGAAAAAATGATGGGAATTTCGAGCATAAGAGAGAGGTATTAATAATATCAGTTCGTGAAGGTAATATGGAATCGAATCATTCAAGCAGCAGTGATGCTGGAATTGGAATAAGTTCACGAGATTTTGGTTCACTGTTCATCACGATTGTCCATAATAAACCATATAGACAGGTTCAAATGCTCCCAATGGTTGTCTCTGAAATTCTGAATCGTAACTGTATGGTGAGAACGAATCAATTTATAAGGTGTTGTCGAGCGTACCTTGTCCATGAAGAAATTTACGAACATGTCCGGAAAGGTCTGCTGAAGAAAAGGTAGTTGGGAATGTTGCACATTTGTTTCTTGATATGTGATTGTTACTTATCTCGAAGAGCTGTTTGCAGCTGATATTCTCCATCATCTCAGTACTGTATTTGGGTAATTTGGCTAAATGGACTATATTTGTGATGTTCTTTTTAACGGCTTCATTGATAAATATACCCATATAGTTTACTTAATTGTTTTAACTAATAGTTTCTGAAAATTGTTTTCTAATCTTCGGTTTCCTTATAATATATTTAATTTAGTCATTGAAGATTGGTGAGTTCTGATTTCATTTATATATTAATATCCCAAAACATTTGTTTAATTGATTTGATATTTTCACAGGTAGAACATTCACTAAAATCAGCACACGATTCAGAATTTGTTATAATCAATGTTGGAGGTTTTATCCATTCTTGCAAAATAGTATATCTTTTTCTTTTCAAAGGCCTGGTTAGTTCATTCCTAACTAATGTATCAGCGACTGTCTTTCCTTAAACTTAACATAAGATCTTTTGAGCTTCTTTAATAAATTTGATGCATTTTAACGATACAACATGTGAAGAATTTTTTCTGACAGTGCTTTATTTCCCCCGTATTTGCCATTTTATGTAGGGTTTTACACTGGAATTAATGTGTGCAGTCCATATGAGTGTTGGACTCACTTAAAATATTATGCGTTTCACGTTTTTGACGTCACCTTCACAGTATCAAATTGTCTCTCACTTGTCAAAATGAACAGCACAGACAGACTCGGGAGTCTCTTACTAATTAACGACAGCACGACTCTTTAGTGTTTAGGACCATTTAATTTGTTACTCTAGTAAATGAAAAATCTCGTAAGTCAAGTTTAAAAGGTATTTTGAAAAGCATAACATCAGCAAATCTCATAATCAATATCGAAACATATGCCTTTTTAAATTACTTTTGTACAACATTGCTTTGCATATAAGAAAGGTGCAATATAATGGTACTAAAATAGTCATATAATATTAATTATAAGCCAACCGAATATTTCTCGTGATCGTTATAAATAGTCAAAATAGATTTGAATATCAACAAAATATTTGTTTTACAAACTAAATCATATTAGCGTATTCGCAAATAAGCATGTCATGATTATAGCTCCACCAAGTTGTAGTTGTTCATGTACTATACAATCTCCATGTGTTGCTTGAATATCTATCAATATAGCTACTGTTGCTTAGTAACTGCCTACCACTGATACCTTACGTTAACACAATAAAATTTATTGTTAATGCTAATCATCCACGAGTTGCACATAGTGTGTAGTGTGAATGCCAATTCATGGGGGTTAGAGGCTGTTGTGATTTTAAGGACACCTACTTACGAAACTATAGATTTAATATATAAATGAATCTGTGGATTTTCAATTAACTTTAGTTAACATTTTCAATTGATTAGCATATGCAAATAAGTTAATACATTGACATGGAAGCTTTAACAATTTGTTTGTGCCCTCGATGATCATTGATGTTTGATTAAAAAATGAAACCTGTATTAAGATAACAATATAAAACGTCAATGTTGAAGTAAATCAAACTGTTTCTAAAATGAATATTAAATCTGTGTTGTCAAAACGATTACCATGAATAAGTATATTTAATGCAATATGCATAGTTTATAATTAGTGGCACTGTTTTTATTTAGACAGTTGAAGGAAGAGAAGAGAAAAATATGTCACTTCAAGTAAAACAATTTCATTTCACTGCTTGGCCAGACAGGGGTGTACCGAGATTTGCTTCATCCTTGGTTCATTTCCGTCACAAGATTCATACTACCAAAACACGACGAAACTCGGAAGGTCCAATTGTTGTTCACTGCAGGTAAAGGCCTTCAGTTCCCATTGTCCATCTTTTAAGCCTCGTTTTTAATATCAACGTGTTATACCTAGATGGCTGGTCAGGCGATTTATGTTAATATACTGCGATATTGTATCATTTGAACGATGCATTGCAGTCGCCAAATACCTTTCTAAAATCATGTGAAGAGAAACTCAAAACACCATAGATATATGATACCTTTTAGCAACACAAGGTGACTGACTCTCTAAAATCATCACTTACGGAGAATCGTATGCAGACAAAAACTAAAACCAAATTTCCCAGTTGATTATAAGCACCTATCAAAGCAATCTTCGCAGCCAAAATTATAATGCTCAGAGAGTTACAATGTTACTTCAACAAAACTATGAAACTTAATATCTCAAATGGAACGTAGACAAGACGACCAGTATCAACAGCTGAATGAAACAGTAAGACAAATCGATGTACAAAATCAAAGATAACGTATATCATTTTCAATGAACATCAGCTATATTATCGAAGTCCATGATCTGCTGTATCTATCCAAAGTGGAACACATGTACTTACTGTATCTCTTACAGTTGATATTTTTTAATACTAAATCAATGCAGTGTATGTACGAATACATACATTTAAGTTGTAATATAATATGTATTGGAATTTGATCTAATATTTATTGGAATGTTGTTTATAATATTGGTTGTCTTTTTGTATGTCATATTTAATGGAAGTTTGCCAAACACATTTATTTGAACGTTTTGTCATTGAATTTAGGATTACCTGTATCAGTACTAAATATTCTTGATAACATTCTAATATATATATATATTGTCATGACGTCAAGAGAGTACTCCACCGACAGCGTTGTAATTAATGTAAATTTGCATAATTGTACACACGATACAAATGATCAGTTATTCAAAGAAAGAACCAAACAATCAATAATATATATATATATATATATATATATATATATATATATATATATATATATAGATATATATATATGAGGGCTATGCCGATTGTATATCGATAATATTATCGACTAATTTTAAATTGCTTTAATTTTAAGTCTTTTTTTCTTTTTTCTTTTTTTTTTATGGTATTCTAACGTTGTTTGACCGTTACATCTCTTATTACTGTATCCCGCATGTACTGTTGTCGACCAATTAAAGTACATGCATTGCTAATGGTCAGGTAGGTTGAAATATGCACGTGCATCGAATCTGATCTATGTCTAAAGTATCATACGTTTTGATGGCCATAGTATTATCAATATTCATATCCAAAGTATTATAGCTTTTAGGTCCAAAGTATGATCAGTTTTGAAGTCCAAAGCATTATCAGTTTTGATGTCTAAAGTATCATACGTTTTGATGTCCAAGGTATTATTCGTTTTGATTTTCATACTTAGTCTAGTTGACCTTCAATGTGAAAAGCAAGGTCTAATCAACTCAATTGCATTAATTCATCATTGATTTAAATTATTAAAAATGGCTTTCATAATTTATGGTACCTGATATCTTGACAAATTAACTTTAAAAAGTTTCTCACCATAAATAATGTTAATGGTGTAAATTGACTAAACCTACTTTTGAAAACATAATTAAATTAGTCACAAACTTCAGGTTATAGTACAATGAGAGAATCGTGCATAGAACAAAAGCAATCTACCCATACATGAAGCAATAAAAAATGGTTACCGTCAAGAAGGTTTATGAAAATACGATTGGTTAACAACAGTTGTAGGCACAAATAACAGATATGTTAGAAACTGAAGACTGAAAATGGAACAGGTCACACCTTATTTGTTTTTAAAAGTATGGAACAAGCAGTGGTATCTGCGAGAAAAAAACAGTTCGAATGTTATGTTCCCTTACGTTCGTTATTTAGTCCAATTTATATCGTGCAATTCAACCATTAAATTATATCGGAATGATTTACACAGAAATTACAGAATGAAACTGTAGTGTCACACCTCTTAACTAATTTTATTTTATGCTTTACAGAATTATTTTTTGTGTGGAAAATATTAGTTGTGTTGACCATTTCTAATTTGTAGCTGTAATGCAATGCTTTAGACGGTATCCTATCAAAATGTGTTTTTAATATATGTGTGTAACCGTAATTAAAGATTGGTGTAGCAAGCAGCGGATGCCCACATCGATTTTTAAGGTTAAATTTGCTAAGCTAAGGCTTCTCAATAAAACGAAAGTAAATAACTCCAAGAACGCCGACCGAAGCATTTAACTAACAGGGAGTCTCTCTTACGGGTTATTTAATTATGATACTATTGTTGTTTTTTTTTGTTGTCGTATATTTTTTTTATATAATGCCCTCGACACTTATTTGTGGTCGCGCTCTCTCAGCTGCTGTGAATTAGATCAGTCTTTCAAAGAAATGTATTTATCACGACCTATTTGATATTGGCTCATGTAAATGCCTCGTTATAAATCTGAATGGGGTAGATTGTGCACGCAATACGAAGTTCTAAACATAATTATATCCATATCATCGTTACACCAAGACTTATGAATATTTGCTAGAGTATGTGTCTCAACTTTGTTTTAAACAGCAAGAATAGTAGAGTTGTATCTGATAACTTTAGGTCATTGTGTATACTGCAGAGAAACATAAATCGCATCAACATTTGTCTGTCTACGACAAGAAAGTATTCTAGCTGGATTTGAATGTTTATCTAGCAAACACATCATCGTAGACAACTAAAATTACTTTATTAATAAATTCATCAAGGTGATCTACAGTCGGTGCTTCATCAATATCAGTGATACATTAATAATATTGATGCCCTCTTTAGTTCATAAACTTGCATTTTTATTAACATCCTTAAGTACATCGTATCATCTCTAATAGTCTACAGAAGGTGACACTAAAAATAATGTATCCCAACTGAGGCATCTCATTGAAAAATTAAGTAATATTTGTGTCTTACCTTTCCAGATGGACTTTTTATCATTCAGATATATTGATGCACTTTCACTAGTGTAAGTAATTCCGGAGCTTGGCAAAAGTAATATAATACTATATGTAATTCTGGACTTTTCCGCAGTCAAAAAATATTGAAATAGAATAATTAATTAGTGTATAATCTGTCAGTATTACTGATGGGGGAAAATTACTGTAACACATGATTCTTCAGTAATTCAGTTGTTGCCTCCCTTGTTACGTCTAATGACGGTTAATGAAGGGAGAAAACTTTGTTTTCGGGATGTATCGATATTTTGTGCATAATACATACTCCAAAATGTTTTAATTAAATGTAATGATGTTTTCAACGAAATTAGAGCAAACATTTGATCAGAGATAACTAATACTGTTGTTGTATTTCATGTAGTTGCCACACATACTTTAAGAAATATTCACCAGGTACGGCAATAGTTCAACAAAAATTTCAAAACTTCAATTCACGCGCGCTAGGTACAACACAAGGATTTATAACAAAACATTTGCATAGACTTTGATCAACAAATCGCGTAGATCTTGGTAAATGCTTGGTTGATAATTATAGCAGCAGAGAAGGCGACACCTCAATGACATGTCATGCAGGCAACTAAAACGTGCGATCGAATTTAGAGGAAAAAAAGATAACAAAAGATGGTACCCACATACAAAAAATAACCCCAAAAGAGGGTCTTGAAGAAAAACTCTCGGTCAGTTAGATCCTTGGGTTCTTTTTACTGACCTTTTTTGTTTCTCCATTTCATAGGAAGCTTTGTTGTTAAAGTAAATGACGTTTCAGAAAAAAAGAAAGGCTCGCGATCTCAGCTGCTGGTGTCCATTCGTTTCTGAATGATTAGGTGGATTTTGCTCTCAATTAATTTTACAATTTAACTTTATTTTCAAGATCTTTAAATTATTTGTTGCAACCGTGTTAGCTTTCGGTATATTTTGTTATCTCATTTTAAAACAAACAGTTGTACCAAGGTGATGATTGGGTTTACAAACAATATAACATTAATTAGTTTGATTAATGCAAACACGTATTGATTTAGTTTCTTTTAACATTAAGTGTCTGACTGGTGAAGCTCTCTTTACAAATACAAAAGTGCTGCTTTGAACACACTGATTTATGTTTATATATTCACACAGTGCCGGCATTGGAAGGACAGGAACCTTTCTGGCTCTTGATTACCTTGTTGACCAGGCAGAGGAAATGGGTTACATCAACGTAGTGCACTGTGTAGAAAACCTTAGGAAACAGAGAGTCAACCTTGTGCAAACGCTTGTAAGTGTGTGTATGGTCATGATAATGATAACTCCGACAAAAGCCGACAAGGAAAATAATATCAATAATTTTCATGATAATGATGACCAAGATAATGATGAAAGTGTTGTACTACAGATATCTTACATAAGTACGAACGCAATGTAACAAAGGCAGTTTACTTCAAAACATAACATGTAGTACGAAAGATGCAATAGTTCTGAACATTCAAATCAAAAAATCTCTTTTCTTTTTTATATTTAGGATCAGTATATATTTGTACACGAGACACTTGTCGAAGCGTTGACTTGTACCACAATAGCTATGTCGACTAGTGAATTCCAGGAGAACTACAGAAAATTACTTGAAAGGAACACTAAGACAGGGACACGGAAGATGGATGAGGCATTCGAAGTAAACAATTTGAGCATATATATAAACATCCACATATGTCATTATGTATGTCACGCCTGCAAACAAAGAGGTTGCGTGTTCGAAACTCTCTGCGGAATCTCGCTTTGTATTGTTAATTACTCAACCTGATTGTTGGTTTTGTTCTATCCTTTTTGATCAAAGAAGGGCGAATACTAATCTTTGTATAGTTTTGTTGTCCCATAGAAGTTGCAGTGAGATATATATATATATATATATATATATATATATATATATATATATATATATATATATATATATATATATATATATATATATATATATATATAATCCAAAATTTGATACATATGTACAAAGAACTAATAGTTGTTGTACTGAAAAATATAAAGGTATTTGTATATATTTCGCTGCCATTATAAGTTTAAATTATTGTAAGATTGAATTAGTGAACAAGACTTAAGAAAATATTTTTCATTAGTAACTAAATGAAAATTAATTCCATTTTTGAAGTATCGGCCATGGAAATGGTGTGAACATATTACATGAATCTCTTTCTAGCAAGTTTGATTATTACCTACACAAGTAGAGGCCACAAATGGTCACCTTACAATTTATCAGCCAGCTTCAAGTGTCACATATTGCCATTTTATAGCTCATACATATTTGCTCATAACACCATTTCATAATATCTTGATCTGGTGGCCATGCAAGCAATATTGTCTATTACAGTATAGTACCGTACCTCGTTAGCATAACATAAGTCGCATTGATCTGTCTAAAAACTAATAAGCATCTCTGGCTCATATAAACCTGAAAATGTGTCTGCAATGCTTTTTGCTTACGCTGCATATACAAACGAAACCGGATATTTTCAACTTCATATTGTCAAGGTCATTTTGGACAAGTAACATGATCTGAAACGAATCAAATTTCACAATTGTGCGTGAGTTCATCGCATAGCTCCCATCAGTAATTAACTACATTTTATGTAAGACATCGGAATGGCCATGATATTGTCCATATTAAATACTTTGGTAAATTATTGTTACCGTGTATGAAGGTAGTTGTCGACATTGGATGATGTCGATGTTTACAGTCACAATGGAATGGGATACGATAGTTTCATGGGATTAGTACCCCTTCCACTGTTCGTAAAATGTTCGTGTCAAAATGCCACTCGAGGAAAGCCAGTGTCAATAAAAACTTATCGACACATTATTTACTGTAATTTTGTTTTCATTTTGGATTATAATTTTAAGAATTGCTTTTTAACACGGCAACGATACCTCCAGTTGATTTTGATTGTGATGATGGAATGCATACGTTCGTAAGCTGCCAGTGATGTCGCAATATCCATTGTCAGAAGAGCCAGCATTACTCTGTTTTGTTTTCCCTTAATCTTTAATTGTATTTAAATGCATACATGTGGCTATACTTCGTCACTGTTAGAGTTAACGTAAGATATTCCAATTAAAACTTTGCTAAACCTTATATTACCTTGAGACCAACCTATCACTAGATTAGCGAATTAAAACTGAAAAGTAAAAGCTGTACGAATTGTGACAAGCAGCAAATACATTTTTATTTTTCTGTTATTCAGAAAGGAAGGCGACTATTTCATTAATCACCGTCGAAGAAAAATATAATGAAATATTTAAGATATTGATTATTTTAAATAGTAACCGATATCACAAATACATAAAATCACTAGTTCACCGAACGTACCCGTATATATCGTCATATCAGATTCTCAAAAATTATGGAATATATCAGTAATGCAAATACTTATAAACATTTATCGATGTTCCTGTCTACGTATCTTCTTTAATTAGTTGTGGGGCACTTATGTTTTCGTTGTAGTAGTGTATAACACCATTGCTCAGCACACGATAGGCTATACATGGCGGCCAGTATTAACGGTGGAGGAAGAACTTGGGAAAATCCCCGGAAAGTACAACCGACCCACGAGAAGCTACTGGCAAGCTTTCTCACATAACCACATTGGCCGAATCTGAGACTCGAACCCACACAGACAGGGGTGAGATGGCAGTGATCTGTAACGGAGAGCGCTTTAAACCAATGACCTGCTCGTGTGCTTGGGGGTGGGTTAATGCTATGCAAATGTAGCTCGACCTCATGTTCTGTAGTTATTGCAATACCAGGTACTTAACACACAATAGTACATTTTCTTTCAAATGTATTCTTATTTCCATATACCCCTGAAATTGATTGATTGTATTAAATAGTCGATATTAAGATGACTGTAACAAAACCAATCAGAATGAAAGGATTAATAAAGACACCTGGCGTTAACGTATCCATCGTTATCAACAAACACAAAACACAATAACTGCATTTATGTTGGTGCATTTGGTACAAAAAGATCTGTAAATATTGATTCCTCATGAGTTTTAATTAGCTTTTACACACAATGCAGATTTATTTGATATACTTTAAATTATTTATTTGTAACTGCTTATAAGGCGAATTTAGGTCATGCAATTTATATATATTTTTATATGCAGAAGCTACCCATGTACGTATCCGATCCAGGAGAAGATGTGTATGAAAACGCAAAAGACATGGAAAATCGTGACAAGAATAGATACTCCAACATTTTGCCAGGTATTAATATAACGCGAATTATTTGTTTTCGAGAAATATAATATATTATTCTATCCAAGGTACTAAATCGTTACTTATGTTTATATATTCCCAGTCTGAGAGACTGACCTAAGGCAGTTCACATTTCCAAAAATAAAAATATTATGTATTGGACGTTGTTTTCATTCGTTATTAATTAAATATTTCTCAAACATATCAAGACAGAAATTCAGTACGACCATTGCATAAATAAAACAAGTTATTTACTTGTAAGTTTTCATTTTCAGATAAGAACCATTGTCCGTATCTAAATGTATACGTCAAAGGGAGAGATGCATACATCAATGCTGTTTTTCTGCCTGTGAGTGACTAATTTATAGCAACTAAGATTAGTCTTCTTATGCTCAGTTAAGCTACCCAATGTTTCATCTTTTCAATGGATATATCATACGATTAAAGACCACACCCACAAAAAGCTATGTGTGTATTGCATAACTAATTATCTGATAAAGAACCCATCATTTATACTAACTGTAGCACACTTTACTGATTGCGAGAATGGATCAAATCCAACGTAATATCATGGATGGGAATATAGTCGTGTTATTTCAGTCGACCAATAGTTAAAAAGTCTGTATTATGATTACTAATGGCGTAATGTATGAATCAAGTTAAATCCATTAAGCATATACACCATTATTAGAACTATCCATCTAAATAACATTAATACGATTAAATCGTTCAACAAGAATCTTTTGCTGTATTGTTTTCATTTGTTTTGGTTAATTAATGTTGTTTATTGTTGTAGATCTATAATAACTAAAATGTATTATCGAGTATAATTAAATATGGGTTGATAAAACATTTGCTACTAAATTGTTCTCGAACTATCATTTACTGTGGCTTATGTGCAATAAATAGTTCTTATATAGGTACCATCTTTGCATTATCAATGCTTATACGATTATATATTTCACTGAATGTGTGTGTGTGTGTGTGTGTGTGTGTGTGTGAGTGTGTACAGATATATACCTTGATGTATTCTCATACAGGCTTACAAGTTTAACGACATATTCGTTGTCACCCAAACACCTCTGGAGAACACAATTGTGGATTTTTGGAGAATGGTGTACCAGTTAGAAGTCAGTTCCATTGTCATGCTGAACACACTATCAGAAATGAAGGTAATTCTGGACTCAATTTTATATATTATAATAGATTCTTATCATGCCTGTCCCTCAGTCTCATTCGTCAAATAGAGATATTACATTCATGTGTTTGCTCGTGGATTCCAGAATATGTGTTCATGTTTCCAAGTAAGTGCAATGCTTTTACTAAATTCCTCATCAAACAGAACGTTTGTCAAGGAATACTCTGATTTGGTATAGGAACGAACAACTCAAAGATTGCATTCCAATTAATTGGAATTCAAAGTGGTAATGCGAGCTTTTTTTGTAAGTATGCATGGAGTGGATATTAGCACCCACAAGTGGTACAATCAACCAGAACGGAATGAAACGTTTATTAATAATATGTTTGTATCAATGCATGCATGAAATTGAATAAAATAATAATCACTTATAATTTAATGTAGTTTCTCTTACCTATTTCACTTTTAATTTGTTTTACATCATCGCCAGCACGTCTTCCACCAAACCACCTCGACCCAATTTATTGAGCATGCAGGGAGTAGTGCAGAGAGAAAATATAGAACGGAACAGATTTAATTGTCTTTACCACATAATGGATCGCAAAGCTCTTCCATCTGGACTTCTGATAATCATTGAGAAAGTTTTTTTTTAATATTCCACGGAACCACACCTTTATTCCCTAAGGGAGACGACTTAATCTCAACATATGAATAAGTGGGGAAAAGGGTTTCGTATGACTTCGGAACCAAAATTTAATTTATTCAAAACAAACTGGTATCACAATTACGCGAGTATTTCCATCCCACATGTAACGGTTGACTTCAAGCTCAAAGTACTCACAGCAACAGTATTAGTGCCGTCGGCTGACTTCCCTAGTACATTTGGAAGTTAGCTTTAAAAAGAAAATTTATTTACGGAAATATGTGTCTATAGCAAAGACCCCCTTCGCCCCTCCCCCCCGTCCCCCATACATTCAGCCTAGGAAGGAAGATATACATCAATATCTGAATGATTTATATAGGACAACTGAGTATTATTTGTAGTATATAAAGAGAGGTGATGCCTCCCATGCTTATAGGCGTATGTCATTCTTGCAGTATTTATACAGTAGATGCTGCTAATTTAAGGTTTCTTATTGTATTATACAATTGTGATTTTGTAAGAAAAAACTATTATGATAATGATACAGCTTATATTAATGTTAATGTTTGTGTGTGTTTGTATCTATATTGTCTGCGCATGAAGCTACAAATACAGAATAAATTAATTCTTCACTGGAAGAGTATAAAAAAAACATTAGATAAGTCTACCTTAGTTCAGTTTACGTCGTAATTAAAAGATTTGTATTGGGGGCCGATACTAGACACAAAGTGAAGTGAATGCGATATTATAGTATGTCCTACATCATAGAAAATCAGAACGTATATTTCTAAACACGTTGACAAAGTTAAGCAAAGTCAAGAATGTAGGTGAAAGTGGGATCGAGTGGAATTTAGCATGGAATATTTATATTATTTAAGTCTTACAGTTTATCTGTATTATGCGTGTGCAGTTGATATTTAAGACTGGTAGTACAGTGTGTTTAAATGAGTTAATGCTTTATTTTCTTGTACCTTTTCTTATAAGTTTTAAAACATTTGTTTCTCGATACTCAAGGAAGAAGAGCGCTATTGGACAGAGAACGAAGAAACATTAGAAATAGCGCCTTTCAGAATTACTCTTGAAAGTAAAACATCCGATGATATTTGCACAAATTATACCATGCTGCTGAAATACCATGATGAGGTTAGTAAATTAATTGAAGCAATCTTGTATCAGCAACGTATTAGTGGTGTTTTTTATATATAAGTTTTGAAGAACAATTTAAAGTGCATTAGCGAATATTCAGCAAACATCTTCAAACTTTAACTTCATTTTAACAATTTCTAGGTATATTTATTAAAGTCAAAATGTAAATTTATATATATTGTCAACGTTAATGGAACTATTTAAGCTCTACGTTTTCATTATATTTTCACAAGTCTCTGACATTACAGAAGTAAGGATGATTCAAAGAAATGTGTTTTGGATTCGAGATGGAATTTTGAAAAGGTTTAAAGCTACTAAGGGTATGCATGTCGTTATTGCATACATATTTTGACACAATAATGTTATTTGAACGAGATCAGATAATTAAGTGAAATGTCGCTAAGATCATCTTCCATTTACTAGTAAACATGTACATTGTTTAATGGTTCATCAAACATAGGAACAAGAGCTAAAGTACCAGAATACCAAAATATGTATTGCCCTTATACTTATAACAGTTTACGATAAATACAAATACGTACAAGGACAATAATTTATCATAACATTATTGTTTTATGTCTAACAGCTCTAAATTTGTCCAATTATGTACGCAACAACATGAATGTATACTAATCTCAAAGTTAATAAGTCTGTTAAAAGTGAAACAATACTCAGAACTAAGAAATACGTGTTCACAATTGTAGGGTGTTATGCTGGTGCAAAGATGCATTTGTATTTTGTTAAATTTACGGTTAACATGCGGGATAGATGCAAGGAAATTTCTGTCTCTTATCTTGCATTATGTTATTAATCATAAATGACGCAACTCTCAATGAATATTGGATTTTAGATTATGGGACAATATACGCTTAGTATGATTGACACTTGTGAAAGCACTGGCATTAATAGTTTCAACTAGCGTTCAAATCGATGTGTGTTCATTGGATACCATTAACGTGTCGTATCAATTATATTTGGCAAATCATTGTTTCGCTTGAATTCAAATATAGTACTGGTTTTTAACGTTTTACTTTAACTGAATAGCAACCAATTAAAGTTAGCTTTATCTTTTACATACAATACAGTGGCATCACTGATTTATTAGAAATAAAAACCCATTTGATAATCTGGTACTAATGTGTTGCCTAATGTTCAGGATCAATTAACCTGTGTTGAGTACAAATTCCTTTCAAAATAAATTACTTCTTACACACGAATATATATATACATAGCATATAATAAGCAATCAAACCCGTTTTGTATAATTTTTATATGTACATATTTCTAATGTGTCTGTAAATATTACCAGCGTCGGAGGGTTTGTTTAAGCAGAGCGACATACTGGGCAGATAAGAAGAATGTTCCCAAGTCACCGACAGCAATGCTGAAGCAGATTGACTTGATACAGACGTGGCAGCAAGAAACCTGCAACAAACCTATCGTTGTTCATTGCATGTAAGCATATGAAAGAGTCTCGTTATGTTTAGACTGGCAGCAATAATCAAATCATCTGTACATGCATATATGTTCAAGCAATACACAACAGCCATGACAATCGCTTTTATTATCTTTTCTTGTTCTTAGACTAATTCAAAAATTTGTTTAACATAATTTCATCCCCTTGTGACCAACACAACACTAACATAAATCAGTATGTTCCACATTACTGTTTATTCCCCAATCGTCAAGGACAATTATCCACTATTTTACAACATAATTATTATCTACACGTGGGCTACGATCCTGGTCAAGTCAAACTATATCCGTATATGTATTCGCAGAAATTAAGGTATGTAATACAAAAGCATGTGTGTTGTTCATCCAATATATATATATATATATATATATATATATATATATATATATATATATATATATATATATATATACGTAGGACCAACTGCAAACATTTTATTATTTTATTAAAGAGCATGTTACATATATACATTTTATATTTGGCTTCAGATTTTACGTTAAGTTCGTTATTACTGATTTTGTTCTCCTGAGTATAGTAGATCATGTTTGTTATTTGAAAATCCCTGATATTGTTGACAACTAAATATGTTCGAGAAATAACCCTTTGACACTCAAACTATTTCTCATTTTGTGTCTTGGGTTTTTCAGACGGACGAGGTAACAATAACTCTCATTCCCATTTTTAAATCAGTCCTTAGAAGAATCTCTCTCAGTTGTTTTTTTACCTAATATTTGAGACGATTAGTGTCTTTAAATTATGTATAGGAAATACTCATTGCTCGATATTTTTGGACTAGAATATTAGTTTGTGATTGTCATTAAGGGATAATTTAGATTATATCCAAATAACTCATTAAGACAGTACATGAGCAAATTTGATACAACTGGCTAGTCAGCACATTCAGTATTGACATGTATTTGATGATGTTGTTGTTATAGGGTTTAACGCCATTTTTGCAGTACATGATAGGCTATATATGGCGTCCGTATTAATAGTAGAGAAAAAGCCAGGAAAAACCACCGAAAAGAACCACTGACCTACGAGATGTTACTGGAAAGCTTTCTTATATAGCCACATTGGCTGACTCTGAGAGAAATCCAGGCAGAAGTTATAATTATTCGCCAACTCTGAAACAATAGCAGATGTATTTGAACACAAGTTGCTAATACATGATTTTTGCCCTTAACATGGTTTTAACTATCGTTATATATTATATATTGTTCCTTTTAAGTTATCAACCATACATATACAAATTATCTGTCTCATGCATTTCAACCAGGAATGGGGCAGAACGAAGCGGTCTATTTTGTGTCGTTGCCGCCTTGTTAGAACGGACCAAGATTGAGCAGGATGTTGCTGTGGAACAAATTATCAAACAGATGCGAAGTAGACGACCTCAAGTCATTCCAAATGTGGTAAGATGCTCACGTTCAGTAATAACGAAACAGTTTTGTGTACATATCTGTTAGTAATTTATGTTTAATCCAGACTCGAATGCTTTAGACTCAGAGGCATATAAATTGAAATGAAAGATTTGTTCGGAATAGTGCTTCATTAGCTATACCACGCAATTTTGAAGTACCATTATGAATGAAATATATTCTCGAATTAATGCGATTCATCTTGTAGGACAGTAAGATTTATATTGATATGTATCATAACCATATCGCCTACAGTTAGTTAGAAATATACAAATGGAAACAAGTAAGACACAAGCAGCCTAACATATTACGAAATAAGCACGAAGATTTAAACAAGCTACAATCTCTCTCTCTCTCTCTCTCTCTCTCTCTCTCTCTCTCTCTCTCTCTCTATATATATATATATATATATATATATATATATATATATATATATACATATATATATATATATATATATATATATATATATGTGTGTGTGTGTGTGTGTATTTGTGTCTATATAACTTATAATACAAACATGATAATATACCAGATGCATATAGTAATGAGTAAATATAATAACGATGGCGTTATTTGTTGTAGCATAGTCGACCACATAACAACAATGTTAATAATCGCGACCAAGATTATTCAGATGAATAGTATGGAAATGTACATTTACTTTGTGTCTTCAGCAAGAAGTTGTTTCCAAATGCGTTAGGAATAATCATAAAAACATTATTTGTATGTCTTTTTTAACGATACAACTAACATGCATGTAAAAATAACATTATGGGGAATCTATAATGAAGTAACTAAATGAAGCTGAGAAGCACTCGAGAGGAACATAAATGAATTAAAATTAAAATATCAAGATATATGCATTGATGAGTAAAAACGTGTTATCTATCACTATAATCCTCGTGAAATAACAATGGATATAGTATTAACTGCATAATAAATCAATATCTCAAATACATGATGGGTATTCGAAGCCTTTATTAGGTGTACAAAACTGTTACAGACTAAATCGATTTTAACTATTCCAGGATCAGTTCAAGTTCTGCTACGATGCTGTTTCGGCCTACCTAGACCAGTTTGACACCTACTCGAATTTCGCAGGATTGTGAATTAACCGTTTTCACCTGTCCATATAAACAAATATATTTGCACGCATGAATTGGCTATTTGAATCAAGTACAATTTGGTATATTTCGAACATTTATATTAGTGCAATTAGATACAATGCTTGTTATTACACTTTTTCACTCTCTGAACAGTTAGCAGTTTTTATTCTGTGTACAATAAAATAAACCATTTTTAAGAAACAGTGCGTAATATACAAATTCCAAATATATTCATGCAATTACCTAGAATGAAGACGCAGAGAGAACGTTTGCGAAGTATCATGTGACCTTGAAAAATATGTTCATATTGCTCTAAAACACAACGTAATACATTTAGATGCATAATCCTGTATACATGAATAGATTGTATGCAAGATAGCAGATAACTGTATTACTGATACTGATAATATGCACATACTTATATAGCACACTTTACCCTTAAATATGTGTAATATAATGAATATAATAATAGCGTTAGAATTTCTAATTGTTCGGATGTTGTTACCTTTCGTTTGTGTAATAACTGCATTTTGATAGCGACTTGTATGTTAGCTTACATATTTAATATATATACCTGCTTTTTCCTGTATTTAAAAGAAAATAAAAGCCTTGTAGCTTTTCATATAGATCGCGATGGCAAAGTATCTTTAACATACTCGCTGATGTAAACCCTATGCTTACAGTACATCTGTATCTTTTGTGATTACTGCATTAACACGTCATTGGTTTTGGTGTATCTTGTTTAGTCGAATGATTCTAGTGCAGTGATGGACTTTGTATATATGCTAACGTTATTGCGATTTCGATATCTTAATAAATAAATATTGTTTGAAAACAGTAATAATAGCAATGTCGGTATTGTAATATAAAATACAATATAAATCAAAAAGCAAGTTTTGCATGGAAGTAAATGATATACAACCAATATTATCATCACACGTTTACCACCTGCCGTATGCTGGTCACATCTAGGGCCTGGAGTGGCCGAGTGGTCTAAAGCGCTCTCCGTTAAGGATCACTGCCATCTCACCTCTGTCTGCGTAGGTTCGATTCAGCCAATTTGTATATGTGAGAATGCTTGCCAGTAGCTTATCGTCCATCGGTGGTTCTTTCCTGGGATTTTCCTGGGTTCATCCTCCACCATTAATACTGGCCGCCATGTATAACCAATCCTGTGCTGAAAAATGGCGTTAAACACTAGAAAAACGTTGTTCACCTAGGTTTTATAGTTTGCAGTACCGAATGGATCTCAGTAATATTGATAAATGAAAGAAGCTCTGCTCACAAGCGTAGGTTGTTCTCGATATGTTCGTAATATTACACTTGCAATGATTGCTTGTACGGTTTGTCATAACCTTCTGTTCGGTCAAATGACCCTGAACGTATCATTTATATTGAAGTAAGTTTACAGTGCGATAATGCAAATCAACGTATACATCGTTGCATTGATCTTTGATTGATGGGGCGTTAAGATATGGAGACCAGTATCATAACCGGAATCGAGTTAATACAATATCATTACATTGCCTAAAGTAAATCACTCCCAAATTACAAAAACGATATACCCTAAATTTCAGCTGAAATATTTAAGGCAATATTGTAATGAATTGCTTATCTAGAAAGGGTTAAGCGAGGTCTAAGTTGTTTTCTCATAAAAAAATGTATATCTGTATCCAGTTGATATAACCATTGCAAATGAAAATGCTAGTGTGAGGATCGTATTTTCTGTCAAACTATATCACTACTATATATTTTCTTATTTTTCAAACTAAATTATTATCCATCATTCGGAAATAGACTTCTGTACTGGTAATAACATTATCATATAAATACATATTAAAGGTGCAAGTAACGTATACATTGTACGTAAACCAGTTATATATTTAGATGTTTAATCAGACGAATGTTTGTATGAAGCATGTTATGTCACAGCTATTTGTACAATGATTCCAACGTGTATTCTAGGTTTAATTTGTTTCATGATTTGTCTTGCACAACGTTATGTATTTTAACCAGATGGATGTATTATATAATTTATGTGACAATTGTGATTATTCTTGTTTTTGGTGTACACGATATAGTTAATTTATCTACGCATTTGTTGCCATCAAAATCTTGTTTTGTATGGACCATACATGATCCTTCCTATGTCGCTTATATAGATTTAATAAAATAGTTGTCCTGGAAACCCATACACATCAAATCATCTACATTCCATTCATGTTTTCAACCTCACACAGTCCGTTAATCAGCCCACCCAAAAACATCGTCATCTTTCAGACTGTATTCTTCATAGACCTGATGATAATATTATACGGTCCAACATTGTTTCCACGAACTTGCATTCGATCAGCACTGCATTACATGCAATCAGCCCCTAACTATCCACCTCTATTTGCTAATAAGATAAATCTCCGAACGATACATAGAACGAAACTAACGCATGACATC
This sequence comes from Unio pictorum, assembly GCA_030141615.1. Classification (NCBI taxonomy): domain Eukaryota; kingdom Metazoa; phylum Mollusca; class Bivalvia; order Unionida; family Unionidae; genus Unio; species Unio pictorum. The sequence continues at coordinate 7,568,037 of JARLTB010000360.1, read as the reverse complement.
CAAGCAAACATAACAACCTGATTACCTTCAATAGCATAACACATTGCTAACTGCCTACGTACATTGCTTGAAAAACATGCCCAGCCACCAAGTATCAAGTCGAAAGTGTTCTCCGTGCTATAGCGATGTTAGGGAAAGCTTCTCACTGTTACAAGAGGCTGTAAAGGTGAGAGGCTTTGACTTTCCACCAGACTCACTATTCGTGAGGATATATATATATATATATATATATATATATATATATATATATATATATATATATATATATATATATATATATGAAGCCACTAAGATCAATGTGACAAAAATAGTCTATGCAACGAAATCAGCCCACTAGAGTGCTAAGATCACGGAAAGTATTGCTGTCAATATGTCTAAGAGATTACTAACACTAATGTCAAAGACCAAATGTACACCACTTCCAATCACCTTCTCTCCAGTCAACCTTCCGGACCTGTTTGCCAGTTTCTTCGATGACAAGGTACAGACCATTAGAGATAAGCTTGACAACACAATGTTAATTGACATATCCTCACCATACCGTTGCGATACAGAATTCCAGGGGCAACCGTTAGCAGCATTTGAACCTGTCTTTATGGAGTTACCATGGATAATCGTGATGAAGAGTCCACCAAAAGTCAAGTGAACTTGGTCAAATTCCAGCATCACCGCTGCTTGAGTGTTTATATCCAATATTATCTATACAACCTGATGTAATTAATATCTAAGTTGCCAATGTAAAAATATCAATATTCGACGATATTGAACTACCGCCCAGTTTATAATCTCCCATTCATATAAAGAAATCGTGGAAAAGTGTTCTAATCCGTATCTCATCTAAAGTTTGTCTTTTTAGCAATGTACTATCTGCCTACCATCCTTGCCACAATAATGAAACTACTCGTCTGAAAATAGTTATTGACAGTCTCTGTGCTTTTGAGAGCGCAAAGTTTACAATCCTCATCCTCCTTGATTTGTCAACATTCGACACAAAGTACATTGACATATTACTTCACTGTAGCCTGCATGTATTTGGCATGAACAGTACAGCCTTAATGTGGTTTAAGTCTTACTTAGTCAACAATACACAAATTATATCTACAAATGGAATACACTCCATCCCAGTTGATCTATGTTCTCGTGTTACGCATGGGTCTGTTCTTGGCTCTGTTTAATTCATTATGTACATGCAACCACTCTCAAGTGTGAATGCTCATCATCCAGTGTCTCACCAACTGGACGCCGATGACACCAAAGTGTGCAAATGTAGCCACGCAACCAAAGTTGATGGTACCTTCCAAGATGTAGCGTGGTTTATTATGTGACATCATGGATGGCATGTACAAAGCTGCAGATGAATGACGATAATATCGAGGCCATTCTGATTACATCACAAATACTTTCTCATTAACATCTTTTACCTCAAACAATGCCAGTAATCGTTACCAATATTAAATTCACATAGTCAGTTCGAAACCTAGATTATTTTCTCGACAGTACTCTCACATGGCACGTGAAACTTAAATGACAATAGTGTTTCCTACTTTAACTATTTTCAACATGATTTTATGTTTTCTAATTTCGTGGTATTTGTTTTATGTTATTACATTATAGATGAAAATAGTAATACATTCGTTAGTTATTTTCTAAACAGAAACTTGATTTACCGAGACTGAGACTGAGGTAACAATGACAAGAATAGGTTGGCACATTTGTGGACCTGAAAGGGTAACTGTATATGAATATTACTGTTGGTCAATAATTTGTATTCATAACCAAAACAATCTTCACAAAATCACTCGTAACATTGAATGAAGAATACGCAGAACAATGCAATATTCATGAATATGAAACCAAATTGGTATCACATTTACAGTCATAAGCCGCGAACCATATAACTTTACACATGTGTATGTTATTGTTTACGCCGAAGAAAAACGTACTGGAATGAAGTAAACGCATCATATCTTCTGCCTATTACACTGTACCGGAAACATGACTCTGGAATACAAAAGTAACGTTTACAGAATTGAGAAGATAATTTCTGATTGCATGATGATTTTAAAAGTAAATTTGTTCAGACATTAAAATAAAAAAGAAAGGGATTGGAAAAACTGTTTCCACAATTTGTCGCACGTTTACTTGCTCTCTTTATATGTTGGCATTATTGATATCACGGTTGGTGGTTGTGCAGCGTCTGTAATGGCTATGTAACCCAGCACAGGAGTGACAGTCCTTGCTGCGCTTGAAAGTTGAGTCTGGTCTTTGTATTAGCTTCTTTTCCCCCTCCGAGATCGCTTTGCATCAGAACGCAAGCATAGCTTGTCCTCGCCGGGTTTAGAACCAGTTACCAAAGTGTATCACCAGATGGACCGGTCTATAGCAAACAGTTCCCATGTGTTGTCATGATGTCAAGAGATTTCATGGCGCGCTTGCCTACATCTTTGAAGCGGAGATGTGGCCGTCCGAACGACCTTTTTGCCAGAGGCAATTCCAAGAAAAGGTATTTGGTGATCCCTCCGTGATCCATCCGATGTACATGTCCCAGCCATCTGATACGACGTTGCCGGAGGAGTGTGACCATTCTGAGAATGTTGGCACGTTCAAGCACCTCGTTGTTGGTTACTCGAACGCTGCAAGTGATCCTTAGTCCGGTTCGGAGACATCGTAGGTGAAAGGTGCTAAGTATTTTTGTATGAGGCTTACAGAGTTAAGGTAAAACAATCATACATGAGAGTGCTTAGCACGCTGGCAAGGTACACATAAATATTAGTGTTCAGGGTCAACATAATTTTGGTTCACATCCTTTGCGCCATTATGGAGAGAGTTATTTATGCTTTTCCAATCTGCTTGTTGAGCTCAGCATCGAGCAATAAGAAAATTGTGATGCCTATATATATGACATCATCATCTACAACGACACCTGGACAGAACATCTAGCACCAATTCGAAAATTCTTTGACAGACTCACTGATGCATGTTTGACAGTTAATTTATCTAAAAGTGAGTTCTGCCGTGCTAGTGTGACTTTCTTAGGACATACTGTGGTACATGGACACGTTAAACCAATAGATTACTAAGGTGGAGTTTGTTATTGCCGGAATATAATCTTGACATCTGGCACATCAAGGGAAAATATAATTTAATAGCAGACGCTCTTTCCCGTGAATAACAATATATTATATCATATACACTGTGTAATTTATACGAGATATTGGTTTGTGGTAAAAAGAAAGTTTTATCATATAAACCTTTCTTTTCATTTTATGGGGGAAGGTGTTACGTGTATTTTATTTGGGTGATTTTTTTTTTATTGCTTGTTTGTCAGATTCAAATTTGACATTTTAAGTTTAAGATTCATTCATTGGGAGATATATTATTTTAGAAAGTGGGATGACATGTACTCTAAGAATAAACACCAGATGTTGACCTAATTTCTGACCTGGCTGCAGAGTTGTAAACAAGCTTTAAAAATGATTGGTTGATTCCAATGACATTATGGAGCTTTGTTATAAACATCTTTTTATTTTTAGTTGGGTCATACGGTGTGTACGAGATTTTTTGAACCTAAATTTGTTCTAAAAGATTCTAGAAGATCATGTGACCACCTTCTTGTTTAAGTAAAAATAGGTATATAAATTATGTTTTGGAGCGAACCATTTAGTAGAAGTTGGGCTGTTAGAATACTAAGTTGTGTGTAGTTTTCAGTTATTTTAAATTACCTTGTATTGGAAATTATTTCAATTCGTTTGGATCAAGAGGATTTATTTTGTTATTTATCTGTAAAATAATTGTGATCATTAAATTTCATTATCAATAACTGATTTCATCACGATTTCATCACGTGACATCGTCTTCCATCTTGGGTGCTTCACTAAGATTCGAAATTGGAATTATTTGGACATTTTATTACCGGCACTTTTGCAATTTCACTAATGGATTATATTTTGAATTATTTTTGGATTAATTTTGGAATTGATTCTTAAAACCGTAAGTTTATTTTTCTTTTCTGGAAAATATTTGTGCTCAATAAATTGTTTATTAAGGTTTTACAAGCTTGTTATTTTCACTCTTTCTATGTTACTGGTTATTCGAGCCTAAGCAAGTAACAATATATATATATATATATATATATATATATATATATATATATATATATATATATATATATATATATATATATATATATATATATATATATATATAAATATATATATATGGTGTACAGGTCATGGTTTTGTATTACATACTTCAAAGATGGTGCATAACTACATGGGTATAGTTTTACATGACAATGATCTTAGCCCTACTGTGCATTATAAATGTGTCTAAAATAGTTGGTCATTGTCCATGACATTTATGGAATAAAGTATAATGTGGAACATACTGATTCGCGTTAGTGTTGTGTTGTTTACAAAGGAATGCATTCATGTTATAAAACGCTTGGAATTTTTCTAAGAACAAGAAAACATAATAAATGCGAATGAAATGGCTATAGTGTATTGGCTGAACATATATGCAAGTACTGATGATTTTGTGATTATTGCCAGTCTACAAATAATGAGACACTTTCATATTATTACATGCGGTGAACAGCAATATGTTTCTGGCAAGAATGGCATACGCCCATAAGCACGGGAGGAATCAGAACTCTTTATATTCTACAGTTAATACTCGGTTGTGATATATAAATCATTCAGATATTTATGTATATCATCCTTCCTATACTAAATGTATTAGGGTGTGTACAATTGCTTTGCTACAGGCACATCTTTCTTAAATTGATTTGTTTTTAAAGCTGATATTTCAATGTACCAGGTTAATTCAACCGATGGAACTAATACTGTTGCTACGTGTACTTGTTTTCTTTACATCTGATGAGCTTGAGGTTAACCGTTACATGTGGGAGGGAAATACTCGGGTAATTTTGATAAAAGTGTGTTTTGAATAAATTAATTTTCGGTACAGAAGTCATACGAAACCACTTTCCCCCACCTATACATATGTTGAGTTTTGGTTGTCTCCCTTAGGTAAGAAAGTATGGGTCCTTTGAAGCTTAAAAACCTTGTCAATTATTATTAGAATCACAGGTGCAAGAGCTTTAAGATCCATATTTTGGTAAGAACTATTACGTCTGTTCGATCCAACATTTTCTCTCTGCACTACTCATTGAATTCTCAACGTATTGGCGTGGGGTTGCTTCGTGGAGGATGTGTTCACAATGATGTAACACAGATTAAAACGTAAACAGTTAAGAGAAGCTACATTAACGTATTGGGGATTTGATGTAAATTAATAATATTTTAGCACATTACATATATTTCTTGATGTAAACATAGTATTAATAAACGCTTAGTCACGTTTTGAATGATTATACCATTTGCGGGTGCTTATTATCTACTCCAGTCATACTTTCGAATGAAGCTCCTAATAACACGCTGAATTCCAGTTAGTCATACTTCCTATACCAAATCAGAGTATTCAGTGACAAACACTCTATTTCACTCTATTTCATGACGAATTCAGTTCGTCCTGTGTACGAGCCTTGAAATTACTTAAAAACATGAACAAGTATTCTGGTATCAGCGAGCAGACTGACCAATTACATGATTGTAATATCGCCATTTGACAAATAATACTGAGGAACAGGCATGAGAAGAATCTATCATAATATATAGAGTTTTAGTACAGAGTTGCCTTCATTTCCGATAGTGTGTTCAGCATGACAATGGAACTGACTTCTAACTGGTACACCATCCTCGAAAACAACACAATTATCTTCTCCAGAGGTGTTTGGGTGACAACGAAGATGTCGTTCTCATCGTAAGCCTGGCTGATAATGTATCAAGGTATATCTAGGTATGCATATATATATATATATATATATATATATATATATATATCATACAAACATATACATACAAATAGTGAAAATATATAATCATATAGGCATTCATAATGAAAAGATTGTAGCTATATAAGCCACAGTAATGATAAACTGTTTCGTCAACAGATAACAAAATATATTCGCCAATAAAGTTTATTTATTATATATCTAAAATAAAACCAACATTAATTAACCAAGACGAAAAAAACAATAATACAAAAATAACTAAATTTGTATCAAAAAGATTATTGTTCAACGATGTAATCGTATTATTGCTAGTTAAATTGATTGTTCGAATGATATGTACATGCTTAATGGATTTAACTTGATTCATGCATTACGTCATTAATAACCATAATACAGACGCTTTGTTTTACTATACGTCAACTGAAATTACATGCCATTCGGTCAATCGGTAAAGTGTGTTACAGTTAGTATGAATGATGAGTTCTCATCATATAATTAGTTATGCAACACACGCAGATATTTGACATGAATCTCTATCTATCTTTGACGTACACGTTTACATACGGACAATGGTTCTTATCTGAAAAGCAAAATTTATACGTAAATAACTTGTTGTAAATATGTAAAAATGATCCTGCTGAACTCCTTTATATGTTTGAGAAGGTGTATGTACATATTAAGTATTAATTACAAATCAAAACAACGTCCAGAACATACTATTTTTATTGTTGGAAATGTGAACTGCCTTATGTCAATCTCTCAGATTGGGAATATGTAAACAAAAGTGACGATTTAGTACGTTGGATAGAATTATATATTAAATTTCTCAACAAGAAATCATTCGCGTTATAGTCATACCTGGCAAAATGTTGTAGTATCTATTCTTGTCACGATTTTCCATATCTTTTGCGTTTGTATACACGTCTTCTCCTGCTTCGGATACGTTCATAGTTAGTTTCAGCATATACAAAATTCTAATAATTGCATGACTTTCAATCGCCTTATAAGATGTTACAAATAATAATTTAAGGTTTATCAGCTAAATCTGCATTTTGTGTAAAAGGTAATTAAAGCTCATAGGAGATTAAATATTTACAGATCGTTGTTGTACAAAATACACCGACTTAAATGCAGTAATAATGTTTGTTGGCTCCGATGTGGACTTTAACGCGGGGTGTCTTTATCAATCTTTTAGTTCTGTTTATGTTTGCTCCAATCATCTTAGTAATAAGAAATGTCATTTCAGGGGTATATGGCAATCAGACTATATTTGAAAGAAAATGTACTCTTGTATCTAATTGGACTCGTTTTAAGTATCGATAATACCAGAACTACATACCATGCTACATTTGTTTAACAATAGCCCTCCCCCAAGCACACAAGCAGGTAATTGATATATGTGTGTGTGTGTGTGTGTGTGTCCCACAACTACTTTAAAGAAGATAAAGGGTGTGAATATAAACGAGTTGTAACAACTTATAAGGGAATTACTAGCTGGTACGTTTCATCAGTGCCAGTTGAAATGAATGACACGTGTATGTAGGTGAAAGTAATTAAATGTACTTACGTACGTACGTACAGGAACATAGATTAATGTTTATAAGTATCTGCATTACTGATGTATTTCATAATTCATGAGTATCTGATCTCAAGGTAATGTAGGTTTTACTAAAGTTGTAATCGGATTACCGTACGATAACTCTAACATTGTCGAGGTATTGCGACATGTATGCATTTAAATATAATTGAAGGTTAGGGAAAAACAAAATAAAGTAATGCTGGCTCTTCAGACACAGGACATTGCGACCTAACTGTCAGGTTATGTACGGCGTAATATGCATGAAATCATATCCTTGTATTTCATCATCAAAATCAAAACCAGCTAATGCTTTCCTTGCCATATGAAAACGCAATTATTCTAATTATATTCCAGAACCACCGAAGAGAAAACAAAATTACAGCAAAAAATGTATCGATAAACTATTTTAGACACATGCTTACCTCGAGTGACATTTTAACTCGAAAAATTAAATGAACTGTGGCATTGTTGCTATGCCCATGAGATATTCGTATCCCATTCCATTATGACTTTAAACATTGATCTCATCCAATGTCGAGAACTACCATTATACACAGGAACAATAATTTATGAAACTATTTCTTATGGACAATGTCATGGCTATTCCGACGTCTAACATAAAATATAATTATTTACTGATCGGCTCTACGCGATGAAATCTGGCACAATTGTGAAATTTGATTCGTTTAAGATTATTATGATCATGTTACATGTCCAAAGAGACTTTCACGATATGAAGTTAAATATTTCCAGTCGGATTTGGGTATGCAGTGTACGGAAAAACCCACTGAAGGCACATTTTCAGGATTATACTGGCCAGAGATGCTTATTATGTTTTATACAGATCAATGTGATTAATACCATCATACTCTCCTTTTGAGATGCAATATCGAGTGCTATGCTAACGAGGGAACCTAAGATACTGTAATGGACATGGTTGTTTGCATGTCAACCAGATCAAGATCATATGAAAATGGTACAATGAGCAAATACGTATGAGCTATGTTCACACCTTTTTATGGCATCGACTTGTGTAAGTTATATTCAACCTTCCATCTTTTCGGGGGCCGATACTTAAAAAATGGAATTAATGTTCATTTATTTACTGAGTAAACCATTTTTGTTTTGTCTTGTTTACTAACTAAATCTTACTATAATTTAAACTTCTAAAGGCAGTGAAATACAGAAAAATACCTTTATGTTTATCAGAATACCAACTAGTTTATATATATATATATATATATATATATATATATATATATATATATATATATATATATATATATATATATGAACCACAATATCATAAGACTCGTTAAAATAATACTAACATTACAAGATACATATGTTATGAAGATTTGCCTTTAGGCTTAACGAGTAGGCTTCTACTGTCTGGACATTATATCAATTTATATTATATCAAGAGTCAATAAATTAAGTGTAAAAAATCAAATGACTTTAGCTACGAGGATGTAGATACAAATCAAAGCCTTTAAACGCTGTTCCAAACAACCAACTCCCTGCAACTTAAATGGGATTAAACTATATAAAGATTAGTATTCGCCCGTCCTAGGAACTAAGTGTGAAATCATGGTTTTAATGACAAAAAGAATAGAACAGTATGAACAATGGGGTTGAGCAAGTTAAAAATGATTTATATACATAAATATACTAAGCGAGATGCAGCAGCAGTTTATAAAACACAATCTTTCAATTTGCAGGCGTGACACACAGAAATATAGATGTGGATATTTATATATAAACTGAAATTGTGTACTTCGAATGTATCATCTAGTCTCCTTTTCCCTGCCTTAGCGTCCCTTTCAAATAATTTTATGTAGTTCTCCTGGAATTCACTAGTCGACATTACTATGGTGGTACTAGTCAACGTTCGACAAGAGCCTCGTGTACAAATATATACTGCTCCTAAATATGAAAAAGAAAATAGATGGTTCGACGTTAATTTCGAATGACTTTTCAGACCTATTTAATATTTAGTATAACGTTTTATGTTACAAACTATACGACCTTTGATACATTGTGTTCAAACTTATGTAAGATATATGTTGTATAACACTTTCATCATTATCGTGGTCATCATTATCATCATAATTATTAACATTATCTTCATTGTCGGCGTTTGTCGGAGTTATCATTATCATGACCGTAAACATATTTACAAGCGTCTGCAAAAGGTTGACTCTCTATTTCCTAAGGTTTTCCACACAGTTCACTACGTTAATGTAACTCATTTCCTCTGCCTGGTCAACAAGGTAGTCAAGAGCCGGCAAGGTCCGTGTCCTGCCAATACCGGCACTGTGTGAATAGATAAACATACATCAATGAGCCGAAAACAGCACTTTTATAGTTGTAAAGAGAGCTTTCACAAATTTTAAACTAAATTTTGAAATAACCTAAATCAATATTTGTTTACATTACTCGAACAAACTATTGTTACATTTTATTTAAACCCAATCATCACCGTGGTACGATTGTATGGTTTTAAATTAAATAACAAAATAGAGAGAAAGCTAACACGGTTTGCAACAAGTTATTTAAATCTCCTGAATGCAAAGTGAAATTGTGAAAGGAACTTAGAGCAACATGCAACTAATCATTCAGTGGACACTAGTATTCATACCATTAATAAAATGTGCTATTATTCATACCATTAATAAAATGTGCGCACAGTAAAAAGTAACAGAGGGTAATCTAAATACGATATATTCTTCTTTCATTTAATTATACATATTTTAAAGAAAAGAAGAATACTACTACTGTAAAAAAAATCGCGACAATGAAGAAAAACCTGCAAATTTGCACTAGCTCTAAAACCCTGAAAAAATTTAAATCAATTAAATATCTTTGTTACCATTCTGCTGGGTGGATAACAGACAGACAGACATACAAACAGACAGACAGACAGACATATATAAAAATGCATTTCATTAGAATTAACAGAACATACCTTTTTTCTCAGGTCAAAGATTTTGTTCTGACCATAAGCAATTTTCTTCCCCCAATAAAAACAAGTTCCTGATTTTCCGAATGCTCTAAGTAATCCGGATTTATTTCCTCCAACGGTAATAGCATTAGACATCATGCTTAATTAAGACGCTTGCTATTTCTCCAAACAAATTTAAGCATTTAATTGACATCGATTATATGGACTCGCCTCACAATTAATACTTCCTGGTCAATACGAATGTAGTTCTAGTCTATTTTTAGAACATTTTCTCCTCTCTCTCTCTCTCCTTTTGGAGAATTTCACCGTGAAGTCATCTTTGGAAGAATTTTAGACATATGATTTGTATTGATTGTCACAATGTGGAAAGGTCAGTACTGAGAGATATATGTAGAGAACATATAGTAAAATTATTTGTGGTCTATGTCCTATCAGGGCAGTTGTTATTAAACTTAAATTGCTATAAAAATGTTATTATTAACGATAAACACACGAAATTTGAAGGTGTTATATATATTGACATTTAAAATATAAAACTGACATTTGAAATTAAAATAAATTTTATTTTTAAAATTTAAATAAAATTTTAAAAAACAATTAAACAATTACAGTTTGCTTTTTAAAATGCACATATATAATATTTTTGAAAATGATATCGAATGATAGCAGCATGTTTACACTCCTACACCATATACAAGCTACAATGATGGATATTTGTCAAATTTTATCAGAGAAAATATCTTTGTAAGTCAAAATTAGACATACATTTAAAATATGTGAAGACAGATTCTATTTTGTATTGAACATTGAAACTATTTATTAGGAGTCCACGCAGTTAATTTATGTGTTTATGATGGGGTGACTTCCTGAGTAACACATATCTACTTATATAGCCTTTAGTAATTGTTAACAAACATAGTTACAGGGTGTTTAGTGAGAGGACAGTGATGAAAACTTTATACTAGAACCTACTCAAGTTCTCTACTAAATCAGTTTAAACTTTCTGAGAAGAAAATGCAGGTTGAAGGGATAAAATATACTTTCCACATGTATATTTACCCTTGGATGTAAGAAAACAGCAAAATGATGTAAGTTGAACACAAAATGCATTCCATTTTATTATTCAATTTGGTTAAGATATTGATTAGTGAAGTGCAGCATTGTGGCCTGTATGATGTTATGGGAATTCTAATGATCCATCTTAATTTATGCATTGTTAATTAATAATATTTGTTAACTGACACTCTGAAGATTTCATAAGATATATTCAAACATAATTTGAGTTGAACTGTGTACAACTAATTTAACATGGTTTCATATCCCACATGAACAAATATCCACATAATTTAGAATGTTTGGGATCCAATGTTCACATTCAGTATATCATATAGGCTGACATATTACCTACAGTCAATCTGTAAGGCACATTTCTGGCTGTGTGAACTAAAAGCATCCCAAAATGTTATTTTACTCATTAATAAGCCCATGTATGGTAACATATTTCAATTCAGTACTTGGACAGAGTGCGGTATTGTAGTATCAGCTGATATCTGATTCTGTTGAACCATTGAGCCTAATAATTGGTATCAAACACCCTTAAAAATACACTTTAAATGTTCAAACAGATCATTTGAATTATGTTTACACATTTAATCATAACAAGTACATTGTATATGTCCCACATATGCAAATTTCCATTCTTGTTTACAACTTTTGGGGATCAGAATTTCACATTTAGTTTATGATATAGGATGTATTGGTACATCTAGTTGATATGTTTGGTCACATTTGGCTGTATTCTCTTGCAATATCCATAATTATTATTTCCTTCATGAATAAGATTGCTTATATTAATATATTCTTTTTTTACTACATTGTCGCTTGACTTTCCTGTATACTGGCATGTACTAATGTATCCACCAATGATCAAACCTCACTGTCCCAGCATTTCCTTAGTTATTTAACCTGTACATGACCAGATATGCTTATAGAAACTTCATATACTTTTAGGATCAATTTTTATTACTTTAATACATGACTATTACTTCACATTTCTGAGTGTCACTCTGTCAAGTTTAATATTTTTTTCCTATGCTTCCAGCCTGAATGTTATTTGGAAATCATTATATTCTAACACATTTTAACTTCATTTACATACATCTTACACTTTTCTAGATATAAGTGAAACATTTTATATCTTTTCAGGTCTGGGCTGGTATCTGGAACAACGTGTTGGAGGTGGATCAGCTTGGAAGCTCTCCAGTAGTTTGGTGGTGATAGCAAGGTTTCATACGGACATATGCAGTTTACTGCCATAAGTGATCATGATATCACCACACTAATATATAGCACCTCAAAGACATGGCTTATAATATCTTCATGAGAGAGATTAGCACCATTTTCAGTAAGGTAAAGCCTGCCTAAAAACTGTATTTTCCTATTTCATTGTCTCTTTTTGTAGTTATCGACACTGAAATGTAATGCAATTTTCCTATAAAACATGGAATTGGTCCCATCAGATGTTTAAATCTGAGTGCACTATTAGTCATACAAATAACTGCCTAAATACCTGACACAATAAATATAGAACATAGCACCTGTTGTTGCTTCTTTAGTGTGTACACCTATATGCACCTTGACAGGCATATTGCGGTTTGTTGCCAAAATCACTATGAGGTCATGCTACTTCACTACCCCTGGGAAAATGTTCTCAGTTACACAGACCCAAACTACCATTTATTTTAAATACCATTGATTGTTCAAAGTTTCTGTTTAAAATTTGTCAAAATCTGTTTTCAAACTTTTATGAAAATTTAATTTTTCAATAAAATTTAGTTTATTAATTTAAATGTTTATTTAAATTTCCATTCAAATTTTAATTGATCAATATGTATAAACTTTAAACATATTTTCAGACAGGCCTTATCTTCTAGTACAATCATGTTTTTACTGCATTGAAAAATTCCTATAATTAAGGAAGATATAGCAAATTTTACTTTTGGTTTCTCAAGAGCACTTGGATCAGCACGTGCACCCTGTGGAACACCAGCACTACACACTTTCCAGCAGGTGTCACATGTCTTGCATGCAAGGAAATTCAAAAGACTTCATGTATAAAGTTCAAAAAGGTGTGGCATTCAAATATAAATGTTTTACTAAAATTTGCCCCAAAATGTTGGGCCTGTCAGGACTCGCCTCACAATTAATACTTCCAGTTCAGTACCCACGAATGTAGTTCTAGTCTATTTTTAGAACATTTTGGTGGTGATATAAGAGTTATATTGATGTATCTTTGGTATGGATTTAAAGTTAATTGTTTATTCGTGAGAATAGGAGCTCTGAGAGTGGTTGTCTGTATGTATTTTGGCGACAGTGCACACTGTGTAATTAGGCCTTAGTGATGATCCGGAAGTGAAATCAGTGTTCTGTGTACATGCTGCTCTGTTTACAGTGCAGCTACGCAAAAAAATGCCGGTGAACCCTTGACAAGAATTTCACCGTGAAGTCATCTTTGGAGGTATTTTAGATTAACATATGATTTGTATTGATTGTCACAAAGGTCAGTACTGAGAAAAATATGTAGACAACATATAGTAAAATTATTTGTGGTCAATGTCCATATGATACACTAGTTTTGCTCACAATTCGCTAATCGTGGTTATCGTACAGTAATAATATCAGGGAAATAAAAATTCATGTAGTTATGTACACAATGATTAAATAATGCTCGCTATGCATTGTTTTGTCGAGTAATAATGACTAGGTATTTTTTTCCTTAAATGAATACAATTCTGCCATGCAAGTAACTGGACATACCGTTCCGGAAGTTCCAAGACTGCTAGTCCGGGATCATACAATCATCAATCATACTATCTTAAACATGATCTTTCGTTACTCTGTCATTATTGCAAGCTTTTCGTATATACTCCTCTAAAACTACTATGATGATTGTCATCGAAAAACTTATCACTATTACCCTTAAGATAACATATCGACATGAAGTTTTCATCACAGGGGTTTGTATTTTTGTTTATACCTGTACTTGTCATACATATACTATTATCGATTTTGTATATGAATGACAGGTACAGTGTACGAACAATAGCAACGAGGCCATTATGTCTTCACGAAATGATTCCTAATATGATCTATTGTTGTTGGTTTTAATGCCATTCTCCAGCACACAATAGGCTATCCATGTATTAATGGTGGATAAAGAACCCGGGAAAACCTTGGGAAAATCACTGACACACAAGAATCTACTGGCAAGCTTTCTTATATACCAACATTGGCAGAATCCAAGACTCGAACCCATGTAGGCAGGTGAGATGGCAGTGATTCGTAACGTAGACCATCTTAATGTTACCTAGTTGCAGAACATTAATTTCACATTTGTTTATATTATTTGAATACTGTAAATTGTGTATGTACATCAGTAGCTATTTTAGCAAATGACTATTTTGAGACTATCAGTATCAGTACAATGTATTTACCATGAATGTTCAATATGATTAATGAGTTTTATTCTGTGCTGTGTTGGATTTCAGACCTGTATTTTATAATGTCTCCTTGATTTGTTTTGGAGGAAAATTGTGTATTGAGTGAAATTTAGTTTTAACAATTGAACATTAATGAGTGTTTAATGTAGACACAATTTTTCTTAATGAAACAATTATCTACTTTTGTACCATCTATGACAAAAATAAAATAACGGCCTTGTGCATCATGTTCATGTCTAATTATATATTGTGTTCAACTTTTGCAAATCAGCTTCAAAATTTGGTCCGAAATGTTGTACTGATAATGGTTAATAACGTATTGTAATTAAAAGTATTTAGTAAAGTAGAAAGATTGCACATGATAATTCTTTGTAATGTTACTCCTGTGAATAGTCTTGTGAGTAAATTTTGTGTGATCACTATTATTTGATACAAGTTGTTGAAATTATTATTATTGCATATCATGAAAGCGTGAAAAGATAAGACTTTTTCAGACTTAATGGCATTTTTCAGCAAAAGATAGGCTATAAATGATGGCCAGTATAAGTGGTGAAGGAAGAACTGGGGAAATTTCCGGAAAGAATAAATGACCCACAGGAAGCTACTGGCAAACTTTGTCACAAACCCACATCGGTAAAGCACGAGACTTGAACCCGTGAAGACAAGTGAGATGGCAGTGATCCATAATGATGAATGCTTTAGACCACTCGGCCACTCGTGAATAAGACGTGTAACTTAAAAGGTGGTTTCAAAACAGAGAAATAATGCATCAACAAGTCAGGTAATTTAAAATAATACATAACCATATGTTTATGTACATACAAAACAAAACAAACGTATGTCTGACAATTTATTGTGAACATCATAAAACCAAACATGACTTATCTATTTCAATGATAAAACAGAAAATGTATTCCATGCAATATTGCTAAGTTAGTTAAATATGATAGTTTTACCTTAGGTATGCAACAGGAATATAGAGAACTAAAAGCAAGTCAAGTCGATGAAGGATGAACATTTTCCATATGCCTAGTTGTTTATGGTTTAATATTACAAAAGTAACACAGACATTGCTTACAAAAAATTTGATGTGTGCCATTTACCATTATTCCCAAGATCAAAGCGTGTTTTCTACTAATTTAAGGTAGTTGTGCATTCAGATGTTATTTGCAATTACACTCACTGCCTGTCCTCCAAATTGGTTACATTTGAATTACTATGATCAAAACAAGGCAACTCAAATTTTAAACTGCGCTAATTATTCAGGAGAGGGGATTGAATTGATTAGAAACATGTACATGAAATTCATGGTTACCAATGATAAACACCAAACATTAAACAATCATTCAATGGAATCAGGGTTAATGATCATATGTTAAACATTTACACTGATTTTTTGCAGTAACCAATTTTATATAACATCTGTATCTCTTAGAATCAATCAGGACTAATAAATAGAACAGTAATCTTCAAATTTAATGTTCATACCAACTCAGTAGATGTTCTACAAACATAAATAAATTGCACAACTAAATTAAATTATCTTCAAGGAAACTTTTTCCCTGCTAACTAACAAGTATGCATCATCCTAAAAAAGATTACATAAAAAGTGGTAAAAATTTAGTCTTCATCTTCTTCTGAAGCTTCAACTTCATCTTCTAATTCATCCTCATCAGCTTCTAGCTTTATTTCATCAGCAGCCAAATGAAGAATAATGTCGTCAATGTCTCCACCGAAAAAAGGCTCAGTCAGTTGAACAGTTGTGTGGAAGTTCAAGGGAATATGCTCAATGTCAATTTTTCCTTTGAACATTTCTCTCAGGTATGTCATTTTTCTCTCAATATTAAGACCCTCAGACAAAGGAACTGACTGGTCTACTCTGTTTCCATTTTTGTTAAATACTTTAAACACTGACTCGTGATGCTTCTGATAATATTTAACTGTGCAATTCATCTCAGTTTTTATCATATCAATATCTTCCTCACACCTATCAATTGTTTCAAGTAAATCAATCAAAACTCTTTCAACTTCATCAGCAACTTTTGGACCTGTTGTGCTAAGCTTTAAAGTATCAAAATCTAATCTCTCTGGGTTGGGTGCCTTTGGTCCCTCCTCCAAATTATACTCTGTAAGCATTCGCTTCAATGTGGAATTAACTATTTTCAACAGTTTTCCTACCCTGATTGCCACAGCTTGTCCACCTAAAAGAAATTAAAACAAGAGCTGAATCATAATTCTTTATGAAAAATCAAACTTTTTAAAAAAAAATATCAATAAGATATAAATGAATAATTAATAATATGTAACAGGATGTAATATGCTGTAACCAAACAGACAGTTTTATTGTGAATGCTCAATCTTCTATAACAAACTTTCAAATATTTCTTTATGAAAAATAAAGTTTCCTGTGTGATGAATGTATTTGTTCACGATATCAGCAGTGTGGCCTATCTCGTTCAATTTAACACATCTTTGAATATAAAGTTAGTATTGCATGCCAGTTTGTCAAATGTGTAATGTGATTGCAACAAGTCATTTTCAGCCCCAGATGATCCCATTTTTCCCGTATCAACAAGAATACAAAGTACTTAGTACATACTGTAACAGTCTTGTAGAAAGATGTCAGCATAGATACCGGCCACCTGAACAAGTCGCAGTTAGTTAATTTTCACACTTTAAAGAGAATGTTCTGATTAATGGAATTTTCATTGGGTACATATTCATTGCGTATGACCAATATCCAATATTTTCTTCTGAATTCTTTCATTCATAATAATACAGTGCGTATGTAAGGTTTTCTTCTCCATCTTTTGAATAAGTGATCTCTTAAGTGGTAGGTTGATTAACCAATTATAAAACATCTTGCATAAAGCAGGATATGCGTATTGTGATCAGGGATATACACATTAGAATACTTCATCATTCAAGTTAAACTTTTCAAGTATTTAATTTCCACAGCTACCACCATATTCAGAAAAAAAGATTTAGCTAAACAGAATTACAGAGGGACAGACGAAGATATGAACAACAAATATATATATATATATATATATATATATATATATATATATATATATATATATATATATATATATATATATATATATATATATATATATATATTTGAATTTGTTTTCCTGTGTGCGCTAATTTTGATATCCTAATATATACTACAGCACAACCTTCAACCATCTAGTATCAATCACTTGCATGAAAAATTTACACACATTTAAAGATACAACATTCAACTTTAGGAACGTTGTTCATACAATTGAATTTTTGTATTCAGAATATGCTCTCATTATATCTTAAATTGTACAACAACTGAATCCAGCGAAAAGTGTAACAAGTCAAAACATACATCGAGGCATAATTTTATATTACTCTCGTAATAAATGTCGAAGCCCATGTAAATATCTGCCTTGTTCGAGCTTATACTGTATGGTATAAATCAACCGGCGGTGTCTACGCACAATGTATACAATAGTGTGCGTTACAAAATGCTGAGCCAGCTCTATCTCGGTAACGTTTCAAATCAGTGATATTGTGTCATATTGATTCCATATGTATCCATCTACAAATATTGATCATCCGATTCACTGAGTTAATAGAAGGGGCTACTAGAAAAATAGTTACAATTATTGAATAAATACTATCTAAGCCTCTCAAACTTTTGAGATTTAATTCAACGTATGCAAAGGGGATCCGTTTGGCAGATTGACCTAAAGCGCTCTCCCTTACGGATCACTGCCATTTCACCTCTGTGTACGTGGGTTCTAGTCTCAGATTCGGCCAACGTGTGTATGTGAGAAAGTTTGCCAGCAGCTTCTCGTTGATCGGTTGTACTATCTGAGGCTTTCTCTTGGTTTGGTCTTCCACAATTAATACTGGCCACCATGTATAGCCAGCCCATCGTGTGCTGACAAAGGCGTTCAACGATACAACAACAATACATACATACATACATACATACATACATACATACATACATACATACATACATACATACATACCTGCTGCTTGCCTGCCAGCCTGCCTGCCTGCCTGCATGCATGCATACTTACATACATACATACATACATACATACATACATACATACATACATACATACATACATACATACATACATACATACATACATACATACATACATACATACATACATTGAAATAAATAATGATGATACTGATTACCAATTTAAGAACATGATGGCTTAAACAAATTTAAATAACTAAATCAACGTATGAAACAATGATTAAATGTGTAGTATCCATCAAACTGTTTGGGGGTTCATTGTATAACCCAGTGTCTAGTAGTGGATACCTAACATGAAGTATATATTGATTACCTCGTCTAATGTCATATTGTAGATAATTACTAACTTGATATTAACTCTCCATTCTTGCTTTTAGTGGTAAAGTACGTAAAGAACTTTGATGGAATGTTGCTGTTGTTCTATTAACTATTTTCAAACAAAGATGATGTTGCTACTAACTATCGTGTAGTATATTTATCTCCATAAATGGTATCAATGTGTTTTACACGGATAAAGTTACCGACTGAGAGTACCAACATATGATCATTAATATGAAGCAGGTATGAATTAAACTTTAAGCTTCCTTTACTAGGACTTGTGTAAACCAAATAACTTCGATACAAACATATATTTAATTAATTATATATTGATGGATTGTCACTGAAAGGTAATTATATAAGATTAACTTGACCGTGCAGGTGCCAACGTTAATGCTAGTTATGTGCATTGGATTGTCGAGAATTTATGCATGAATCGGAATCGAAGCGGATAAAGGAGATCGATATATTAACATCTGCTTTTTGCTGACAGACTTTTGATGCAGGTTTGGGTTACTTTATCAAAACATCAGGGGTTGATACTCATCATGCTCTAATAAATTTTGACGATTCTTCAATACATACATTGCACTTTTAAGTATATTATGTTCCTACTACGTGTGGTTGCAAATATTCGATGAATCAATGGGTTGTTTTCACAGACGTCACGATTAAGTAAGCAAATACCCACAATTCAACGCGCGCGCACCTTCTGCCGCCATTTTGAGTCGCTAACAAACCTTGTCAACATTAGTCATCATGTATATTCAAGAATAATAATCTGATTTAACTATCGATAAGGATATTTACTTCTTCGACAAAATACATAGATTATGCTTTAAATTATGTGCACTATAGCACAAAAATAAAAATAAAGCTGGAAGTTCCCTTGCTTATATCGAAAGATAGAATAGTAAAGTAAAACCGTAATCGTGTATATTATTGATATCTAAGAAATGCACTTCTTGTTGCTGTTTACAAATGGGCAATATTGACGTTTCTAAAAAGTAATTCGTATCATATCCCTAAGCTTGTCATCTTGAAAGAGTATTTCCAGATCATGATTTTTTGGATACAATATCAGTTACGAATTAAAATTTCATAGCATGTATTTTATGCTAGAACTTTTATGTACCAATATTTTTTTTCACGACAACATGTGTTTGTATCATAGAATATTTGAGAAATCATTTTAATTAGTATATTCAAATATTGTATTTGTCGAGGGGATGGTGGACGTAGGCTTGTACTAGATGAAAGCGATAACCGGTCAAAGAAGATTCATCTTTAGTGTATTCAAACGAAACACGTGTCTGACGGAACATGACGTTGTTTCGAATGTCAAAACGATGTTTTCCTCAAATGCTTTTAGATATATGAAATTGTATATAAACAATTGGCTTTTAAACTTTAACGATAATCAAATGCTTGATTTAAGCCCGTGAAAATCGAAAATCATTACATGTTTCCACTTGGTTGCATATCCATTTGTTTATGCGTTTGTTTATTGATCGATCTATTTGTTTAGGAAAGAATAACAAATATGGTTGAAATATAAATATTTTACTTGACGAAAACACGTAAAAGGAGTCACGCGATTCGATCTCGCGAGGTTGGCATGCACAACAGAATGTGATGTATTTTTATATTCTTACAAAATGAAACGTGCCGGTTATGTGGGATAGAGACTCAAAATGGCGGATATGGAAGTACACACGTTTTGTGACGTCACGTGAAAACAACGGATAATGCGTTGGTTAAAGAAGAACCAGTCAATGACGTAACAGAGTAATGTTTAACTTGTGACCCGAACTCATGTTTATGATTAAAAACAGACATACACAGCACGATGGAGTAAGAAGGCATATCACAACAATATTTTTGCTAAAAACATT
The DNA here is from genome assembly GCA_030141615.1 of Unio pictorum. Classification (NCBI taxonomy): domain Eukaryota; kingdom Metazoa; phylum Mollusca; class Bivalvia; order Unionida; family Unionidae; genus Unio; species Unio pictorum. The sequence goes on along the minus strand of JARLTB010000360.1, from coordinate 7,546,891 downwards.
TAGGGTGATGTATCCAATCAAAATAAAGCAAACCAGGAAGTTAAATACGCAGACACAATTAGAATGTTGTTAAACATTTAATGTTATGTAATTAAATTTATCCCGATTTTGTACTCGGTTAATTGTCGGATGTTTAAGCATCTTTCGTTTTTAATTAATACAAATTCCCACACTCTAATGGAGGAAGCAAATGTTGATAATGGTTGATTGTCTAGTAGTGCAGAGTTCGATCGTTTCTTCAGAAACAACACAGCGATCATTGTTGCAAGAAAGAACTCTCGAAATATATATGTCAGGTAAAAATGCTGTAACAGATTATGTTATTCAGTTTCAATTCAAAATATAGGCGCGTAGAGTGAACTTTGCTTTCCTTACTCGTTGTTGAAATTTAGCTCCATATAGACTCTAACGAAATGGTGTAGCAAAGCAAATGTGATTATCTTGAACGTCAGCATGAAGTGTTCGACATCACCTAAAATTCAGGGCTTCAGTTCGATATTAGAATTCGTTTAAAGAAAAGAACATTACTTACATGGATACAGAAAAGAACAATAAATATAAGTTGTGTTTTTTATCTGTATTCATTATTTCAATAAACTATGATCATACTTTTTCAACCATTTAAAACAAACTAATATATGTTAAAAGGTGTACAATATTCATTCACGCCTATTATTCATTCCTTGAACCTAACGAGATATGCCACAGTATCTAGGCATTGCTGACATTTTAAAGCAGTTTTTAAATCAAGAGGATACCTTTTTAGTCGACTCGACGGTTTGTGGCCGTAAATTGAAATTAAATTCGATAACAAATCCAACCATGAAGAGGATGGGGTTCAGAAAATGCGTTTTCTTTGCCTTGGCACTTTGTTTGTCCTTGTTTAAAGGCACAATAACACTTTATTGTTGACGCGATGCAGGTCATTTGAATTGCACAGAGAAGAAGTCATGACAGCCGATTTAGTGTGAAGCTATTGGGATTTAAATTCACGCCTTCGGTTCATAATTATTATAGAAAATTATGTAAATAATGCATGTTCGCATCCGTAATAGAACCAGCTATATTGTCACATGACAGTTAAAAATGTATCTTGCTATGGCAATTGAGAGAGAGAGAGAGAGAGAGAGAGAGAGAGAGAGAGAGAGAGAGAGAGAGAGAGAGAGAGTTTCGGGCTAAGAGAGGGTTACAATCAGCACATATATTTTCAATATCAATCCCCATGTTTCTCTGTTTGTCGATTAGTCTACTACCTGGTAAACCAACACACTGTGAAAGAATATTTGAGTAGGGGTCTCCTTCGGACATTCTCACATTTAAAAGCCATCGGTTTTAAGACCTTTAGTCTATTTATAATAAAATTCGAAACACAAGCATTAGATTGATCACAGTATGTGTGCCTCGTACTAAAGGAGTATATCCTGGAGACGCAGGTATTGTCGATTACTCAATGTATATGTAGATTTTACTCCCTCACTATGCGTTTGTTGTATCTTGTGCGAGTGAATGTGGGTGGGGATGGGATGAACAAAATGAAACTAGAAGATATTGCGATTAAATTGTGTGACATTCCAAGTTCATTTTGAAATATGGAGAAGGGCACTATTTGGATTCGTGACGGGATTTTACTTCGTCGGATCGCAATTTGACAGCTCAATACTGTTGATATATCAAACTGATGTATAACAGCACAGGCCAAACAACATATAATGGAAGAGAGAGAGAGAGGGAGAGAAAAATGAATCTGGAGCAGACCAACATTTTATAGTCATGATTGACCTGCTTCAAACGTCTAATAATAATTAACAATTGGTATGTATTAGGTCATATATATATATATATATATATATATATATATATATATATATATATGCAAAGACGTTAATGAAGAGGTATCACAATTACATCTAACAAAAAGGGAATAAGGCAAATGATATACAAAAATATTTATAATAATATAGTAGTTCATATTTTAATGAAAATATTAACATTTTCTGAATAGATGTGTTTAGGCCTTTTCAGTTATTAATAGGTAAATACAAGATTGTCAGATGTAGATTCTTTAATTAATGTGTACTGAAAAGGCAATTGTCCATAAGACAGACGAGACAAACCAATATAAGAGCGTAACGCATTATTTAAACACACATATAAGAATAATGTTAAACCAATAAAATCTTTTGCCTACCTTCGGTCTGCTCTATAAAATCCTTGCTGCCAATGGAGTCTAGGAGACAGTGTGCTACAAAGAGCCAGCCACATGTGTCGTCTGATAATGAGTACTTGAATTATACTTCCTGCTTTAGATCAATATCCTAACCTGACCAGTGGAGAACTAATAAAAACAAAATAATGTTCCAAAATATGATAGTTTTTATTGTCATCTGCTATCATACAAGCGAAAGCAGTATTTTTGTTGATTTTTGTTGCACAATTATTGGCATTGAGTTTAACATTTAGGTGGCTGTATCATAGAAAAATTAGTTTGTATTTTCCCATAATGTTTCACAGTTCGAGGAATATATATCCTTAGTAATAAGATACCACGGTATATTGGCATGTTAGGTTTGACTGCACTACCCTTTTAATACTAAACCAAATATACAGTGCATGTATGGCTTCAACATCATTTTCCAACGTCTAAAGGTAATGAAGACAACACAGATAGGAAACATCGTTTTAAATGGCTATTCCTTACATTGTCGTTGTATCATGCATGTAATTCGTTATGCGAACAGTACAAGTGGAAAAAGGGACGTTATGTGAGTTAACCTAGGCTATGCAAAGTCACAACTATAAGAACCAAACTAAATATTCCTTGAAATGGAGGACGTAGAACAGGAGCATGCTGCTAGTATGTAACCCAAAGGCGTCAGAATAGTAAAACATTAAAATAACATTTTCCTCAGCCCAAACGCAAATATAAAGATATGGCCTGGATGTAACACTTCACAAAGAGAAAGTGACATATTTTCAAACTGTACACTATTGTTAATTTCTTAATTAGGCAGTACGTTTGTACATTTTGGATTGCATTATTGATTGCATATGAATCTATGTAAGACACAGTAGTCCCTTTTACGAGTGCTCTTAAGACTTACCTGTTTCGACTGCAGGGACAAACTTAGCGACCTAATCATGTTTTGTATCTTATATGTTATCAGCGTGTTTTTATGTTTTCCAATTTCATTGTTTTTTTCATTTGTTGTTCTGTAGTGTAGTCATATCATTATTGATGGTGTAAAGCGCTTAGAGCTTCCAAAGATTAGGCGCTATACGAAGTCCTCATTATTATTTTATTATGATCTATGGTAATACATCCCACTGTAACCCTCGCTCGGATTAGATAAAGTATTTAACCAATATTAGCATAGTACACGTAACGCTAAGGAGTTTTCTCTGCTACTTTAATTTACATATTAAAATCATTAATAATGATAGGAAATACATGTTTACAAATCTCACTCTGTTTCTGATATTGTGTTTATATATATATATATACACATGTGTGTGTAGATACTTTAGAAAATTTAATTAAAACTGATCGTCACTATTGAGCCTACATGAAGAAAAAACTATCATGACTATAAAGACATAATTAACAATAATTTGCATTTTTAAATTAAAAAGTTTAGTTTAATTCTTTTTATTCTTGAAACTACGTTTAATAGGGAATTCCGAGTTTTAAGATATATATGAAGTACCTTGAGTTGTCACGCAATAGGTGTTTATCTAATACAGGGACACAATCGTTTTAAACCACTCTGGCATAGAGTACAGACGTCGAAATGTCTTGACGCTTGATTACAAATGTCAAGATCACGATTAAAACCGCAGGAGTTAACAGATATCACAACAACTATTAAAAGCGGAGGCTTAAGCGGGCACAAAACTGTTCATTTTGCCTCAAATAGTAAACATAGTTATTTGCAAGATCTAGACTTTTGGGATGCTTGCTGTTAAATGCATTCCGTCATTTTTATTCATTTTTGTATATGTTTGCTTTTTGTTGTAAAAGTAACGTTGCTTTCACCTTTTTTCCATTTCTACTCACATCAATAAATGGATGCAGATACGCATCATGGATACATAATTGGATGTTTTTCATATCCAATTGATAATTTGGTTAAACTATTGTGTAGCTGTTTTCGAGATTAGGCCATTTGAAAGTTTATGTTCTTTACCTTGTGTTGTTTTAGTATGCCAGGCCGTATTTAATTGTCGCATTTGTTTACCTTGATACAATCAAATGCTGTCTGGTTCTTTTGACAACTCTCAAATAACATGAACTCTATTTTTAGAAAACATGTTCGTTAGTAACAGCAGTATTTTCCATATATACGAGTGACCTCGCTACAAGGATGATTATTTAGTCCTTGGTCAAAATTTAACTGCTCCTTTTCTAAAGAAGCATAATTAAGTTACAACCTTTATATTATTTAATTATAGTCATGTTTGTATGATAGAGCAACTCTTTTAAAGTGTTGGAAATGGGCTTTGTGCCATGAATCAATGTATTTAATTTGTTATTCGTATATATATCAAACATAATTATTTCGTCATGCATTCTGAATATTACATTAATAACTTTGGAGGCCATTATATATTAAGTACTAGTGATCTATTAGATGTCGCCAGTATCATCGTAATAATATAAATCACATAAATAACCCTTAAGAACATTATCATCTCTAATAAATTTACGGGGTGATTTAACGAATACTTGCCCAAAGATCAACTATGTAGAAAGTCTTTGAGATATCATTCACACTATCTTCATAATCATTAGAATATTCATTAACATTGGAACTTGTTGATACCCAGGTTGCCTATAACCTATAAAAAAGGTGTGCTAATCAAAGTCTGTTTATTGTCTGTTTATTTTCTGTTGATTAGTAAACAAAACAGTACCCTTGGTCATTGAAGCCGTTTCTCATCGACATTACGTTGTTGCTCAACGCATTGCAATTTTTATAAACATTGCAATACCGTTAATCATCAGCCTAGTCACAATACCTTACAACTGATCAAACTTCAGCCAACATATACTGATATACAGAACAGTTCTGTTCAAACTGATCCATTAGGGCGTAATATCAATGGGCCTATTGAATTGATAAATACATCATATAGCTTTGCTGGCTTAGGTGTTGCTTGTGCAGAGAAGGCAAGGACGGCACTATCTTTGTTATTTTATGATAGTTTTGATTTCGTGATGCTATTGTATAATACAGTATGCAATGCAATGACGTATTCATATTTTGTTCCGTGTCACACAATTCATAATATATTGCTAATCTTTAATGGTCAAATAATGAAGTGAACATGTGCTGGTTGTGGAGCAAATGCGTTTCCGTTATAAGTGTTTTAGGTAGATCGGAAAAAAACATGACCACACAGGGCATAACAAAACACCTTCTTTAATGTATTTGCTGTATTAGCAACGCTACTGGGTACACGACAGAGTACATATTCTGGAGAAAATCTCATTCATGCTCATAATTATAGTCAGTTTGATTTACGGCTTGATACAAGTGTTGATCTAACAATCATTCAGGACAAAACACCATTAAATCGTGTTGAAGTTGCTACTTATAAGATATGCACAGTACGTAATAAGATGATATCAATACGCGTTTAGCTACCGACGCGGTGCGCATCTATGATATGAATATGTTTAATCCTACACTCAAGAATCGAATCTCCAGACGAATCTTCAAATGTGTTTATAAGGTCAATCTTGTTTCAGGAGGCAAAGCATCCCATGCAACATATATCCTGTCGTGGCGTTAAGTATATTCAATAAAAGAAACCTTTATTAAAACAAACATTGTAATTGATAAGGAACTACGAAAAGGTGAGCGCTCATTTCTTTAATATGATCCTTTACAGAGATGCACCTACAAAGACGCGTTACAAGTTTTCGAGATTGCAAACGGATATAAAAGCCAGGGCCATTAACGTCAAAATATTCTGCAATTATCTCAGAGACGTTGTTCATGCTAAAGGACTTATTGTATATGTTAACTGCATCGTTGATGTTAACCGATTGCGGGTTGGTGTGGAATATAAGAAAGTCATCACGTCATTATCACAAAATGTAAATGCACACATTATATGGTCATTAGTTCGATTAAAAATTAACAATGACCCGTCAAATGAATTTAGGAATATGTAACACAGCTTCCAGTAGCTGCAGTACGCAAATATATTACACGTTCGGCTAGTTTACCGATGAAGCTGTACTTCCGTACAGGTTTTGTATGTCAATACATACACGACCCAACCAACCAACGATTGCCTCAATGTGCATGGATACAGGTTAATAGCATTTTAATACGTGATTTAACTGTTAGCGGAAGCAGCCTCATAACCATCTACATTTGGGGTTTTGAACGTGTATATTTGCCTCGTGATATTAATTTCTGCTTGATATAATCTCTTACTAAATATATGTAGGGAAATATCGGTGAGTAATGGTAACTCGATTTTGGTTTATTTGAGCAACCTATCTGAAAACATTCGGGTGATGAGACGTAACATGCAAACTATAATTTGAGCACGTGCAATACATTGTCACAATATTTCTTAAACACGTCAACAAGCAACAACACAGTGGTAAGTAGATATAGATCGTCATAGTCACCCAATATTTTGTATTCGAATGTGGACCAAACGTTTCTTGCGTGCGTGCACGCAGTCGCTGGCATAAATATCTGCACTTGACAGCGATAAATAAATAATAATTTTAATCATAGTAACTTGTCCCAGTCGCTCAAGTACACGTACGGATTTGGTTACTAGAAATGATGTATATCTGTACGTGTACATGAGCGACTGGGACAAGTTAATTTTCAAAAGTTGTACCCTGAATAATACTTCTTTGTAGTCGCTCCCTGTTTGCTACAGTGAATTAGATTATTACTATATATCAATAAAATTACACAATATATGCAATCGCACACAGCAAAAATATCTCGAACAAGATTAAAAGATATTAAGAAATGTGAAAGGCGAAAATTCCAAGAAGGTCATAAATCTCATGTGGATTTTATAGAGTTTTCAACAGTTATTTAGATTTGTTACTGAAACAACTAAACCGCTTCTTCCGAAGAGGAAGAAACATAAAGATATTTATGTTCAAATGCCTCAACCACTAAAACATATCGCTAAAGAGAACAGATACTCATGAAGACATAGTTGAAAATTACGTAATACATGTGCTGAATGTGCTTTACAAGTAATCAAAGGAACTGACCCATATTAATGTCCAACTTTTGTTGTTGCAACTTATAAAGCAAGAAAACAAATGTTGAAACCACACCATGGAAAATAAATAAATAACAAACATTCAACACTGGGCTGATGTTGTTGTATAACCTTTAAATTAACAAAGGTAGAATCAACACACAAAGTGAATCGAACAATAGTTATATTGATGCGAGAAACAGTGTGTATAGTAATTATGAAGAACAAAAACAGAAAAACATTAAGAATATAAACAACGAAAGAAGGTATGAAGAGCAAATCAAAAGTATGAAATTCTTATATCTGTTCAAAAATTAATGTATGAACTTAGACCTGGAACGTATGAAAATATTAAAGCTATGGATGATGATCAATTAGCTAAATGCACTACAGACGATTTTAATTATTAGTCGATTATGTTACCAAACCATCGAAATTTGTACGAGGATGATTATTGTACCATGATCTTTATAAATCGTCATAATTATGTTGGATTAGTAAGGGTGATTCGGATTTGTTAAATTCTTTGCAAAAGAAATATAACAAATAAAAGCAAACTGAAAAGAAATTGATCTATTGACAATTACACTTATCGCAACATCTCAACATCGTCTACTACACCAGCCAGTACAGTGTTTGTACAAATAAACTTTTAATCCTCCGGGTTTACTTCTTATTATTAATTAGAAGTATTATATATTGGCGCATTTGGATAAAGTCAAATATCGAGATTTGTAAAACCTAGCTTTATTGACCATTGAAAGACGGAATATGATTGGATAAAGAGTGTATACAGTGTTTGCGATTGCTCTTAGTTATTAAACGTGATATAGACAAACGAAAAACGGACGGAATCGATGACAAATGTCATGCTCCAGTACAATCAACCGGAAGTGGTACTTCATCAAGAGGAAGTGATCTTATTTCTTGTCCTAATAATAGTTTTTCTAACGTTGATCGATTAAAAATTTTGATTGGAGAAAAACGAGCTGGAAAGAATTCTCCAGAAATAATGAAGCAGGTGATATTTTTCGACGCTTAATTATTACTGGTGGTATAATGGACGTTCGCTTATATATGAATATATCTCTTATTAATAACATCTTTGATTAATATCACAGTGATTAAATCAATAAATAGTAAATACGATGATCGTACATGATTCTCAATGTGGACCCGTAATGGTTCGGCGACAAATTCGCGATACCAACCTATAAAGGCAACTTACAGAGATGAACTCGATGATGTTGTTCAGGGTTGTTTTAGAACAGTGACAAAGAAAGCATTACCATTGCGAAGTAACGTGGACCAAATGTTATCGATAGTATCGTGATACAGTTCCTACTTATATTGGTAATATTTCCGGTAGGGTGTACTCGGTTCCCATATCGGTACATTGACAAGTGAAGCTGAACCGTGGTAAGCTTTTATAATTCCTTTAATCGATATTTAAACGGTACTTGACCTGGTTAGGTGTCACGATCCATACCACGTGGTAATATCGTTTAGGCATCCGATAGGAAATACGGTCCAAATATTGTTGATTGTAACAATAAAATAAAGCATGTTCGAAAACGTTTGGTGAAGAAAATGTTCAAGGTCGCAATAATCTAATGTCAATAAGGAGAACACTCGCCAGCATTTTACAGGCTTACCAGGACACCAAGCAGATTGGACGAAAGTGAGATGTTAGCATGTTGACATACAAAAATTAGACCAACCGCGTATTCTATATCACGTGATCAAGTGTGCCACATCAGATTAAAACTATATATTAGGAATTTGCAAGAAAAAATAAAGTGTCTTAAAATTTCTACATTTTCGCAACCTATTTTATGAAATTGAAGACTACAGGTAAATCAATAGAGTCAAAATAAAATCTACAATAATTTTGCACTACGTATTCAAGCAGATATATATATATATATATATATATATATATATATATATATATATATATATATATATATAATCTTTGCATAGCTTTCATCCGTATGTTAAGCACGCATCATACCCAAAAGTAATTACTAAAATGATTCATGCCATATTTACATGCTCAGTTTGAAACCATTGAATAAGTAATGATACGATATGTATGTATGTATGTATGTATGTATGTATGTATGTATGTATGTATGTATGTATGTATGTATGTATGTATGTATGTATGTATGTATGTATGTATGTATGTACGTACGTACGTACGTTAACAGTTGTCGATAAGGTGACTTACAATATCCAAATCAGTGACTCTATTCAACGGTCTTATCAGTTTTAGCGGTATACTATAGAAGGCAATATGGTATACGCTTTTATCTTCACAAATTAGGCTTTAATAAGAAATATTGGAAGTTACGCTATGAAACAAGTGTTTCGTTTACAAATTTGAGGACGTGAAGGGATTTATTATATTACTTACAGTTTCGACTCTCTCATGAGTGTGTATTGTAAGTGGAATTGCCTATGACTGGAGAAGAACATAACGCTACTTCTCATGTAGGTCGACACAAAGTTCTTGTCATCATGCATAACTTGCTCGTTTATAATTAGTATTATTTCATTTAGACGATTGCCTTATTTTGTAACATTGTCGTTTATATTATGAAAGCTCTAACTTTAAGTATCTTTAAGTTCCCCAATAAGGAAATGAACATTAAATTCATATTCACGTTATTGTGCATGTAAGTGCAATTCTCAACTCATACCACCACTCAGACTCCATTCGTGGCCTATTTAGTATTAGACTTGTTCCTTGATTAAACCAGTGGGTTTGAATCACTAAATAGTTTTCCATATATTACCTACATTAATTTATACAAGCTGTACTCAGACAAACGTTTCAATGGTACTAGGATTAATAGAGGTGACATTTCCATAGTAATATGTTAACACCCGCTAACCTTTTTAGGTATTACATTGCGGTTCTTTATTATGCAGTTGGAATGCACATATTGGGGTCATGATTTCATTTCCTGGTCAACATAATGATAATTCGTGATCATGTGTCATACTTAGTTTACTTGTGCTCTTACACAACACTGTCTTCAAAGCCATCCCAATCATTGTATTGGTGAGCATCAACGCCTGAAGAAACCCAGTGAAACAAACACTATAAAGTTATAACTACTTCCCTCTATTCACCACTTAAAACATGTTCTTGTAGACTGCCACATTACATTATTGCAACTGTAACTAAATACTCTCATAGGTTACCCCAACGTAGACTCCATACATTTATCTGAGTTTGACATTTCCTAGCTGTATATATATATATATATATATATATATATATATATATATATATATATATATATATATATATATATATATATATATATATATATATATATATATATATATGGGGTGTGATAAAACTTATACATTGATCCTATCAGGATGTGATTGATACCATTACATCTATTTCTGATTATGCGCAGCTACCACCACATATATTTCTGAGTTTACGGCTGATGAAACTAATACAAACGACAGCAAATAAAAATATAATTTGCTTACGAGAAACTGATCATCTTCTCAAAGGTTCATCTTTTTCATTTTGAACTTAACAGCTAAAAGGACTTAATAGGTACCAATGTTTACAACAGTCACTCAGTTGAAACTTCCTATAGTCTTGTGTATGTTGTTAAACGTGATATAACAACTTGATTGTCAGAGGGTGGTAGAGCAATAATGATTACCCTGGCATGTATACATATCTTAGTGATATTGTGTTGTCACTTCTCACTAAACCATTATCTTAAAACATAATCATTTTGAATCAGCTGAATACAAATTTCCAAAGATTGCTGTTACCAAATTACAAGAACGTCCATGAAACTTAATATGTTTAAATTACATCCTAAGGTTCTTCACTTCTTTAAATCTTTAAAAGTTGTTTTTTATGTTTGTTTTTTTTATATTTTTACTTTGCTTTTTGTCTTTTCACGTTATATGGTAGCATATGTGGATAGCCATTGTATTAACTAACGTCTATAAACAAATATATTAAATATTTATAATAACAGCAGTATTATCTTTCATTTGAAAATTTACCACCCAACTAAAATGTTAACAAGTGCTTTCTGTGATCTGATATTTAGCGTTTAATCTCTAAAAATGTTTATATCCTCTCCCATCCCACTTTGCATTTATGGGTACATTATATTTGTCACATATTATACAAAACAACAGGTTGTTTGAAACAAGCAGATGTCCATGGCCCTCATATTGAAACCATCATTGTACTTTTAAATTAAAAACTCTCTATTATGACTAACACATTATATACAAGTGTTCCTATTTATCATAGTTATCTTTTCAATGTAGAAATAGTTGTTCTGCTTTGAGCCACAGTATCCGTTACCTTTGGCAGTTTGACCAAAACATAATAGGGTTCATCCTAATTCCAAGACTACGGCCTCCACAAACGGTGATGCAGATGTGTTGTAGAATGAGTCCTAAAGAAAGGTTGATGATCAGCAATTGGATGAACCAAATGATTCATTTATAACGATTCAATTCACCTATCAAATATGGGTCCCACATAAAAACTTTGCTTATTTTTTTACATCACATTTTAAAGCTTTATCTGCAAAATACATTTTTGTAACAACAAAGTCTGAACCCAGTACGTACGAGTTACTCGAGACCCGTTACCTAATGTTCACAAAAAGATTACTCCCAAAATGTACTGTTTGGTACAAACTGACTAATTAATGAATACGGTATCCTAAGGATTTTCTTTTATATGATTTAACAGCCAGTGAATAGCTCATCAAGTTGCCTTTCTAGCTGGACTAGTTTTGTATTGATTTGTAAACTTAATGCAAGCATAACAATAACTTACACCAAACATCAACATTAACTTTAGGGAAAGTGCTGCGGGCTGCTGACCATCAATGTTCCCATTATAGAAGATTTTCTTGTTCCGGCTGTCCTTCATTAGAGTTAGTGTAATCTCACTAATGCGTTAATGCAGACCATCAATAGCGACTACTATGTATTAGTTATATTATTTGTTAATTGTATGGTTCCAGACTGAGATACAAACCAACATTTGATGCTAGAAACAGCTCTGGACGGACTACTAATACATTTCAGTGTTTTCGGGTATCCTTCATAAAACACCATGATCCACTTGATGAATGCAAAAATGTCACATTTTAACCAATCGCTGAAAGAAATAGAAGTTAGTTATTCAAGATCAATGCAATTAAGTCTAAAATGCAAAGTGAAAAGGACTTTAACAACTGTCAGAGTAAAACCATTTTTGTATCCCTAATCAATCCCAAAAGGTTGGCCTATGTTCTGCAGGTTAATTCCCTTTAGAACACATACATGTAGGGTTAAATTCCATGATGATTGATTTACAATAAGCAAACCTTTGTACATCTAGGACAGACCTAAGCATGACATTGTTTTGTAAATAGGTAGGCATTGTACACTTGGTAGTTTACGAATGTAAGCCTTTGAATACAAATTAATAAACATTTTGAAACTGTGCGCATATTTGCGATACTATATATTAATGTTGGTGTCGTTTATCTTCTGTTCTAGACATGATATTTGAGTACACAGGCTCGCCTTGCTCTGTTGACTTTGCAAACTAAATGAAAATGAAAATGATTCACTGTTATGTTCAATATTTGTAGCTGTCTCATATAGTACCGATGTTTTGTATATGTGGGCAAGGAATTCATTTGATAGAATATTAGCTTTATATACCCTAAACGTTTTAATAAAAATCCTATTGAAAAGTCGTGGAATCTTGATCGTCTTGGTTCTTTTTCTTTAAGGAAATCAATCAAACATAAAACATATTTAATAAAACTACAACAACATTTCCAAGGACATGTTCTTGATGTAACTTTGCCGCGAGATGAAATTTTTAAAGTAACTGAAATATTAAATCAGCTTGTATCCAAATAGGAGTATCTCAAAGAGAGCTGTATTCAATCACTAGTTTAGAATAGATATTACTTAGACAGCAAACAAATGTTTCTAGATGCAAATAAAAAAGCAGAAGCTAGTCTACCGAATTTCAAGTTTTCCAGTTATGACGCAGACGAACGAAAGAAATCCGTTAGTGATTTCATCGATGAGTAATTTCCTCGAATACTCGCCGCATGGAAAAAATAGCAATACAACAGGATAATACTCTCAGATACAATAATGATTTAAATTTAGTGACATATATTACCCGGGAATGTAGATACAACTTCAATTATCGCAGTCGCCTTGTGTGTGATGCAGTTGATGGAAGTTATCAGACAAACACACAAATATCCAGTCAGTCACAGTATGGATATATTCTTTACACTTTAACTCCTCAAGTATCCCCTGGAAGTTTTATCACTCAAGTACCAGTTACCCCGTGTATGTACGATGCCATAATTCATTACTAACTAGAATAAATTTGAAACTTAATGATTAAAACGCTAATTTAATTCATTTATCTCAAGAAAAAATACAAAGTCAGTATATATGATCTGAACCGCAAGGGTATATATGATTCGGAATAATACTAATTATGAAAACTTTCCACACAAAATCAATCAATATGCACGATTGTTAGTAGTAATTACCCTATGAGAATTATCAAATCGGTCTGTGCGGTTGGTTTTGTAAGGTAATTACCACTTCAGAATTAGCAAATCGGTCGATGTGGTTGGTTTTGTAACGTAATTTATAATATCATAATTAGCAACGCGAACGACTTTTATTATTTTACTAGCAATTACCCTATCAGAATGAACAAATATGTCAGTGTGCAAAACGTATAATGAATGCAATATTTTCAGTCGCATAATACAATTATTATTATATATTATTGTGAAATCAATCCCTTGATAAAATCAAGGTGCACGATTTTTTTTAGTTAATACCCCATCAGAATTAGCAGCGCTGACAATATTCGTGTTTCTATTATTAATTAACCCTCTCAAATCAAGCGCGATGATAGATTTTTTGACAAATACTTCCGGCAAATATAAAAATCTGACAAATATTTCCGCAATCTGACCAAAAAACATCACAAAAACACAAATGATAATACTTTTAAAATATATTTTAGTATCAACACGTACTAAAGATTGTATTTTTTTTTTGTATACCTTCGTTTTCGTTACTCAGAACTCGCTTATATTCTCGGAATTAGTTTATATAATCTGTTTAAGCTACCTAAACTTTATATTTTTCCTTGTTTGACATGATTTGATAATTCTGGTCTTATTTTTTTACTGCGAAAAAGACGGGATTAAACTTAATTAATTCGCTATTATTCGCTAAAGATGAGTACACCGCCTATTGGATTTCTTGAATGATTCTATACTGAAACGGTAGTATATACTCGTATGTTAATGTAAATTTTGTATTTACTCAAAATATGAGCGGATTTTGTCACAATTTATTTTATTCGGTAATTGCATTCCTTGTGTTTTCAAATTTATAATAGCAGAAATTATAACAATGATATTTTCATAGTTCATTATATAATAAATACACATTTGAATAAAAAAAAGTTAAAATAAAGATATGGACAGCACAATCTTCATTACCCCTAAGGTGCCCATGACATCTTAGCAGGACATAAAGATACAGAAGACAACACAACTCCATTAAAACCCCTAAGTTGCCCTATGACGTCTTAGTAGGCTCAGGCTCAGCACGAAACACAACCCCAATGTGAAACCCTAACAGTCTAGGAATCTCAGGAGGGCATGTTTGGTGAATGACGATACACAGTACAGTTAGGACGGCATATTCCCCATATGAATCCATAGATTGTATTATGACACTAGAGCAAGCTCAATGAATAAATGAATATCTACGGTATTTACAGTTGTATATTATAGTATTTACTGTTATATAGAGGACGGCAAAAATATGTTGACATGGACCTTCTCTATGTTCAGCAACACATCCACGTCGTGGTGATAACGTGAGAGAGTGTGGTTTTCAGTTGAATTTCGTATGATTGAAGAATGGAGCCCCAAAAATAGAAGTGGGTATACGCACTATAAATGAAATAATGCCTGGAAAGAAAGAGAAATTTTGATTCGTATTACTGCTGAAAAAATCTAAATGAAGCAAGAAACCTGACAGATGCAGACTAAAAGGATATTGTTTTTGTAAATATTATATAGCCAATATTAATGACAAATCCTACTGATTTTTTGAAATGACAGTGTCTGACTACACCATACGAGATGCTTCGTAGTTCTTATGGGATGCGGTTGAAATTTATATATATATATATATATATATATATATATATATATATATATATATATATATATATATATATATATATATATATATATATATATATATATATATATATATATATATATATATATATATTAATTTGTTTAAATCATTTTTTATTCTAGATTATTATTATTGTTTTATCATAATACCATTCATGGTTTCTTTATCGATTATCACCACACTGGTTTCCATGTATGCATGTATGGATGTATGTATGTATGTATGTATGTATGTATGTATGTATGTATGTATGTATGTATGTATGTATGTATGTATGTATGTATGTATGTATGTATGTGTGTGTGTGTGTGTGTGTGTGTGTGTGTGTGTGTGTGTGTGTGTGTCTGTGTGTGTCTGTGTGTGTGTGTGCGTGCATGCATGCATGCATGCATGCATGCATGCATGCATGCATGCATGCATGTATGTATGTATGTATGTATGTATGTATGTATGTATGTATGTATGTATGTATGTATGTATGTATGTATGTATGTATGTATGTCTTTCTGTCTGTATGTATGTATGCATGCATGCATGCATGCATGCATGCATGCATGCATGCATGCATGCATGCATGTATGTATGTATGTATGTATGTATGTATGTATGTATGTATGTATGTATGTATGTATGTATGTATGTATGTATGTATGTATGTATGTATTTCAAACACAGATTTAGTACCAAATTTCTAACATGACCAAAATTTACATCAAACACATATAATACATCATCTTTATATGTGTATCTATCAATATTTATCAAACAACAATTTATAAACGTTACTTAGACCGAACACAGCATGACTATCACGAAGATAAGACGTATAGGACAGCTCGGGACCTCAACCACGTGTAACTGTAACCTGTGTCTTATTTTCGGATCCGCCTAGCCTCACTTCAGTACAGCCTGCTTATCCAGCCAGCTATTCATTCAGCTATCACCACCAGCTTAAATCTACTCTTCCCTTCAGCAGCCCGCCTCGGTGAAAGCCTTCATCTATCAACATTTAAGGAAATCAGATACCATTGTTAAACCTTCGTGAATTAAAACTGTTATAACATTTTTCTTAGATCTGCCACTTTTTATATAACTACTACCGCTCTTTGCTTAAAACGTAACTTGCCAATTATTGTACTTTACAAGACTAACAATCACATTAGCAAACTAATGGGTTGCCTTTGAAACACGTTATTTTCCATACAATCTCTGAATCGAAGCCTGCAATCGTGTATTAATAATTCAAGCAAATCAACTATCTATAATAACATACCTAAAATTATCTAGTTCACATCAAGACACGTTTAGCAAATTATGATAACCGTTACCTCTAGATAAGCATTTTGTACTTAAATACTCAGTTTAATAGCTCACGAAATATCGAGTATTCATTCATTCAAAATTGACCAGGAAATGAAATCATGACCCCAAAATTGAACCAAACAACATGGATTCAAAGTCGCTAAAAAAGGTTTCCTTGCTAGAAGCCGCCTGAGCTGAAATGGCAATCTAAATAGGAAACAGGCTGAAATACTAAACTCAAACTATGAGAAAGGAAGCCGCAAACGAAATTAAGATAAGACAAATAATTACAAACAATTCACAAACAACAAAGGGGTTACAGTAGACAAAGCTATATGTACATGCATATGGAGAGTTGGATAAGTCCATAAATGGATTAGGCTTCCATGTAAACAATATCTAGCAGAATCATCATATTCGTGTGACAGCGTCACCCTTTAACATCACAATTATATAAGTCTATGATCCAACTACTGATGATGATGATTAAGAAATAGAGGGGTTTTACAACAAACTCCAGGGTATAATAAAGATGGTAAGTAAAAAAGACATCATCCAAGGAGATTGGAATGCCAAAGTTGGCAAAGATGCACTAAAAGACTGGAATGATCATTGTGGACCTTCTTGCAATGATCTTACTAATGAAGGAGGGAGATAGCTGCTCGAGTTTTCAAGCTACAAAAACTTGGTACTAGCTAACACTTTGGGCCAACATAAAGCTTCACGATGCTGGACATGACATGCACCAAATGGAACCCATCATAACCAGATCGACTACATACTGGTTCAAAACCCTCACCTAACTGGCATCAATAGAGCGAAGACAAGAACGTTCGCAGGTGCTGATGTTGGGCGTTATCACGACCTTGTCATTATGAACGTCTGAGTGAGGCTGACGAAAATTAACAAGCCTTAGAAAATCAGGCTCAAATTCAACCTTGAACAACTGAAGGACCCTAACATCTGCAACTCATTCCAATCCACAACTGGATGCAAATTTGCTCCACTTCTTGCGATGGATGTTGATGTAAAAGTGATGACAGACACTTTCAACACAGTAATGACAACAGCTGCCAAGGATATCATTGGCCTCCACCACCCAAAGAAAACACATTGAGTTGCAAAAGGAATTCTGAATCTGTGTGATGCCTGAAGTGACCTCAAAAACATAAGACAAACAACAGGGGCAGTGGAGTACCGCTAAATAAACAAGAACATCAGAACGGAAATGAAGATTGGAGTGGATAAAAGTGCACAGAAATTGAGAACACTTAGATAAAGGATAACAGCAAAGGCATTCCAAATTGTAAACGATCTCACCAGACAGAAGATACAAAGAGTCAGTGCCATTCGAGATGAAAATGGACATTTCCTCACTGAAGCAAGTGACATTGCAGTAAGATGGACTGAGTAAAGAACTCTACTTCCATCCGTCAACAAGCGACCCAGAGGTGCTTGAAGTTCCAAACTCCACAAATGATCATGATTTCCACATTCTCAAAGAAGCGGTTGAGTCAGCAATAAGAGAACGGTAGAATTTAAAGGCATCTGGAGTAGACAACATCTCAGCTAAACTTATCCAGAATGGCGGGGAATCAGTGATAGAGCTACTAACACAATTCTGCAACAAGATCTGGCAGACAGGCGAATGACCAACACATTGGACTCAGTCATTGATTATAACACTTCCCAAAAATGCAATTTTCAACTGTGCTAAAGTTACAGAACAATCATTTTGATCAGCCATGCTAGTAATGTGATGGTGAAGATCAGCTTGAACAGACTGAATCCACAAATAGAAGATATAATAGCTGAAGAACAGGCAGGATTCCAGATTGAAAGAAGCACAATATAACAAATATTCAATCTATTGGTTCTGTGTGGAAAGTACTCACAGTATCAACAAGACATCTATCATGTGTTCATAGATTTGAAGAAGGCGTTTGACAGAGTATGGCATAAGGCATTGTGGGCCAAAGTGAAAAAGTACAACATGGGTCAAAAGTTGACCAGCACCATCAAGCAGCTACCATGGAAATAATTGCTCAATGTTCCGTGGCGGACTGGTTCAAGACAACAGTTGGAGTACTTAAAGGATCTTTCCTGGCATCTACATAGATCGTATCATGAGTGAAGCCATGGAAAACCACTGTGAGACAGTCAGCATTGAAGGGCGCAACATCATCAAGCTACGCTTTGCAGACGACATTGATGGTTTGGCAGACAGTGAAGATGAGCTTGCCACCTTAGTGAAGAACCTGGATGAAACATCTTCCAGATCTGATATGGAGATAAATACCGAGAAGACAATGCTGATGACAAATAGTGGCAAATAATTCTCAACCAAAATTAAAGTTAGAGGACAGTAACTTGAAACAATGGGCCAATTCAAATATCTTGGTTCCATAATCACCGAAGCAGACATTGTGACACGAGCATCTCAAACAACGGCAGCTATGTCAAAGTTAAGACCAAATTGGAGAGACAAGAATATCTCTCTGAAAACTAAAATCAGACTGTTGAGAGAACTAGTCATCTCAATCTTTCTGTATTCATGTGAGGCCTGGACCCTGACGCCAGAATTACAACTAAGAATCCAGGCACTTGAAATGAGATGCTACAGAACCATCCTTGGCATCTCTTACACGGACCACATCACAAATGAAGAAGTGCGTAACACCATCAGGCACATAGTAGGCCACTATGAAGACCTCCTCACCACTGTCAAAAAGAGAAAGCTGAAATGGTATGGCCATCTCACTAGAGCCAACAGTTTATCCACAACAGTACTGCAGGGCAGTAAACAAGGTGGCATAATGAGTATTTAGAGTATTTGTGGAAAGTATTCATCGACGAGATCGTTTTTTGATTTTTTAGTTGGTCTACATTATACCAGGGAAGTTTAAATGTCAAAATTTTCTCTACGCGTATCTTATATATTTTTGCAAATTCTGTTCTTGATTTAAGATTAGCAGCATTTAAGACAGTTTGAATAATCCATAAATTAATACTTCCATGTCAGCGTTAATTTGATTACATTTTTCTATGTATTTGATGATCTCATCTCGCGGGGGATTCTTAGGAAAGTTTTTCTCGCAATATATTTCTATATTTTTCAAATTCATTATTTATTTTTATAAAGTGTTCATTAATCTTACTTTGAATTGGTTGAAACTATCCACAGCTTGGTTCTTCTAAAGAAACATAAAACTCCAAAATTTGTATCGTATGATATCATTGCATCATGATATGATTTCTTATCAGAATTATAATCAGATTTTTTGGGTTCTGGTGGTATTTGTAAGGATGTCCGAGGAAGGGTTTCAGGCCATCCTAGCACAGTTCTGATTGAGCTCTGATAGATGTCTACCCGGATATTTTTATCTCAATCGCGGATGATAGTGTTGGTTTATGAACTGTTATAGCAATTTTTCGATTCTTTTCCGCTAGTTGATTTTATTCTGCGCTGTAACTCGTTATTAGTTTGTTCAATTTGGTAGGACCCTGATGGTAGCGAAACAACTTTCCAGTCTGGAGTACCATCGGGTTTATTCTTAGTCGCAAACACCAGGAAATTATTCGGTTGTTGACCACCGAATGATACTGATCTAATATTAGGCTAATTGTGGTATATTCGTAAGTTCGATAGTGCTATTTTCTTTACTGGAATCGCAGTAGGGAAATTCACACTGAATTCAGAACCCGTTGAGGTTATTGAGATCATGGTGGCTTAGTCAAGGATTTTAATGACAAAAATCATCTATGAATTTAACTCCTCGTAATCAATTCTTAGATAGTATTGTTCTATTCCGGTTTGTAACATGTTGATTGGATTATTATAACTCAATATTAGGTTGTCTCTGGCAATCTCATTTTTTATTAAATCATCAAAAAAGTTTGTTTTATATTTTTTCTAGATCGTCATACAATTTATCGGTTGGTCTATTATGATGAATACAAATTACCCCATATCGTGTTTTAAAACCTCTGATATATTTAGATGTCTGAAAAACTAACATTGCATTAGCAGTTTCAATATCTGGAAACACCACAATCCTTTTTCGTATTAGATTAATGCAAATTGTTTTACTTGCCAGTGTTGAAATATCACAGTTTTCTCCGCTTTCATATAAGAGGTGTTCTGTCATTTTTTAATGCGTTTTATATTTCAAATTTCATCTTAAGAAAATCTACTATGGTAGGAATTGTTTTCTTCTTTTGGGTGTGATACTGCAACATTGCGCGATATCTTGTTCCACTGCATTCGATACAAATTTGATATTTTCCTTTTACACCCTTATCACATCCGGACGAGGACCGGTCTTACAACTCTGTTTCGACATGACCGCATGAGGACCACAGAATTCCCCGTACGAACTTTTCCCACAGGGTATTTAAGACCCTTGAAATAAGCAACGACATTTGTTAACAGCCAGTGCTGGATTTGGCATTGTTATATAAATAATGATATATTTTTAATATTTAGTATGTTTGAGGATTAACTATTACTTGATTAGATGATAATTTTATTGTGTAATGGAGAGGAGGATTATATCGAACTGACATTGAATCAAACCAGCCCGGAGATGGTCTCGGAAATATTTGAAAAAAATCAAGATGATAGCACGGTCGATTGTGCCCGGCAAGGAATGTCTTACTTGCAGGAGTATTATAGGAGATATAGCGAGGCAATACACTTCCACGATAAGAAGTCTGCGGTTGACGCCCTCACAGTGAACAATTACCTCGATGATAAATATTTCTCGCGTGGGATTATTATTCAACATCTGAAGAGATTCTATATTTTTATCAACGAATATGATATTATGGATTTTATAGGACAATCAGCGGTCAATGAAACTATTCCTCGGTGGAGACTTCGAAATCCCGTATTTGATATTGACTCAAAGAAACCATCCGTGGATGAAATCGTCAATTATTTCACCGGGAGTTCTTCGAATTTCACTGATGATATTTATGTATCCGAAACAACGAGCGGTTATCACGTCCTCGTGAAGTCTTCTCCGGTTGATTTTGAAACTCATAAGTCGCTGATAAAGAAATCCGCGGAGGACAATCCCGCCTGGAATATCGATATACAGGATGGTCTTCATAGCATCAAACTCAATAATACGAGATCAGCAAAATTGCATTCGAGGATTAAAAAACTGATTCATCCACATAGATCAATTTACAAAATTGATTTATTGGCTTGTCCATGTTGTATCCAACCGCGGTATTTGAAAATCACAGATGATATTTCCCAAGATTTCATCTCTGGTGATATTCCCAGGGCTGATATTACTAAAATCTCCATCGCGGATACAGGACAACCGGACCAGATCACTGGAATATCAGGTGGGAGTGAAAATATTATTTCGTTATCGAGGCAGCGAGGATGCTATTGTAATATTTGTCAGCGATGACACGGATACAACGAAATTTACAATTAAGTAGAACCGACATGTGTGGATTGTTACGCTGTAGTGTATTCTGATTGTTATCGCGTGGGATGTTTCCGCGCTTCCGACAAGAAATAACAATCCCGATCACCATCAGCGATGACATCATCAGCGATGACAAGCAAGAGTATTTGAAATATATAACGAAATCAAATTATCGCCGGATTGATTATCCGGGCCAATTTCCTGATAAAACTTCAGATGTGTTATATACTGAACCCCAAACACACAACTCAGGCCAGGTGTGTAAAATCATTCTCAACGAAGGCTACATGAATGGTTCTGCATGTGGAATGGGGAAGTCTGAGTCTGCTTGGAAATCAATCAGACCCGATCAAACCGTGTTGTATTTGTCATACAAGAACACATTTGCTGAGAAAATCCGATCAGACTATAATCTCGAATCGTATAATGAAATCTCAGGAGACATTATTTTCCCATAGTCTCTGTGTCAGGATGATCTAAAAATGTCCGGTATAGTTTCTGTGGTACGCATGTTTTCACATTGTCAAATAAGAAACTCGTTTGAAGGAAAACAAGAACACACCAATAAAGTCTATAAGGCTACAGATTGACTGTGAAGAAACATCAAAATGACTACTCAGCATCACACATTAGTGAAATAATAATAATAATAATAGTAATACAGACTTTGTATAGAGCCTTATCTGTAGAATCTCTACGCAGTTTCATCATCATCAGTATCTTGACCTAGTGTGGTCGTGGAGGCACTGTGTTGCTGAATATCTGACCATTTCCCTCCACTTATCTCGATTATGTGGCAATGCCTGTATCTCCACAAAACTGTTCCTGGTCTATTGTGTGATGTTGATGTTGAAGTTGTCCTACGTCTACCTCTCCTTCTGCCACCCTGAACACTGCCCTGCAGTAACGATGTAGAAAGACTGTTTCCAGTTCCTGTTATCTGACTTTGATCTTGGATGAAAACTTTGTTTGCCACTATGTATCATCCGATTTGTCTTCTTAGCACTTATCTCCATGTCAAATCATACTAAGTTGGCAAACTCGTCTTCACTGCCTGCCAGTCCATCAAAGATGTCTGCGAAGCGCAGGTTGGTGATTTTACGCCCTCCAATGCTGACTATCCTATAATCGTTTACCAGTACTGCGCTCGGAGTAGATGCTGAAAAGCGTGGGTGACAGAAGACAGCCTTGACATACTCCAACTGTTGTCTTAAACCAATCCCCAACATAACCTTGAGGTTTATCAGCTAGTCGTTCTTCTGCTTGTGGGTTCAGTCTGTTTAAGATGATATTTAGAATCACCTTACTGGTATCCCTGATGAAACTGATAGCTCTGTAACTTTAGCACTCTGTCCACTGTGTTGCCATTCGCCAGTCTGGCAGATCTTGTTGCAGAGTTTAGTAGCTATATCACTAATTCACCACATTCTTGATAAGTTCAGCTCGGATGTTGTCTTCTCAAATTGCCTCCCCATTCTTCAGTGCTCTTATTGCTGACTCCACCTCTTCTTTGAGAATGGGGAAATCATCATGATTTGTGGAGCTTGGAACTTCGAGCACCTCTGGGCTTCCTGTGGGTGGATGGTTGTAGAGTTTGTTTTACAATTCTTAGTCCATCATTTTGCAATGTCACTTGCTTCTGTGAGGCATTTTTCATTTTCGTCTTGAGTGGTACTGACTCATGGTTGCTTCTGTCTGGTGAGGTCTGTCACAATTTTGAATGCATTTTTGCTGTTATTCTTTATCTGGCTGCTCTCTATTTAAGTGCACTTTTGTCCGATCCACTTTTATTTCACTTTCTTCAAGTCTGTTTCTTATATTATTGTTTATTTATCCGTTCTCCATTGCCCCTGTTGTGTCTCTGGTGTTTTTGAGGTCTCTCAAGGCATCACACAGATTCAGGATCTATTCTGTAACCCAAGGTTTGTCTTTGGGCAATATATGCAAATGATGTTATTGCCAGCTATTGTAATGACTGTGTCACTTTAACGTCAACATCCAGGGACCGGAGCATATTTTCCTCCAATTGTGGCCATGATTGACTTGCAGGGTTGTTCAATGTTGAATGTAATCCTGATCTTCTTTGGTTTGTTAATTCTCACCATACTCACTAGGAAGTTCATAAAGACGAGGTCGTGATAACTCTCAACAAGAGCACTTAGGAACGTTCTTGTTTTTTCTCTATTGATGCTAGATCGGTAACAGTTTGGGACCAGTATATACTAGATCTGGTTATGATGGGTTCCATTTGGTGCGTGCCATGTCAGTATCGTGAAGCTTTATGTTGGCCTAGTGAGTTGGCTACTACCAAGTTATTGTAGCTTGCAAACTCAAGCTGTCAAACTCTCCCTTTTTCATTGCTAAGCTCATTGCAATAAAGTCCAAAATGATCTTCCCAGTCTTTTAAAGCATCTTTGCCAACTTTTCAATTCCAATCTACTTGGACGATGAGGATGTTTTGTTTTACTCACCATGTTTATAATACCCCGGCCTTTCTTGTACAACTTCTCTATTTCGTCATTATCATGATCTGTAGTTGGAGCATAGACTTGGATAATTGTGATGTTAAAGGGAGATGCTTTTAGACGAATGGAGATGATTATGCTAGATATGGTACTATATTCAAGCACAGATCCCTTGATGGCTTCGTTTACAAGGAATCCTAAGCAATTTATGGACGTGTTGTCTTAGGGCTTTCTATCTTATTTCACAGAGTCCCATGATTACGGTACTCTAATAATATGATCAACAAAAACATTTGAAGCCCAATGTGGCCGTGTAGTCTAAAGCTAATATGTAAGAATGCTGTGAGTGGCTTCCTGTGGGTTGGCTGTTCTTACCAGGGTTTTCTCTGATTCTTCCTCAACCATTTTGTTCTGGCCACCATGTATAACCTATCCTGTACCGCGAAATGGCATTAAACTCCCAAACATATCCACAACCAACACAATGTATATTATTGTGGAAAAGCTTATGACTGAATATAGCATGGCTATCAGACGATGAGGAGCCCAAATGCGTGCATCTAACATTCACCAGTTACTACATCAAGTCGTTACATGGTTTAATTCGTAATTAAGTAAAATATCTTCAGATGGTTCATGCTGGCCGTTTATTCTTAAATATACTTCAGAAACACCCAATTGATCAAATATCATATGGCTGCGTGTTTGTGATTTCAAGCGCGTATAATCCTGTCGAGCAACAAATATATGTTGAGGCATAGAAACACCCTGCTGTAATTCCATATGACATAACAATATATCATCAATATTGCTGTTCATACTAGGCGTCGTTGTTGTTAGCCATGATAACAATGGTTTACTGCCTGTACTCATACATTACCAGCAGCAACACCATCGCCTCGCCAGACTGCATAGACTTATCAAGGCTGCTAGGTTTTGATACGCGGCTTGGTTTATTCTTTACTGACATTCGCGGGCAAAATTTCCGAAGATGGCAATTATACTGGGTTTTGTCGTATTAATCGTTTTTGTCTTTCCTTGGCTGCTGACAACGCATTACTGGCAATATTACCAATAGCACCAGAAGCGTTTTCAACGATAACATTAATAGGTTTTATCGACAATTGTTTTGCGATTGATGTTATTTTGGGAGGCATTCTTGCAAATAACTCTTGAATACCATCACAATCAATAACTCGTTCCATAAACGGGTAATCGCGAGTTAACTATCCAGAGGACGGTTGGTTTATAATGGTGATATATATATATATATATATATATATATATATATATATATATATATATATATATATAGTATTACCATTATATCTAATCGTGATGATAATTAGCCACCGGTGATGATCTGTCACTGTGATAGCCATCAACGAGTTCATCGATAAATTCTCTATACACTCGAACTTCCATGATACCACCTTTAAATAATCGTCTACTGATATCAACGGATTCATTATTTATTTCCGGAGAGTTATTTCCAGCTCGTGCAGCCCCTATTAAAATTTCTAATCAGGCTATGACGGAGAGAAAAGTATTAGAACAAGCAGCAAGACCACTCCCGCGAGTTCATCTCGGAGAAATACCACTACCAGTAGCACCTTATGCATCATCATATTCTTCTTTCTCTCTTCTAGGAGATTTTTTTTCTTTCCGTTGATCGTTTTCTGCAGAAAACCTTTACAAATATGGATCATTCCTACCAATACCACACCTCCTCATACATATGTTGATATCCTGGTACAAAATCAGAAATATTCGAATCATCTGCAGTATATTCAACTAATAGATCATAATCCATATATTTAATTTTTTCATAAATTCCAGTTTTAAGTATTTTTAGTAATTGTTGAACATATGTAAGAATGTCTCTCTTTTGTGGTTTCTGTAATTTGCTTCTTTTCGCTGTTTTAGTTCATTCATTGTTTGCCCTTTTTATTTTTCAGATTGACTATACATTCTAGCTAACACACTGATACATGCTATATACATATATATATATATATATATATATATATATATATATATATATATATATATATATATATATATATATATATATATACATATATATATATATATATATATATATATATATATATATATATATATATATATATATATATATAACGTTTTGTATCAACTCAACTTTTTCTAGCGTTAATTTTAACATGTACATCAGCCCAGTGTTGCATATCTCTAATATATATTGTTATATTCCGGTTCCAACATACTTTTTATATATTCATAACGGTTAAGAACAAAATTGATTAAATCACCTGAATCACTTTTATCATTTGTTGTTAAAGAATCCGCATTACATTTATTACGTAATTCTTCGAATATTTCCTCTTCGGTTTTCTTGAACCAGAACGAGATCCTACCGGTTGAAGTACTTGACTTGGAAGGTTTTGAATAAGTATCGATGTTTCTTCGGTCCTCTCAGTGATTATTTCCAAGTCGGGAAGAACACCTTTTAATACTTTTTTCTCCATCTCTCTTTGCATATAGAACGTCTTTAGTGTAGTAACCTGTTTGAATAATTGTTCAGCACTTGACAGCAGGAGTTGGTTTGAAAAATCCCAATCGAGATCGCGATTTAGATCGAAACATATATAATAGAATGTTTAAATCTTCACCCGACAATTGATATACACGTCACCAGTGCTCAAATATGAATCTGTAAGCAATTATCAATTTTATTCCTATAACGCAATACAACCAAATGAAAGAGGGAGAATTGAACTTCAAGTTCAATATTCAAGTAAATGTTTTCTACCCGCTAAAACATTTATTGGGGTAGAAGGAGAATGTCACAGAATTAATATAAAAAAATTGTATTATGCCAAGCTACTATTTGTGTTGTGCATGCGTACAGCGCTGTCTGGGATGAACATGTGTTTTTTTTTGCAGACGAGCGACGGAACCAACATATGTCTAGCCTCCGTAAACTATTTGCTGCTACGGACATCATACTAACGATATGCCTGGTATTTTACGTGGAATATTACTCACTGTCCTATTAATTTAAGCAATATTAAGGTATAACCGAGACAGTGGTCATTTTGGATCTGGTGAAGAGAGCACGTACTTTCACGTGATATTTCTAAAAGTCATTGGGTTGAGTGTTAAATTTATATTATATTTGATATACGATGTTATTGAGTTTGTATTATATCATGTAATGATTCATTTATTACAACGCAGATTTGTAACGTTGTGATTTGTGAATTTCAAGTTGAATGTATTAGCATTTCCAAAAACTCATTATTATTGACAGTTTGGTTTTATTGTAGCTTACGAGCTTACGAGGTGACGGGCTTGCGAGTTTACGAGGTTACGAGCTTACGAGCTTAAGAGGTTATGAGGTTAAGAGGCTAACGGATGTAACGAGACTGATGAGTTTAGCTAACGAATAGAGCTATATAGATGTCTATATCTATATACGTATTTTGATACATGTGGTGGAGCCAAAACTGTAGACGTAGGTAATACAAGAGTGATGCATGCTGTTACATGTCATCCATCATTTCAATAAACCTTGTAAGGTATCATCAACTTCGGTTGGCTGGCTAGATTTGTATACTTTGGTGTCATCAGCGTCCAGTTGGTAGGACACTGCATTATGATCATCGACACTTGAGAGTGGTTGTATGTACATACTGAATATAACAGGTCAAACCACTGATCCCCGTGGAACACAACAACATACATCAACTGGGTTCTAATGTATTTTACTTGCAGATACAATTTGTGTCCTGTTGACTAAGTATGACTTAAACCACATAAAGGCTGTACTGTATATGCCAAACACATGCAAGCGACAGTAACGGAATATATAAATGTATTTTGCGTCGAAGTCAGCATTCAAATCAAGGAGAATGAGGACTGTACTATTTCTGTTCTCAAAAGCAGAGATATTGTCATTAACTACTTTCGGAAAAGTAGTTTCGAATTTTGGGAACAGCAACATGCAGAGTGTATACTGCTAAAAAGACTCTTTGTTGGTGAGATACGGGTTAGAACACTTTTTCTACTATTTCTTTACATGAAAAGGAGATTAGAAATTGGGGGGGGTAATTATTAAAATAGTTATGATCGAATGTTGGTTCCGTTACAATGGCAGTTTTGAAAAATGATTGGCATTCCACGTATGGGAGATATATATGAATTACATCGGGTGTTAAGGAAATATGAGATATAAACACTCAAGCAGCAATAATGTGGAAATAGGATCAAGTTCACATGACGTTGGTGTACACTTTACCAAACTTGCACGCACTAAATCTATCGAGACATGTTCAAATGTTGCCAATGACTGTCTCTAAAATTCTTTATCGCAACTATTTAGGGATGAAGAGTCAATTTAAATTTGTGTTGTCAAGTTTATCTCTAATGGTTTGTACCTGTTAATGAAATAAATGTGCAGACATGTTTAAACGGTGGACTGGAAAGAAGGTGATTTGAAGTGGTGTGCATTTGTTCCCTACAATTCTTTTGACATTAGTGTTTTCGTAATGTGGAAGAACTATTTGGAGCTAGAACTTTCCGTGCTCCTAGCACTCTAGTGGGCTGATTTCGTTGCATGGACTATTTTTGTGACATTGTTTTTAGCGGCTACAGGTTTATCCTGATGAATAGTGAGTCTGGTAGAAAGCCTCTCAGCTTTACGGCGGTCTCATTGTGCAGTGCGAAGCTTTTCCATAACATTGTTATACCACGGAGAACACTTTTGAATTGATGCTGTGCACTTGGTGGCTGGGCATGTTTCTCAAGCAATGAACGCAGTCAGTTTTCAAAGTCTTTTGCTCTAGGAGGGAAGCGACTTGTTATGCTTGCTTGGAAGATATGCGTTAGTTTCGTCCTATTTATCATACGAAGGTTTCTCTTATTAGCAAAAACAGGTGGAGGGTTAGAGTCTGATGGCATATAATGCAGACAGAAGTGATCGGATGCAAGTTCGTACGACATAAAGGTTGACCGCATAAGATTAGCATCAGGTCTATGACAAATCCAGTCAAAACAGTAATGATGTTTATGGGTGGGTTGGTTAACTGCCTGTGTGAGGTTGACAACATGAATGGAATCTAGTTGTTTTTTTGTGTATGGGTTTTGAAGACAACTACTTGATTACAACGATATAAGCAACATAGGAAGGATCGTTTTATGGTCCATACATATAAAGGCTTTGATGGCAACAAATGCATAGATAAATTAACATATCGTGTACAAAGACAAGAATAATCACAATTTGCATATACGTTATA
The DNA here is from genome assembly GCA_030141615.1 of Unio pictorum. NCBI lineage: Eukaryota > Metazoa > Mollusca > Bivalvia > Unionida > Unionidae > Unio > Unio pictorum. The sequence goes on along the minus strand of JARLTB010000360.1, from coordinate 7,516,882 downwards.
TATATAGATATATATCCATCTACTTAAAATACGTACACTTTGTCCAAGAGCAAATACTGAAACAAATTGAAGCAAGAATATTCATTTTATTTATTGGGATCATTGTACAATTAGCTGTGATAGGACAAGTATAAGATGCATCCTTCATACAAACATTCGCCTGATTAAACATCCATAAAATCTACAATTTATAGGTTACTTGCAAGTGTAATGAGTATTTATATGACGATACAATTACCAGTACACAAGGCTATTTCCAAATGATTGATACTAATTTAGTTATGAAAAGTAAGACATTATATGGAACTGCTTTAATTTGACAGAAAAGAACGATCATCACATGAACATTTATACTTGCAATGATTATATAAACTTGATACATATATAAAGTTGGTTTATGAAACAACAAGTTAGACCTCGCTTGACAGTTCGAACTTAGGGTATATCGCTATTGTAATTTGGGAGAATTTAACTTGAGGCAATGTAATGCTATTGTGTTAATTTCGGTTTCGGTTATGATACTGTACTCCACATCTTGTTACGTATATTTGATATAAGTCATTTATATTTTTTATTGTTTTTTGTTAGATTTAAATTTGGCATTTTAAGTTTAAAGATTCGTTCATGGGAGGGGGTGACCTGCACTTTACAGAATAAACACCAGGTGTTGACCTCATTTCTGACCTGGCTTTAGAGTTGTAAACAAGCTTTTAAAATGACTTATTGATTCCAAGGACATTATGGAGTTTTGTATAAACATCTTTCTATTTTAGTTGGTCATACGGTGTTTACGTGACTTCTTAAACGTAAATGTGTTCTGAAAGATTCTAGAAGATAGTGACCCCTTTCTTGTTTACGTAAAAACAGCTATATAAACTATGTTTTGGAGCGAGCTATTCAGTAGAAAATTGGGCTGTTAGAATATTAAGTTGTGTCGTTTTGAGTTATTTTAATTACCTTGTACTGGAAATTGTGTCAATTCGTTTGCATCAAGAGGAATTATTTTGATATTTATCTGGAAAAGAATTGTGCCCATAAATGTGTATTAATAAGAACTGAATTCATCAAGTGACATCGTCTTCCATATTGGATACTTTGCTGGAATTCGAACTTAGAATTTATTTGGACATTTTATTATCAGGACTTTTGCAATTTCTCTAGTGTATAATATTTTGAATTATTTTTTGATTAATTTTGGATTGTTTCTTAAAACCGTAAGTTTATTTTTTATTTTCTGAAAATATTATTTGTGCTCAATATATTGTTTATTAAGTTTTACAAGCTAGTTATTTTCACTCTTTCTATATTACTGTTGATTCGAGCCTAAGCACGTAACAGTATTCCAGCCCTTGCAATCACAGATGCATGAAGCGATGTATAACTTGATTTGCAGTATCGCACTGAACACGTACTTCAGTACTAATTCTACGTAAAGGGTCATTTGGTCAAACAGAAGGATATCACAAAGCGTAAATATAATCATTGGTAGTTTAATAATACGAACATATCGAGAAACAACCTAACCTTGTGAGCTGAGCATTTTTCATTTGTCACTGTTATTGAAATCCATTCAGTATTGCAAACCACAACACCTAGGTGGCCAGCGTACGGCAGATGGTAAACGAGTGATGATACTATTGGTGGCATATCATTTACTTCCATGCAAAATTAGCTTTTTGATTTATATATTACTTTTTTATATTACAATACCGACAGTGCTCTTGTTAATTGTTTCAAACAATATTTATCAATTAAGATATATAAATCGCAATCACGTTAGCATATATACAAAAACCTACAGACATCACTGCACTGCGATCAACCGAAATAACAAGCTACACCAAAAACATTGACGTGTAAATGCAGTAATCACATAAAATAAAATGTGCTGTACGCATTGGGTTTACGTAAGCGAGCATGTTCAAGATACTTCACCATCGCGAGTTGTATGAAAAAGTGCGAAGTTTAGCGTTTCTTTTAAATACAGGAAAAAAAAAACAGACATATAATTGAATATGTAAGCTAACACACTAGTCACAATTTAAATGCAGTGTGTACAAAAACAAAAGGTAACAACATCCGAACAATTAAAAATTCTAACGCTATTATTATATTCATTATATTACACATATCTAAGGGTTCAGTGTGATATGAAGGTATGTGCATATTAGCAGTATCTGTAATAAAATGATGTACTATCTTGCATGAAATCTATTCAGGTGTACAGGATTATACATGTAAATGATAATGTATTACGTTGTTTTTTAAGAGAAATATGAACATGTTTCCCAAGGTCACACGATACATCACAAACGTTCTCTCTACGTCTTCGCTCCAGGTAATTGCATTATTATAATATGAATTTGTATATCAGGCACGGTTGCGTAAAAAAAAGACAATTCATGTGTGCAAAGATTTTGGTCAGTATGGACAGGTGAAAACGGTTCATTCACAATCCTGTGAAATTTGAGTAGGTGTCGAACAGGTCTATGTACGCCGAAACAGCATCATAGCAGAACTTGTACTGATCCTGAAATAGTTAAAATTTAAAATCAGTTTAGTCTGTAACAGTTTTGTCCGCTTAATAAAGGATTTTAATACCGCTCACCTAATGCATTTAAGATATTGATTTATTATACAGCTAATACTATATCCGTTAATATTTTACGAGGAGTGTAGTGACAGATAAACACACGTTTCTATTCATCAATGCATATATTTTGATATTTTAATTTGAATTAACTTATACTCTTCTCGTGTGCTTCTCAGTTTCCTTTAGCTACTTACTTCATTAGAGATCTCCATAAGGTTTTATTTAGATGTGTGTTGGTTGTATCGTTAGAAAAACATACTAATAGTGTGTTCGTGGTTATTCCTATCACATTTGGAAACAACTTATTCCTGAAGACAACAAGTAAATGTACTTCTACACAATAGTTCATCTTATATTTTTTGAACGCGATTATACCCATTATTGTTATTTGATCGTCTTTGCTATAATAAATAACACGGTCATTATTGTATTTCTCATTACTATTTACATTTGGTGTCTTAACGCGTTCGTATTATAAGTTACAGAAAAAGCAGCAGAGAGGGTGAACCCTACAACGAGCGTAAAAGCGTCGAAATCGTAAAAGAGCGTCGAATCATAAAAAAACGTCGAATCGTAAAAAGCGTCGACAACCAACGCTTCCTCGTCTACGCCAGCGTCGTTGTCATTCACCCTCTCTGCTGCTATGGGTTAATAATTTTTTTACTAGTTCAACCGAATATTTGATCGAGTCCGATACGATATCGTGTCCGAGGATCGTGTAAATTTATTGTTATAAATCCATACGGGGTTGACAGAGCGTTACTAAAGAAATTTTTAAATTGATTGAAATCCATATCAGAGCACCATGTCTGCCAAATATTTCTTAATTATGTGTATCAACGCCTTTAAACATAGCAAGAATATTACAGTTATCTCTGATCACTTTTGGAATCTGAGTGTATCGTTGAGTGACATATATCACGTCGGTGTTTTTATGCCTGCCTCTGGAAAAGATCCTAGCAAGATGTTTTTGATTGTCTAACATCACATCGTCGTATACGACTAAATTATTAATGTTCCCATCAAGGTCATCCACGGATGGTGCCTCGTCAATATCAGTTATAAAATCAATGGCGTTCTCACCCTTAATTTCTGATGCATTCTCGTTAAAATCCTTTAACACTTCATAACATCGTTGATCATCTACGCTAGGGGCAATTAAATACAACTTATCCCACTTCATCCATCTCATTATTAAATTGAGTAACAATTGCGTCTTGCCGGATCCAGATGGCCCGATTATAATCATCCGGATAGAGTTTGGTAGCGCTGCATGATGCTTAACCGGTTCTCTTGCTTTAGTCGCTGAAAAATCAATTATATCCATATCTCTATACATAAATTATGGATCTATATTGTGTGAAGTGTAAAACGCGTACTGGCACAGATGACTTGACGACGATTACAACTAGAAATAACCGATCAGCGCTTTCTGGTAAATGCGTGCAATGTGGTACAAAAAAATTTAGATTTATTTCCCTTGATAAAATCAAGGATTTAAAAAAAAACGAGGAGGTGATATCGCAGCCAAATTGGCAAAGCTCCCTGGAACCCCATGGGCAAAGTACCCCGGAGAAAAGCACCTTCCAGGATATAGCTACTGTGGTCCCGGAACACGATTAGATATCAGACTTGATGATCAAAATCAGCCCCGACCCGGCGAGTATCCGATAAACGCTATTGATAACGCGTGTCACCTTCATGATGTTGCATATAAAAGCAGCAATTAGCAAAACAGGCATCTCGCGGATGTGAAATTAATTCATGCGTTAAATGCTATTCCTGATAAATCTTTTAAAGAAAAGTTGGCTTCGTGGTTGGTAAAATCAGCTATGAAAGGCAAATTGAGGATGGGCGCTGGTAATTAATACTATGGAATCTATTTATTATTCTCCAAAAGGATACTGGAGGGGTAACGCTGCAATCAATAAACTCGCCAACGCCGCAAAAGTGAAAAAGTCTACTGCGGCTAACTGGTTATCCAAACAGGCACTATGGCAGATTTATCTACCACCGCCTAAACAAATCAATTTTTCGCATTTTGATGTTACCGGACCCAATGAAGTTCATCAAGCTGATTTATTGTTTTTACCACATGACAACGGTTACAAATACGCGCTAACCGTAGTTGACGTTGCGAGTCGATACAAAGAAGCAGAACCGCTAAAAACAAAGTCAGCTACTGAAGTAGCTTCTGCATTTGAAAAGATTTATCGAAAGGGTCCTCTGCGTTGGCCGAATCTGTTACAAGTTGATCCTGGCAAGGAATTTCAGGGTGCAGTGTTATCAGCGATGAAACATCATAATGTCACCATCAGACGAGGGCATACTGCGCTACATCGCGATCAGGCAATTGTTGAACGATTTAATCGGACTCTTGCTGAGCGGTTATTTGGATATCAATACGCGAAGGAGTTTATTCAGGATAAACGATCCCGTGAATGGGTTAAGAGATTACCAGCTGTGATTACCGCGCTCAATAACGAGATTACTCGAACAATTAACATGAAACCTGTCAACGCGATTAAGATAGCGTCCATACCAAAAATGGAAATCCATGGAATTTCACAAAAAGATTTCAAAGAACCAATTCTTGGTAGTAATGTCACTGTGAGATATTTATACGAACCAGGAGAGCTTGAAGGTGGCAGAAAAAGGGCTACTGATCCTATTTGGAGTGTTACTGCACACAAGATATCTACTATAACACGATCAACTGGTAGACCAGCAATCTATAAACTGGATTCAACTGCCCCTCAGCGGGGTTTTACACGCGAACAATTACAAGTGATTCCTGACGATACTCAATTGCCACCTCATGATCTTAACTAGCACCCCTTCGTCTGTTGCACTCAAGACAAGTCAGCATAACATTATCGTTGGTATGACCAATGCTGCTATTCTTTCTGTCTACGATAAATTGGCGAGGATCTTTATCCGAATACTGCCAACGCATTATACAATTGCAACTCGCGCAGTGATTATTCTGTTGTTGTTTCAGCATAATTATTAATTTAGCATCAATGTCAAATTCTCTATTATTTTTTTTATCCTGTTGTTTATAACCGGAGAGTTTTTTTTATTAATGATGCTAGCATCATCCATTGTAGTGTCATCATCGTCACCAATGATTTCATCATCGCCTGACTCTGTCAGGACAATTCTTCGAAGTTGATTTAATCTCCTCACTCTGGATACTGCAAGATAGACTAAATTCGACCATTCGATGCGATTATCTACCATCCAAACAATTGTATCCGATATAGTCAATCCCTGTGAAGAATGTATCGTCGCTGCGTATCCTAGCGTCCACGGGGATTTATTAGCACGCAATGCATCTTCAACGACGCTGATATCAACCAGCACATTATCATTTAACACGAGAATCTGCTTTTCACTCTTCCCTGGAATATCAACTTCAATATTCTGCTTTCGTGTATCCGAAGGCTTATAACACAACGGTACTGGAAGTGTTGCAAATTTTTCTTTATGCGTTTCAAATAACTTCATCTGAAGTGTGTCTCTGATTATTTTTCTACTTGCTACTATCAAATCATTTGGTCTACACGTTTCCCAAAAATCATTCATGGGAGTTTCTGAAATTATTTCACGCGCTATTTCACATTGGATTTTATCCGGCTGTAATCTAATCAGTGCTTTGAACTCGCGTAATTGTTCATCAAGTGATCTATAATCAGTAGCAATTTCTTCATAGTAGTCTACAAAACCCTTTAGCCATTCATGTGGAGATGCACCGACAAATGGTGGTGGTTGGCCGTGATCACCGCACATGACGACTTTTGTGTTTTTGTTTAACAACCATTCGAGAAATGTTTGTAATACTCTCAACGATACCGTGCATATTTCATCCCAAATTATGATTTCAGGAATGAATTTATCGCCCATTCGATCAGGGGTCCATTCATCGCCATTCCATCGAAAAAAACTGTGATAAGTACAGGCATTTACCCCTCGCTGTATCATCTCTCTGGCGAGTCTGTGAGTCGGTGTTAACACAATCATATTTGACCGACGATATAATTCAATTGCACGAGTTGTCTTTCCTGACCCACCACAACCGTTTAAATAAACTGTCTTGTATCTACATATTGGATCAGATACCGGTGGTGCATTAGAAAATTCTGATTGAATCTTATCACACTTTAAGTACTTTTCATCCATGGTAACATCTGCCGATTCACAATACTCATGTAGTTTTTCCTTTTTAAATCGCCAACGTCCCCACGCTTCCTCCTGGGATGTGAATTTAGCTACATTTGATTTGTATTTTTCGTGGATATAAATAGAATCAGTGGCTACTCTAACAGTGTTATTAGGAAATCTATTTATCATCGAAAATAAATTGATAGAAGCATAAGCTAGCAGAGAACTTCTCAGATGTGTATATTGTTTAATATATCCATCACAATAGGTAACAACCGTACCCAATTTCTCACCATTGGATAGAAAAGCGTCTTTACGATTTACAAGTTTTCCCTGTTTCGTTAAATCCGTTACAATAAAATCGTATTCAGCGACGTCTATGATCAACCGCGAGGAATATTTTGCATTGTCGTATCTTCTACCCTGGGTAAATTTACCGATTATTCTTCGTCCAAAATCTTTTGCTTGTTCTTTTTTAATTTCAAATAACTTCTTAGACCAATTCATGACTTCTTCCTCGCTGAAATCTGGAAACTGTTTTCGCTGTTCGCTAATTATACGATCTTGTGGTAGCCAAACTTCTTTCTGAGCTCGATATCATATAATAGCTTCGGAAACAATCAACGATTGTAACATCTCACAATCAATCATATATCGTAGTAACACTATTGGCATCCAGGCCTTTTCAGATATATGTCTACCAAGCCAAACATAACTACACGGATGTAACCCTGTAGCGAGTTCAAATGATATCACACGAGCGAATCCGGTTAAATCAAAATCAGGTAATGGCCCATTAATCGCAACACGAGTCATTTCATGCGTGGGGTGTCAAAATCGTTTAAAGTATTCAGCGGCTTCTCCATATCCAAGAAAACTCCCTGGATAACACGCAGCTATATCAATTGAAATCATACCATCACGTGAGTATTTTGTATTCCACAGTCGTCCATGACTAAATTCGACGCAACTCAATTTAACATCCTCGAGAAAATCACTTCGTGTTGGACGCCATGAGTTTTTTCTCTTGCGAAGTGAGCTACCACTGATGGAATAGTAAAACTATCCGTGAGTAGTTTTTCATGGAAACTCTCCGGTGAAAAATCATTAGCGATTTTTCTCATTCTGTTATCTAATTCTTCAACGCGATATAATTCACCATTTGGTCTTACAAATTGATCAAATCCTATTTCGGGATCTTCATCACTTCTAAGTAACCACACTGACACAGGATCATCTTTACACAACGCATGAATAGCATCGAATAATTTCTCATTATAAAAAACATCTCCGACGAACTCCTCGGGGATATATCTCACGGTTCTATCTCGTGGAAATATTGTTACTGCAGGTATCCACGCGTGTTCGTTATGGTCAATAATTTGTATTGGAGCTCCATTTTTGTTATATTTCGGTTCGTATAAAACTTCTCCGGTTATCGTCATTACTGATATTGGGAATCTTAATGATGTTTCTAATTTAGCTATATCAGAAATCTTTGCACCGTGCTGTTTCACTGTCAGTTCCCATTCGGTTAATTTCCTACGTCGCAGATCAGTTAGTTTATTTCCTCGGGATGCATTTGTGAAGTGTTCCATTACCCGTGTTGCTACACAATTCAGTGAACTAGAATATTTCATAGGAGCTAGTTTTGCAATATCGGGTTTATCATTTAACGGATATATCCCATAAACAATTGCTGTTACAGGATAAGATCTCTCGTAGTATGGTTTGTCAATTCCAGTTAGAATTCCTGGTTTAGAATCTCTACTTACAATGACAGTTTTTTTATCCTTGAGGATTGGTTGAAATTTATCCTTGATAATCCATTTGCCTTCGACTTCGATAATGAATTTTATTCTGAAAAAATACTTCTGTTTGAAATCCTTTGGATTTCCATCTTTAGATTTCCACCCCGTTGGCTCGCCAAGGTGTGAAATTATCTCAGCTGCTCTTTCATCATTCATGGTAGCATCGATGTTCGGTACATTGACATCGTCATGTATAATTCGAAATGTCGACCAACAGTATGCTGCACCGTCTCGGTAGAATTCATTAAAACACTCCTTGATTTTACTTAGTATAGTTCTGTCACCGATTAGACGTTTTGGTGTATCAGAGACTCTATCGAGATTGAATTTAGTATTTCTCCAAGGTTCGATTTTCGATGATCTCTTGAACTCTTCCATGTTATAATTAAAACAAGTATTTAAATAGAAAAATATAGTATAATGAATCACTGCAAGTGGCTTATGATTGGATCAACAACCCCGTGTAACAAATCATGCAGAAGCGAATTCTGTGGACATCATTTACAAAGCGTTCGGCGAGGAAGTTTTGGTCCCCTCCCATGCCTCCAATGTGGGGTTGGGGTAAGGGGAAAATCGCAGTTGTGTCTCAGTTGCGGCGGTAAACGATACAGGGAACTAAAACGCTATTATGACAATGATTCATTGACCCCAACAATGACTCCGTCCTTGATAAAATCATCAAAACCCCTCAAGACTACATTGATAGACTTATAATTAAAGCAAATAATAAATTAGACAAGTAGTATTATTATACAAATGAGCCAAGATTTCAGACCTCATCCAGTGCTTGTTAATTACGAAGCAGCCCGTGATGGTGTTGTCAGGCACCGCAGACTAAAAGAACCGGTTGGATATCTGAATAATATGTGGTATTTGATGTTTTCAGCTGGGAGGAAGAAGTATCTCTGTCACAGAGCCATCTATGAAGCATTTTACAGATTAATCGAAGACGGCCTTGTGATTGATCACATAAATGGCGTGAAGACTGATAATTGTCTTGTGAATCTTCAAGCCGTCTCACAAAGTCGGAATGCAAAATTAGGTGGAACTGGCAAACATGCAAAACGCCCTAGGGGGATCAAATCGTTTGATTTAGAAAATAATCTAGAGAGAAGCTTTCAGTCGATAAATGAAGCCAGTAGATACTTTGACATTTGTGGGACTTCAATACGATTTGTTGCAGAAAATATAATTAAAACTGCTCTGTCGAAAAAAAATAGTCATAAAATAAAATTCGTATACAACTGAAACTATTCAAGGGAGATAAATCCCCATGGACAAACCCGCCGCAACTCACTAAGTTCCCTTGTATTATGACGTCAAAGGAATTTGTCGTCTGTTAACTAGGCGGGCACGTGACTGTACATAGTTTCGGTAGAATTTTATTTTTTAGCAATTTCTAAAACATTTTATTGTCGCTTGGCTACACTGAGTGCAGGATAAACCACGCGCGGAAAATAAAAGCAAATGCATCCTTCCGATTATCAAGAACCATATGTATACATCGCGAGTGGTTTCTATTCATTGAAGTAGGTGGGCGTGGTTAAAATTCCTGTATACAGCTCTTTGTGATCTAATCGATAATGTATTTCTAGTCACTGACGCAGGCATGCGTGACTGATAGTTACAATTATATTTTAAACTGCTCCGATTTTATATTTTCACTGTTTTCTGGAAGTTACAACAGTTAAATTATTATTCGTTTTCTTAAATACGATGGTAAAATTGTCTATTTTAAAAATCTCTTAATCAGATATATATATTAACAATCTCTATTTTATATGACGGCTCCGTGGTGTAATGGTAGCGTGTTTGTCTTGTAAACATAGCTATCAACTACTACGTGTTCGGTCCCCATAGCAGATACATTATTTGATGGCGAAACGGAAGATGTTTTTTCTATTAATTGGGGGGGTGGGGCGGACCCCCTTAGCCAAACCAACATTGTAACTCATGCAATCGCATTCTCGGTAGCGTGGGTTGGTGTTTTTTCCAACTCATGCAACCATGAATTTAATTTCATGGGTTGCCATGTTGGTTTGGTTTACCACGCCCACGCCACATAACATCCAATAAGCATATACCTTCTGAGAGATCTAATTCAGCCTTTGCTGAGTTAGACTCCTCGCCGGAGATTATGTGTTTATCAAAGTAATTGGATGTAAAATAAATGGTATAAATTGATGCAAAAAGCTCTACATTCACATGAGGAACCCCACAGGGTAGCACAGAATGGGCTACCGGCTAATAGAAACGGTGTTAGGGTCACAAAGGGCATCTGGAATGGATAGCCAAAAGAAAAGGGCATCCAAATGGATAGCCAAAAGAAAAGGGCATCCAAATGGATAGCCAAAAGAAAAAGGCATCTGGAATGGATAGCCAAAAGAAAAGACCCTAGCAAAGACACAAAGGCCTGAATAAGGGACTCATGAATGAATAACCGCTCATAATTGATATCATTTATTTTGCATTTTTTTCTAATAATTAAAGATAAAATGTATTATATTTATATAAAAATATAAATAATGGATATCAAAGATGTAAATTCTATAATTGCTGAAATCTCAAAGTTAAAAAATAACGGGATAATATTATCTAAAGATCTCGACTGTGACAGGATTGCCTCGGAATATGAAGACATTGAGTATCAGTCTAGTAAGGGTCGTTATGTTTTACCTAAGATGTACAGACTCGTGAAAGGAATTCAAAAGTCCATCTATGCTTGTTTGTACGGTAACGATATTGACGTATTTATAACGCTATTTAGCACCGTTGAAGCAATACGTCAAAAGCTCGGCCAAGAGTATCAAAAACGAGCTGAAATTAGTTCTAAAGTTCGTGATCTTAAAAAAATATTAAACGAGGAAAAACCAGTATTCTAACCACGTGAGCGTTACTATAAAAAAATAGGCTTTCAGTAAATAATTTAAAAAATAATTTTTTTTAGCGTTTTTTGTAACACTCACATGGGATTTTCTCCTGAAAGGATACTCAGCAGTTTGGGCCTGCTTATGCAGTTATGTGCGTACTGTATGATCTGGTTGTGGTAGCAAGTAATCACTGCGACGCCTCCATTTTCACGTAGTTGTTGTTGTTGCCACGGAGTTAACACAAATCGTTCATCGCCATTTTCAGATATTACAATTCTGAAACCCCCAGCGATGTTATTTCTGAAACACTCGCGGATAGCGTCGTACAGTTTAACCTTGTCCGAGATGGATACGTTAGCTTGATAGTACATTTTATTTAATAACTCAGCTTTTAATTGTGATAGTTTCACATTTGAAAACTCAGTTCGCAAACACTATATGGTAGGTGAATCGCTTACAACTAGATTAGCCCGAGAGCGGCTAGCAGCAATTAAAAAGTTTATACCGGTTCGAGACAGACTTCGTGAGAAACTTCAACAACGACAACAGGCTCAGACTGACTTTTCTGTGTCAAGTGAACAACTGTTCGCCCCGGTAACTAAGGCGACCAAAGATGTGAAAACAGCAACTGAACGAGCAATATTTGGAGATATTCCTGAGGAAGGCAAGCGACGAGAAGTGCCTGTTCTTGGTGTGGTTGAAAAAATTGCAGCAGAGACCGAACAAACAAAAAAGTCTTTAGAAACACTTCCAGTAGATATAGTAACTACTTCACGGCAACAACAAAAAAAAGAGCGAGTACTAGAAGAACTAGGTGCTACTGAAAGAAAACAAAAAGAAGAAGAAGACGTTACTATAGAAAAAATATATTCACCGCAGAGTATATTTATACGCAATATACCCACCGTAATTAAACGTTATAATGCCAATGATTTAATTGAATTTACCACGCAGAATTTTCCACTCGATATAAGAGTAAAATTTGTAAACGAAGGGTATAAAGAGTATATAAAAAACGACGAGAATTGGATAAAAAAAAATATACCTGGCAAACCGTGGTAGACTTAGAATCACAGACAGTAACCGTAATGATTTTGAGAGTTTTAAAGGCAAAGTATTGAGTGAAGTAGAAAAAATGTATCTAGTTGAAGAGGATGAAGAGGAGTCAACTGACGATGAATATTTAGGTAGCGGCATAGTTGAAAACACTAGCGTTACTTGTCCTGGTAACATTCTCAGTGATATATCACGACTGGAGGTTCTCATCGGGGGGAAGCGAGCCGGAAACAACTCACCGGAAATAATTAATGAGGCCGCTGATATCTGTAGACGATTATTTGCCGGCGGTATCATGGACATTAATGTATATCGAGAACTCATTGCTGAATTAGTTGAAAATCACAGAGACGCCCATGGTTATTACAGCGATTGATCACTAATTAAAAAACTACTAGTTTTATAACAAGATGATTATACACTACAACCATGATAAACCCGTAAGCATCTACGTGGTGAACTCACGATTGCCTGTTAATAGAGCATATTACGGAGATGGTTTCGGCAATACCATTGCGGGGTTATTTACAAGAATGGCTCCCAAGGTGGCGCCGTTAGCTAAACAATTATCAATGAAAGCCATTGATGCTATCCGTGATAAGGGTATTGGTGCTGTTGGAGATCTCGCCGGAAAAGCGTTTTCAGCTGCGAAGAATAAAATAACATCATTAGTGAGACGAAAAAAGAAACCGTTACCGTCTACAGCGGAAATGCCTGCAAGTGTTAGTAAAATTATAAATAACGCAGTAGATGAAAAACTAGCGTCGTTGGCTGCTTCGGTGACTCCGTCGCCACCGGTAACAGATAATAGCGCTATCATGAACGCGATAGCAGGAAGAGGTTTGAAACAAAAAAGAAATTCGAAGAATTTTCAACGACGATGATTATAAAGAGTTTCACAATTGAAAGCACCAAATAATAATAACAATGTTTAAACGAACAGCTGATCCCGCTCTTGATATGGAAGCCCCAGTTCGCAAGGATGATTCTGTCCGCGATTATCAATACTATTCCTATCATGCCATAGACTCAAATAGTCGATCAAGAATTGAACTTCAAGTCCATGATACCAGTAAATACTTTTTGCCCTGTGAAGCATTTATCGAAGTAGAAGGAGAACTTGTAACAGCTGCTGATACTCCTGCTGTACCAGCACCGTATCCAGCTGGTACTCAAGTCGGGTTTGTCAATAATGGTATCATGGCGCTATTTGAGAGTGCTAGATATCTCATTGATGGAAAAGAAATTGAGTCCATAGATCGCGATGTTGATGTGGCTACAACAATAATTGGGTTAGCGAGATATTCTGATGATTATACAAGATCCGCGGGTCCTACTATGATGTTTGCAAAAGATGTTACAAATACCGCTGGAGGAAATCCATTTGTTGTAAGACGACCAAAAAAACGTGATAATAGTGATGCTGAAGTCGAGGATATGATTATAAACAAAGATGATAATTTCAATCTAGGAGCTGCAACACGTATATCAATGTTGGGGAGGGGGCGTAAATCATTTTCATGCGCGATTCCACTGCATCATATTTTTGGATTCTGCAGAAATGTCCGAAAAGTTATCTACGGGGCGATGCATACTGTAGCACTCGTGCGAAAGAGTGATGATAATGACGCAATTTGGAGGATTCCAGCAAACCCAGCTGCAGATCATGTAAATGATGATGCCGGTAAAGTCAATTTAACAAAACTATCATTATGGATGCCAGTGTTGACTCCATCAATCACCGCAGAAGAACGATTACTATCATTTATGGACCAAGGAGGAAAGGCGTTGTTGAGTTGGCTAACGGTAAGTACAGATGTTAAACAATCAGATCTGAACGGGTTATTCACGTGGAACCTAGCATCAAAACAAGGTGTTGCTGCGCCACGTCATATATTTATTGCGTTACAGGATAACACAAGAGTTGGCAATCAACTCTCCAGCCATATGATATTTGATCAGTTAGGGGTTAAAGACGTCTCACTGAGAATAAACGGCCAGCAGGAACCATCCGAGGATGTACAACTTGATTACGGTCAGAATCATATTGCACGCGTGTATCATAGGTTGTTGTCATTTATGGCACGTGATCAAAATGTTGATACCGGTCTGCAAATATCACAATTGGATTTTAAAAGCCTCTATCCGATTTATTACTTTTCATTGGAACATCTTGATTTAACAAGACAATCTGTTGTTGATATACATTTTAGAGCTAATGTGCTTCGTGGTGCTATTGCTAATTATAGAGCGGTTGCTGTCATTCTCAGTGATAAATCAATGCTACTCGAAGGTGTTGGTGTAAGAATGAGAGTGGTAGATGCGCCAGTAGAAAATCTATGATTGAAAATTCTATGAATTTTTCATTGAAATCGTAAACGATTTAGAATCAATCTGTTATTGTATAATGTCGTATAGTAATATCAATGTGTCTTTGACACCCGGTCAATTAAAAAAACTACAATCCAAATCAGCTAAGCAATGTGGAACCACAATCACGTTGAAACCTAATCAAATGACTGGAGGGGCGAATAAATTATCGCTGACAACTCGTCAAGTGAAACATTTCAATGATGCACTTGTAGCAAAAGAGGGTGTTCAGACTACTCTTTCTGCGGCTGCTATCAAAAATATGATTAAAACAGGCGGTATATTTCCACTGTTAGCTGCAATACCAGCATTGATTGCAGCGGCTGCCCCAGCAGTGGCGAAAGCGGCGGCGTTGGGAGCCGTTGGGACCGCGGCAGGGATGGCGTTGAAAAAGGCAACTGGGAAAGGATATAAAAAAGGGAAAGGGTCTAAGATTACCAGGAACCCCGTATTCATGGTACAGCGGGAGATCCGTTCACGGATCCGGCCTAAGAATACCAGGAACGGTTTATTAGTTGAAAGCCCAATTCTCCCTATGTCCAATTTTGATTTAATTGATGCTGCTAAAAAACTGGCGAGAAAAAACTTCAGAGGGGTTTTTATGAGAAATCAATTACCGAGTAAACCTAAACGTGTTGAAACCGGTATCATCAATCTTGATAACAGTAACGGATCGGGAACTCATTGGGTTGCATACGCAATCGATCCGCGTGGGATTGTCTATTTTGATTCATATGGGTTAGCTCCGCCAAGTGAGTTTATGCGGTATATAAATTCCTCGATGAAACTCAAAGGGTTTCCGATTTTTTATTCCACGCTGCCAACACAACACTTAAATGATCCACCGATATGCGGCCGTGAAGTATTAAATGTCCTCGCGGAGATTTCATCGTCACAGAAACCACCTCATCTGGTTGTAAATAAATACACGAGTGGGAAATTACAAGGTAATTTTAGAGAATCAATAAATTGAAAATACTAGAGTCTTTACAATAATGATTAATATTTGGGGACAATCTCTGTCAATGTCGGATCCCACCGCGAAAAAATCTGCGGGTTCTATCGAGGATGTAAAAAAATAATTGAAGATGAAATCGCTGAGACGTTAAATTTAGTAAATGTTGACCCGAACGAAATAGTTGTATTTCAAGATCGCCAGGGTAAATTGAAAAGTAGTAATGTGTCGTTGGATGACATTTTAAAACGACAACAGGACGCCGCTGAAAACTCTATTGCGCTGTATTCCAACGGTGGACAACTTAAACCAGGCGCACTTGTGTCTACGATCACCGACGCGATTGCTACCAACGAACGTGAGCTGAATGATCTTATACGAGGTTATAATAGTTTTCGCAAAAATGTCGTACATAAATTCTTTGGAACCCCGCTTGTGGTTGGCATGACTCTAGCTGAAATTAAAGACTTGTTGAATTCATTCTTCGCTAACAAGGAAGCTGGAAGGATGATGACTGCTTCAGAAATCAAGGCAAATTATCTCGAGATTTTTAAACTAGGCGAAGATTTTGAGAAGGTACAAAAACTCACAAACGACGAAGTTGTTAAGTTTTTTGGAAACTCGCTTGTGGCAGACATGACTCTCGTTGAAATTAAGCGCGCGCTTGACAGACAAAAGATCACCAGCGACGTAGCTAATAAGTTCTTTGAGGGTATTACACTCCAAAATATCACAACGAAACTTTCTAACATCGAAACTTATTTTAGACTCCAAGCACAGTTTGATGGACTTTTGTCTACACTTTTTTTCAAGAGAGATGGGAAGATGATTACTTCCGCCGATATAAGGGCAAATTATCTCGAGATTTACAATGATATTTCTAAACTAAAAGAAGATCAAAAACCCACTAACGACATTGTTGGCAAGTTCTTTGGAAACCCGCTTGTGGCAGGAATGACTCTCGCTGAAATTAGCGAGTTTATCGGCAAGCATACTCATAATGCCTTCGTCGCTAATAATTTCTTTGGTGTCCCAGCTACATCTACAATGACTCTCAAAGATATTAATATGTTTATGGTGAGACAAACAACACTCAATACCATCGTGGATAATTTTTTGGGGAGAACACGTGAATCTGAAACCACATCTCTGACAGGTCCGACCCTCGCTGAAATTAAAGCGGTTATCGATAAAGTAAAAATTCAACATAGTGTAAGCGCCGTTAATAACATCGTGTACACGGTTGATAGTGGGACCTTTGATTGGATCCGAGGAAATGAAAATTATCTTCGTGTCGGTCATAGACATACTGGTGTACCAGGTTGCTATCGACTTACAATAATACATCGCAATAATTTTGATTTGGAATTCAGCAACTCAGGAATCAGAGGTGTTAACACGCTGACATATATTTTACAGAAAATACCAAAACCTCCACCCTTTATACCAATCCCGCTTACGATTACTATAAACAATTCCGACAAGTCTGTGATTAGGGAGTCGCTACCCTGGATAATAGAATTTTTATACGGTATCCCCGCGTCCGATCCTAAAACCAGGTCAATAATAGGATAATTGAAAACTCTATCAGGTTTAAAATAACAACAATGACTTCGTCAATGACACTGTCATCGTCGTCGCAATATCGATTGGACACCGTGAAAGAATTTTCCGCGAACTTGAAATCACTTTCTGAGCGCTATCGTGAAAAAATGAAAAAGTACCGACGCAGCGTAGCAATCATCGACATCACCGTGTACTCGGTGTCAGGTGTGATGGCCAGCGCCGGGGTTATTTTGTCGACGGTGACCATGATGGCTCCGATTGCAGTTCCAATTGCTATCTCCGCGGCAACAACAATCGCTGCAGTCGCCACCGCGATAACTAAAAAATTATCATCGTGTTCTCAGAAAAAACTCAGTGATTATACAGCTCGGTACAGGGTGGTATTTGACGCGTACTCGAAATTATCCGAGTTGATCTCGCTGTCGATAGATAATTCGTTCATATCCGATGTTGAATTTTCCACGATGACCCAGTTGTATAACTCCGCGATGTTGAAATTGGAAATTGAAGACAGCGTTAACAATAATGTCACTACAATTCAACGAATTGCAACTGCTTCAACGAATCGCGGAGAATACCACTCCGATACGAACAAGCATGATATCAATAACATCAACAAACCCTGAATTTAGTGTGAACTTCCCTTCTCCGATTCCAGTACGCGAGATCGCGCTGGCAAAATTACGAGTATATCATAGCTGGCCTAATATCAGATCGGTTGCATTTGGCGGTCAGCAACCCAATAACGCACTGGTGTTCTCGTATAAGAATAAACCCGATGGTACTCCAGCGTGGGAAACTGTTTTGTTACCAACTGGGTCGTACCAAATTGAGCAAATCGATGCTGAAATTCAGCGTAGAATAAAATCAATCACTGGAAAAGAATCAAAAATAGCTATTAAACTTCATGAACCGACGCTCTCGTCGTCGATCGAAATAAGCACAGAGGGATACATTGTAGATATATATATAACAGCTCGTTAAGAACAGTGTTAGGATGGCCTGAAAAACCACCGGAGAAATCCACCGCCGACTTAACCACGGACGTAAAATCATATCATGAAATCAATCCCAGTTATCGAGATAATTTATCTGATATAAGAAAAGGAAGAATGGGCGATAGATTTATATTTACCAACAAAGACACATTGCAATGGGATTTTATCATTAAAAGAACAGCCGACTCATCTGTTACTATTTCATTTACGCTAACTGACGTCCGTGGTTATTTTAATGAAATTAAACAATTATATGAAACACAACTAGAACAACTACGGAAAACAAAATCGCAAAAACACGTTGAAATAATAAATCAACTTATATCTGACATGGAATATATCTATGAACTAATTATTCAAACAATAATTAATGACAACAGCGACAGTAAACAACGATTCCTAACCGGTTACAATATCACAGAAGACAATCTGCGTAATTTCAAGTTTCCCAAATACAACGCTGATCAACTAGCAAGAATTGTTAAAACCGATATCAAGGCGCTACAAAAATCAGATTCAACTGTCCTCCTCAAATATAATAATGATCCAGATAGTGGCGGTAGGCATATTGTCCCGCATAATGTGAATATTTCAACGGTGATTGCGCTCAATTTAGTATGTGATGCAATTGAAGGAAGTTATCAAATTAATCTAGAGCAATCAAATCAAGCTCAGCAGGGATATATTCTTTATTCATTTCCACCAACAGCTCCTCCAGGATTCCTAATTATTGAAAACCCAATTAATCCTGTTTACATGCGATGCCATAATACTTCGTTAACGAGAATTAATTTCCGACTCACCGACCAGTCAAATAATTTAATTGATCTACAAGAGGAGGTACTAGCGATTAGTTTGTTTGTGAAATCATAAATGATTTTCGTCCTAAAGACTCGATCAAATATTCGGTTAAACTCGTAAAAAAATTATTAACCCATAGCAGCGGAGAGGGTGAATGACAACGACGCTGGCGTAGACGAGGAAGCGTTGGTTGTCGACGCTTTTTTTACGATTCGACGTTTTTTTTATGATTCGACGCTCTTTTACGATTTCGACGCTTTTACGCTCGTTGTATGGTTCACCCTCTCTGCTGCTGAAAAACACACACACATAAACACACACACATATACACACACATACACACACACATATATATATACGTAAAGAGACAGAGAGGGAGGGAGAGAAATAGTTTGTAGCTTGTTTAACATTACTATTTACATCTGGTGTATTAACGCGTTTTCTTATAAGTGTAACACACACACACACACACACACACACACATATATATATATATATATATATATATATATATATATATATATATATATAGAGAGAGAGAGAGAGAGAGAGAGAGAGAGAGAGAGAGAGAGAGAGAGAGAGAGAGAGAGAGGGAATTTGTAGCTTGTTTGAAACTTCGTCCTTATTGCGGAATACGTTAGTCTGGTCGTATCTTACATGTTTAAGGGAGCATATTCATTTGTATATTTGTAACAAATTGTAGGTAATATGGTTATTCTAAATATCAATATAAATCTTACTGTCTTACAAGATGCATGGTATAGCTAACGAAGCACTATACCGAACAAACCGTTCATTTGAATTTATATGCCTCTGAGTCTAAGGCACGCGAGTCAAGATTAAACATGAATTGCTAACAGAAATGTAAAGTAACTGTTCATTTATTACTGTACTTGAGCATCTTACCACATTTGGAATGACTTGAGGTCGTCTACTTCGCATCTGTTTGATGATGTCTTCAACAGCAACATCATGCTCAATCTTGGTCCGTTCTAACAGGGCAGCAACAACACAAAATAGACCACTTCTTTCTGCTCCATTCCTGGTTAAAATGCATAACACATATTATTTGTATATGTTTGGTTGATACCTAAAAAAAACAATATTTAATATTTACGAAAGTTAAAATCCTGTTATGGGAACAATCAAGTACATGCAACTTGAGCTCAAATACACGTATTACTGTTTCTGAGTAATTATAAAATTATGGATATTTGAGAATGAATGCCGGTAACATCTCGTGGGTGGGTTGTTCTTTCTGGGGGTTTTAAATGGTTCTTCCACCGCACTGTATACTGGCAACCATGTATAGCCCATCGTGTGCTGAAAAATGGCATTAAACCATACAACAACAACAACAACAACATCAAAATAAATCTCGATATTGAATGTGCTGACTATACAGTTATTTAAAATGTATTCAAGTACTGATGGTCTTGATAAGTCATGTGGATATAATCCAAATTATCATTTAATGAATTTAGGACAAATAGCAAAGTAATGATCAAGTACAAAACTAACAAGCAATGATTAATTCCAGTAAATAATTTAAATACACGAATCCTCTCAAATATTAAGTGAAACACAACTGAGCATGATTCATCTAAGGACTGGTTTAAAAATGGGAATGAGATCTATTGTTCCTTCGTTTCTACAAAAATCCCAAGATACAAAATGAGGAATATTTTAAGTGTCAAATGTTCATTTCTAGAACATGGTTAGTTGTCAACAATATCAGGGTTTCAAATATCAAACATGATGTACTATACTCAGGAGGACCAGGTTATGTTGACCTTCAGTAATAAGGAACTTAAGGTAAAATCAAAAGCCAAATATAAAATGTATCTATGTAACATGTTCTTTAAAGTATAGCAAAATGTTTGCAGGTTGGCGATAAACGTAACTACTGACCAAAGTCAATCAAACATTATAGCTATAGATAACATATACACATCGAGATAAAGCAACACATAATACAAATTAATAATCCATCACAGTATACCATACATGAACTTCAGTCTACGTCACTCTCTCTCTCTCTCTCTCTCTCTCTCTCTCTCTCTCTCTCTCACACACACACACACGTACACATAATAATGCGTGTACAACACATGGTTTTATATCACATACTTTAATATCTGTGCATACATATATGTATAATTTTACTTGAGAATGATCGTGTCCGTAATGTACATTATAATTTTGTTCTAAAATAGTGGATGATTGCGCTTGACGTTTGGGGAATAAACTGTAATGTGGAACATATTGATTAGCGTTAGTGTTGTGTTGGTTAAATGAAATAATGTTATACATTATTTTCGAATGTGCCCAAGAACACGAAAACATGAAAATCGATTAGCATGACTTTAGTTTATTGTTTGAACATATATGCAAGCACAGTTAATTTGGTTATTACTGCCAGTATAAACAAAATAAGACATTTGTTTATTATTACATGCAGTGAACAACGACAGGTTTCTTGCAAGTTTCTTGCTGCCACCTCTGTATCAAGTCAATCTGCTTCAGCATTGCTGTTGGTGAGTTGGGAACATTCGTCTTATCTGCCCAATATGTTGCTCTGCTTAAACGCACCTTCCGACGCTGGTAATAATTACAAACACATTAGAAATATGTACATATAAGACAAAGAATCGAAAATGATCTTTTGTCTAATTATGTTCCATGAATATATAGATTCATGTGTAAGAAGCAATTTATTTTGAAAGGAATGCGAACTCATAAAATGTTTATTGATCTTGAACCTTAGGAAACACATTCGCACCAGATTATCACATTAATTTTTATTTATAATAAAACATTGATGACACTGTATTGTATGTAAAAAGAGAAAACTCAGCTCAGTTATTCAGTTTAAGGATCAGGTTTAAAAAAAAACAGCACTATAATTGAATTCAAGCCAAACAATAATTTGCTTCATATAATTGATACGAAATTTTAATGGTAACCAATAAACGAACATCGATTTGAAGGCTTGTTGAAAGTAGTAATACCAGAGATTTCACAAGCGCTATTCAAACTAAACATATCTATTCTCATTATCATAAAAAATCAATACACGTTTGAGAGTTGCGTATAACAAATACAATTTTCTTTGAATCATCCTTACTGATTTTATTTTAGACGCTTTTGTAAATAAAATAAAACGTAGAGCTTATATATTTACATTAATATTGACAACATATATACATTTATATTTTAACTTTGTTAAAAGTATCTATAAATTGTAAAAAGTGAAAGTTTGGAGATCTGTGTTATGTTTGCTGAATATTCGCTGATGCAAAAATGTTATTAAAAAGAACACCACTAATACGTTGATGACAGAAGATTGCTTCAATTAATTTACTAACCTCATCATGGTAATTCAGCAGCATGGTATAATTTGTGCAAATATCATCGGATGTTTTACTTTCAAGAGTAATTCTGAAAGGCACTATTTCTAATGTTTCATCGTTCTCTGTCCAATAGCGCTCTTCTTCCTTTAGTATCGATAAACAAACGTTTTGAAACTTATAAGAAAAAGTATAGGAAAACAAAGCATTAACTCGTTTAATCACATGATATTACCCGTCATAAATATCAACTGTACACGCATATTATAGTTAAATTGTAAGACTTAAATAATAAAAATATTATATGCTAAATTCCAATCGATTCTTTCACCCATATTCTTGACTTTGCTTAATTTTGTCAAAGTGTTTCGAAATATACTTTCTGACTTTTTTTGATGTAGCACATTATTTAAAATTGCATTTACGTAACATTGTTGTCTAGTATCAGCCCCCAAAACAAATGTTCAGTACGACGTCAACTGAAATAAGGTAGATTTATTTAATACCTTGGTATACTCTTTCACTGAAGAATTAATTTATTATATATTTGTAGCATCATGCGCATACACGGTAGATACACACATGCAGAAGCATGAATAAAATAGTTTTCTCTACAAAATTGCAATTCTATAAATAAGTAAATAATAAACCTTCAATTAGCATTATCTACTCTAGAAATGCTACAAGAATGGTATACGCCCATAAGCGTCGGAGGCATCACCCCTATTCATATACTTCATTTAATACACATGTGTCCTATTTAAATAATGCAGATATTTATATATATCATATTTGCTAGACTGAATGTCTTGGGGTGTGTAACTTTACTTTGCTACATGCACATATTTCCGTACATGGATTTGTTTTTAAAGCCAACTTCCAAATGTATAAGGTGAATTCAACCAACGGCACTGGAACTGGTGCTACGTATAATGTGCTTTCTGAGCTTGAGGTCAACCGATTCATGTGGTGTGGAATACTCGGGTGACTTTGATACCACTATGAAAAGTAATTTTGATACCAGTGTGTTTTAAATAAATTACATTGTGGTTCAGAAGACATACGAAACCGTTTATCCCACGTATTTATATGTTGAGGTTTGGTTGTCTCTCCTAGCGAAGAAAGTGTTGCTTCGTGGAAACTTTAAAACTTTGTCTATGATCATCAGAGGCAGAAGTGGAAGGGCTGTGTGATCCATATTTTGGTAATGACTATTACATATGTTCCGTCCGACATTTCCTCTATGCACTACTCCATTCATGCTCAACGTTTTGGGTCGCCGAAGGAAGTGTTGACGATGATGTAACACAAGTTAGCATTTAAACCGTTATGTGCAGCTAAATTAACTTATTGGGGATTTGACGTAAATGATTAATAGTTTAGCACATTACATACATTTATTGATGCACACATATTATTAGTAAAGCTTGATACGGTATTGGATGATTATACCACTTACGGCTGCTAGTATCTACTCCATGCATATTTACGAATGAAGCCCACATTAACATTTTGAATTCCAGTTA
Source organism: Unio pictorum (assembly GCA_030141615.1). Taxonomy (NCBI): domain Eukaryota; kingdom Metazoa; phylum Mollusca; class Bivalvia; order Unionida; family Unionidae; genus Unio; species Unio pictorum. The sequence continues at coordinate 7,492,822 of JARLTB010000360.1, read as the reverse complement.
GTTGGCATTCAATATTTGGTTCTTACTTCCTATACCAAATCAGAGTATTCCGTGACAAACGTTCGGTTTCATGATGAAATTCAGTTCGTCCTGTGTACGAACCTTGAAATTACTTAAAAACATGAATAAATATTCTGGAATCAGCGAGCAGACTGAGGATGTGTGCTAACCAATCACATGACTGTAATATCGTTATTTGACAAATGATACTGATGGACAAGCATGATAAGAATCTATCATAATATATAGGGTTTGAGTCCAGAATTACCTTCATTTCTGATAGTGTGTTCAGCATGACAATGGAACTGACTTCTAACTGGTACACCATCCTCCAAAAATCCACAATTGTGTTCTCCAGAGGTGTTTGGGTGACAACGAACATGTCGTCATCCTTGTAAGCCTGTTTGATAATGTATTAAGGTATATATATATATATATATATATATATATGTATATCATACAAACATATTCAGATAGTGAAAATGTAGAATGATATAGGAATTGATAATGAAAAGATGGTATATATATAAGGATCATTTATTGTACATAAGCAATAGTAATGATAAGTCGACAGCAATTTAGTAGCAAATGTTTTGTGAACCCATATTAAAATATATTCGTCAATAAATTTTAGGTATTATAGATCTACAATAAAACCAACATTAATTACCAAATAACGAAAGAAAACAATAAAATAAAAGATTCTTGCTGAACGAGTTAATCTTATTAATGCTATTTAGATGGCTAGTTCTAATAATGGTGTATATGCTTAATGGATTTAACTTGATTCGTGCTTAACGTGATTAATAACCATAGTACTGACTTTTTTTTACTATCGGTCGACTGAAATTACAAGACTGTATTACCATTCAAGATGATATGTTGAATTCGATCCATTCTAGCAATCGGTAAAGTGTGTTACAGTTAATATGAATGATGAGTTCTCATCAGATAGTTAGTTATACAACACACGCAGAGCTTTTGGTGGTTGTGGTCTCTTATGGTATGAGGTATCCATTGAAAAGTTGACACATTAGTTAACTTGGTTGAGCATAAGATTATTAATCTTTGTTGCGATAAATTTGTCACTCACAGGCAGGAAAACAGCATTGATGTATGAATCTCTCCCTTTGACGTACACATTTAGATACGGACAATGGTTCTTATCTGAAAAGTAAAATATTTGCGCATATAACTTGATGTATTTATGCAGGAAAGGTCCCATTGAATTCCTTTATTGATTTATTTGAAAAGGTGTATGTACACATTAAGTATTAAGTACAAATCAAAACAACGTCCAGAACATAATATTTGTTGTGTGTGTGGAAATGTGAACCGCCTTAGGTCAATCTCTCAGACTAGGAATATTTAAATATAAGTGACGATTTAATACCTTGGACAGAATTAGATATTAAATTTCCCCACAATAAAAAATTAGCGTCATAGCAATACCTGGCAAAATGTTGTGGCATCTATTCTTGTCACGATTTTCTATGTCATTTGCGTTTGCATACACGTCTTCTCCTGGATCGGATACGTACATGGTTAGCTTCTGCATATAAAAATATATTAATTGCATGACATTAAATCGCCATATAAACACTAACAAATAATAATTTCAGGTTTATCAGTTAAATCTGCATCTTGTTTAAAAGCGAATTAAAGATCATAGGAGATTCAATATGTACAGATCGTTTTTGTACAACATACACCGGCTTAAATGCAGTTATAGTGTCTGTTGGAGCCGATGTGAACTTTAACGCAGGGTGTCTTTATCAATCTTTTAGTTCAGTTCATATTTGCTCCAATCATCTTGATAATAAAAAAATTTCATTTTCAGGAGTATATGGCAATCAGAATATATTTGAAAAAAAATGTATTATTGTATCCAGTTGGTCTGGTTTTAATTATCTTTCATTGCCATATCTACATACTATGCTACATTTGTTTAGCAATAGCCTTCCCTAAGCACACAGCAGGTAATTGAAAAAGTAGCAGGGACTAACGTACATATATATATATATATATATATATATATATATATATATATATATATATATATATATATATATATATATATATATATATCGTTACATATATTTGATTTAAGTGATTTATTTTTAATTTAATTGTTTGTTTGTCAGATTCAAATTTGAGATTTAAGTTTTAGATTCATTCATTGGGAGATATATTTTTTAAAAGTGAGATGACCTTTACTTTACAAATAAACACCAGATGTTGACCTCATTTCTGACCTGGCTTCAGAGTTGTAAACAAGCTTTAAAAATGATTGGTTGATTCTAAGGGCATTATGGAGCTTTGTTATAAATGTCTTTCTATTTTTAGTTCTTGAGAGTAAAAAATAATTGATTCTCACCTGGGTCATACGGTATGTACGAGAATTTTTGAACGTAAATTTGTTCTAAAGATTGTAGAAGATCATGTGACCCCTTCCTTGTTTACGTAAAAACAGGTATATAAATTATGTTTTGGAGCAAACTATTTATTAGAAGTTGTGCTCTTAGAATATTAAGTTGTATTATTTTGAGTTTTTTTAAATCACCTTGTACTGGAAATTATTTAAATTCGTTTGGATCAACAGGAGCTATTTTGTTATTTATCTGGAAAACAATTGTGCTCATTGAATTTCATAAGACCAGAACTGACTTCATCAAGTGATATCGTCTTCCATCTTGGATGCTTCACTAAGATTCGAACTGGGAATTATTAGAATATTGTATTACCAGGACTTTTGCAATGTCACTAGTGGATTATATTTTGACTTGTTTCTGGATTACTTTTGGAATTGATTCTTAAAACCGTAAGTTTATTTTTTCTTTTCTGGAAAATATTTGAGCTCAATAAATTGTTTATTAAGTTTTCACAAGCTTGTTAATTTCACTTTTTCTATGTTACTGTTTATTCAAGCCTAATCACGTAACAATATATATATATATATATATATATATATATATATATATATATATAATTAAGTGCCAGATGAAATGAATGACATGTATATATACGTGAAAGTAATTAAACGTACGTAAACATGAACAAAGATAAATGTTTATAAGTATTTGCATTACTGACGCATTTCATAATTCATGAGTATCTGATTTCAAGGTAATATAGGTTTTGATAACGTTTTGAATCGGATTATCGTACGTTAACTCTAACATTGTCGAGGTATTGCCACATGTATGCATTTAAATATAATTGAAGATTAGGTAAAAATGAAATAAAGTAATGCTGGCTCATCATCACAATCAAAACCAACTATATATAGCTTTCGTTGCCATATGAAAACGCAATTATTCTAATTATATTCCAGAACCACTGAGGAGAAAATAAAATTACAACAAATAATGTGTCGTTAAATTATTCTACACACTTGCTTGCCTTGAGCGACATTTTACCTCGAAACATTAAAAGAACTGTGACAAGGGTGTTATTCCAATGTTAAATGTGTGTACCACTCCATTGTGACTTTGAATATCGATATCATCCAATGTCGAGAACTACCTTCATACACAAGAACAATAATTTATGAAACTATATATTATGGATAATGTCATGGCCATTCCGATGTAATTATAATTATATACTGATCGGCGGTACACGACTAAATCTGGCACAATTGTGAAATTTAATTCGTTTAACATTATTATGGTCATGTTACAAGTCCATAAAGATTTTCACAAAATGAAGTTAAATATTTCCAGTCCGGTTTGGATATGCAGCGTACGCAAATCCCATTGAAGGCACATTTTCAGGTTTATAATGACAAGAGATGCTTATTATGTTTAATACAGATCAATGCGATCAATATCATCATACCCTCCTTTTGAGATGCAATTTCGAGTGTTATGCTGACGAGGGAACGTAAGATATTGTAATGGACATGGTTGCCTGTATGTCAAACAGTTCAACGTATTATGAAAATGGTACAATGGGCAAATATGTATGAGCTACGTTCACACCTTTTTATGGCATCGACATGTGTAAGTTATACTCAATCCTGCTAGAAAGAGATTCAGGTAATATGTTCACACCTTTCGATTGCCGATACTTCAAAAATGAAATTAATTTTTATTTATTTACTGAGTTAACCTTTTTGGTTCTCTTGTTTACTAACTAAATCTTACTATAATTGAAACTTCTAACGGCAGTGAAATATAGAAAAATACCTTTATGTTTATCAGAGCACCAACTAGTATATATATATATATATATATATATATATTATGATGAACCACAATATCATAAGACTCATTGAAATAATAGTAAGATTACAAGATAAATATGTTATGAAGATTTGCATTTAGGTTTAACTAGTAGGCTTGTACTGTTTGGAAATTATATAAATTGATATAATATTAAGAGACAATAAACTAAGCATAACAAATCAAATGACTTTAGCTACGAGGATGTAGATACAAATCAATGCCTTTGAACGCTGTTCCAAACAACTAACTCCCTGCAGCTTCAATGGAATTAGACTATATAAAGATTAGTATTCGACCGTCCTAGGAACTGAGTGATAAATGATGGTTTTAAAGGCAAAAAGAATAGAACAAAATGAACAATGGGGTTGAGCAAGTAAAACATTACTTATATAGATAAAAATACTAATCATGATGCCACAGCAAGTTTCGAACACACACATTCTTGCTGTGCATGAGTGACACACATACAGACATATGTGGATATTTATATATAAACTGAAATAGGGTACTTCGAATTTATCATCCAACTTCCGTTTCCCTGTCTTAGTGTTCCTTTCAAGTAATTTTCTGTAGTTCTCCTGGAATTCACTAGTCGACATAGCTATGGTGGTACAAGTCAACGCTTCGACAAGAGCCTTGTGTACAAATATATACTGCTCCTAATATGAAAAAGAAAATAGATCATTCGATTTTAATTTTGAATGACAATTCAGACCTATTTAATCTTTCGTATAACGAGTTATGTTCCTAACTATACGACCTTTTATACATTGCGTTCAAACTTATGTAAGCTATATGTTGTACAACACTTTCATCATTATCATGGTCATCTTTATCATAACAATTATTAACATTATCTTCATTGCTGGCGTTGTCAGAGTTATCATTATCATGACCATAAACATACTTACAAGCGTCTGCACAAGGTTGACTCTCTGTTTTCTAAGGTTTTCCACACAGTGCACTACGTTGATGTAACCCATTTCCTCTGCTTGCTGAACAAGGTAGTCAAGAGCCAGGAAGGTCCCTGTCCTACCAATTCCGGCACTGTGTGAATAGACAAACATACATGGAATACAGCACTTTTATAGTTGTAAAGAGAGCTCTCACAAGTTTGAAACTAACTTGTAAAATAACTTAAATCAATATTTGTTTGCATTACTCGAACTACCTATTATTACATTTTATTTAAACCCAGGCATCATCGTGCAACGATTGTATGGTTTTAATTTAAATAACAAAATGGAGAAAAAATTAACAGGGTTTGCATCTCTTGAATGTAAAGTGAAATTGTAAAATGAACTTAGAGCAAAATCCAGCTAATCATTCAGAAGCGATTGGACACTAGCAGCAGAGAAGGCATGCCCAGCTTTTTAATAAAACATCCTTTGCTTATAAAATAAAGCTTCCTAAGAAAATGAAAAACATAAGGTTAATAACGCCGAACCGAAGACTGTAACTGACCGAGAGTTTCTCCATAAGATAATATCTTGCGGGGCATTTGTTTTGCTATTTTCTTTAATGTTATTTGTTTGCTTCCAACTGTGTACGCGCATTCTAGTTTGCTACATTGACGTCTCATTGAGGTCTCGCCTTCTCTGCTGTTATGCTAATCAAACATTTACCAAGACCTACGCGATCCAAGTCCATGTATATTTATCGTGATAATCCGTGTATGGGGGCTCGCGCACGTGAAAAGCCGTTTCTAAATTTAATTATATCCATATCTACTGAACACCAGGTCTGATGAATATTTGTTAAGGTATGTGTGACAACTCCATGAAATACAACAAAACTATGAGTTATCTCTGATCTAATGTTTGCTTTAATGTCGTTAAAACAATTACTACATTCAAGAAACATTGTGGAGTATGTTTTATGCAAAAAATATTGATAAATCCCTAAAACAAAGTTACCTCCTTTTTTGGCAGTAACAAGGGAGACAACAACTGAATTACTGAATAAAGCTGCCTGACTATAGTTATTTCTCATTAATAATACTGAAAGATCATACAATAATCAATTATTCTATCTCGATATTTGTGTTACTGCGTAAAAGTCCGGAAATACATATATTATAAGAAACCTAACCTTTCCCAAGCTTGGAAATATCTTACATCTTTCATCACTAGTCAAAATGCACTGTATTGACAAACAGTATTTAATACGAGCATATCATGTAACCGCGAGTATTTATGGGATATATTCACTGAATTACAAACCTAATATGAATGATGCAGCCCCAATGAAATGCTCATTCTTCAATTGTGTAGCTGAACGAATAATGGGAGAGTTGACAAATGCAAACATTGGAAATCGTTTAGCAGATATATGACATAAAAATGAGCGAACGGGTTGAATTTGTCAAGAATACTGGAGCTACAATTAATTACGTATCTAAGTTAGAAAAAAAACTACACATAAAATCGCGGTGACATGTTTGATTTTATCGCGAAAATAGTTAAACATGATCCTGTATAGGTAACGCTTTTTAAGAGTTTGGGAGATGAAACATAGTATCAATTTGTACGACCTAACAACGACAAGAAAGAAACTATTCATGAAGAAATAAAAAATATTCCTCAGAACGTTTCAACAGAGAATACTGAACAATTACTAAATACATGTTTTTACCGTTCTGTCAGCTGCAGCTCACACTGAATGAGAGAACATTCGTAGAAGCAAACAAGATGTGAATTTCTCGAAGACGTGGGACTAGGTTTTTGTGAATAGGGGCACGGTGGAATTTTGAATGCCAAGTATAATTATAGCAACATTATCTAGGTTTATATGTAGCGTGTTATCCTGGATGTTTCTTGGTTACGGAAAGTGTTCTGGAAATTGTAAAAGACATCACACCCAAGAGATGACAAGATTATCGATACATGGACCCCTACCTGACGTATATCTAACTGTTTTGGCTCGCATTATGTCATTGAAATTTGCTAAGGTCTTAATCTGATCTGTTATGTTTGGTTTGGGTTTTAACTTTTCAGAACCAAGTTGGTCACTAACAGTTTTATTTCGATGTATGCCGGATTGCAAAATACTAAAATACCGTAGATTGTAAGGGAGGCAATCATAAAATACTGTCCTCAGAAGGATCTATGGTTGCCGCCAACTGATTTTGATGAAACCGCTAAGGATTTCTATAGAAGAAGAATCGGTAAATTTTCTCAAGACAGGGAATATGATAATAAATGAAAATATGCATGATGAAATGTAGCTGATGCTTAATATTAATTTGTTCTTACAGGTGCAACAACGAGAAATATATTTGAAAGTGGCGAAAATGCTCACTTGACAAAAGGAACACGATTATGTACATTTTTGTGGCTATATTGATGTTAAGTTATCTAAGTTTATTCATTTAAGAATCTCAATGATCGCAAATATTTCTATAAATGTATTATTGATGATAAATTGTTATCTGACACTGCAGTCAGAGTTGAAATGGATTCATTTTGTACTAATATATATATATATATATATATATATATATATATATATATATATATATATATATATATATATATATATATATATATATATATATATATATATATAAAGAATTACTGACTCATTCTACTGTTTATGATGCACCGTTGGGTAAACGGAGAATAAAGTAAGACATATTAGATAAATCTTCAGAATCGACAGATGTTGAAATCAAAGATATTTATTACAAATATATTCAGATTTCAGAATTATCACAAACGCCATCTGTATACGATCCAGTATCCAGACATAAAATTGTTTATCTAAAGGACACGGAGGTTGCGTCAAAATAAGTCCAGTTATTTAATTATTATGACAGAATTCTTAATTAATTGCATTAACATAGACAGACAGATTTGATACTGGCAAGTAAATACATTGATCGGGATGAACTTCAATGACAAATAGTTCAGTTGAAAGAGAGACATTAACATTATTGCCAGTACTGTTATGCTATCGAAAAATAAATACACGACGACATAATATTGACGTTGATATACCAGGACGGAACGATAAACAGAAACTTGTGTTAAATGATATTTTTTTGGTTGAGGTCAGTGTTGTTGAGGATGCGCTGAGCATGGATAAAAATCCATGGACGATATGATACTCAATCCCAATCCATTCATCTCAAAGATTATGTTCTACATTTTACACAATATAGATCCGTAGTATTTATTATATTTCTAAACATTGATGTAATTGATTTCACAACAACAAAAAACAAGAGTGATTCAAGCATTGCCCCCGTTACCAAATTATATCAGAATGATAATAATAAGTCCATCTGGAAATGGTAAGACGCAATTGTTAAACATTTTGTTAATGGAATGGCTCAAGATGGATACATTATATTTCGTGTCACCATCTGTAGATGATCAGAGATACTCCGAAGTACTTAAGGAATGTGATGAAAACGCAGGTTTGTCAAAAAAAGAATACATCGATATTACTAATGTTGTTACTGATATTGATGAAATGCCTAACGTAGATGATATTGATGGATTTATTAATAAAAAGTAAATTCAGTTGTGTACGATGAGGTATTTGCAGGATAAACATTCAAATCCAGCTAGAATATTGTGTCGTGGAAGACATAAAAATATTTAAACACATACTCTACCAAATATTAACAAGACTAAATATAACGGCGATATGGATTACGTCTAAAACTTCGCCTTGCGTGCAAAATCTACCCCACACGGATTTATAACGATAAATTTACACGTTCCAAGATCAAGATATTATGTCGGTCCTGAACAAGGAATTTGGTTAAGTGTCTGATATAATTCACAGCAGCAGATGGATACAGCAGACAAATTACTTCGATAATTTAGCTGATTTTCCTTGGAAAGGATACAAGTTTCCTCTGGTTTTTTTTCTATGTTTTTAAATTTTTTCATTCAGCTTATGCTACTGATCTTCCTGTCCATGTTCCATATGCGATATTACGTTTCATAGTTGTGTTGCATTAACATTGTAACGCTTTAAGCATTTTAGTTTTAACTTCGAAGATTGCTTTGATTGGTGCTTAAAATCAACTTTAGCGTTTGGTTTTAGTTTTTGAATGCATAACTTTCTCCGTAAGTGATGACTTTAGAGAGCCAGTCACCATGCACTGCTAAAAAGTGTGATACATTTATGACGTTTTGAAATTGTCTTCAGATGATTATAAAAATGTAAGTTATCCACTGCAATGCATTCGTTGAAATGATAAAATGTCGTTGCTCGTAGTATATTAACAGAAATAGTCAGACCAGCCATCTAAGTAAAACACGTGGATATTAATTACGAGAAACCAAAATATGAACAATGGGAACTGAAGGCCGTTACCTGCAGTGAACAACAATTGGACCTTCAGAGTTTCGTCGTGGTTTGGTAGTATGAATCTTGTGCCGGAAATGATTCAAAGATGAAGCAAATCTCGGTACACCCCTGTCTGGCCAAGCAGTGAAATGAAATTGTTTGACTTGAATTGCCTTATCTTTCTCTTCTTCTGTTCTTTTAACTGTCTAAATAAAACCATAAACAATTATTCTAAACTATGAAAATTATTGTGAATATACCTATTCATGGTAATCGTTTTGACAACACAGATTTAATATTTTGCTTAAAACAATACGATTTACTTCAGCATTGACGTTTTACATTGATATCTTTATACAGTTTTCATTTTCAAATGATCATTGAAAGCACGAACAAACAGTTAAAACTTCCATGTCAATGTATTATCTTATTTGCTTATGCTTATCAATTGAAACTATTAACTAACTAATGCCAGTTGTAAATCCACATATTGATTAAAACATTTATTATATTGCATATTTTCTTAATAAGTTGTCCTCAAAATCGCAACAGCATCTACCCCCGTGAATTGGCATTCAAACTACACACTATGTGTAACTCGTGGATGATTAGCATTAACAATACACGTTCTTGTGTTAATGTAAGGTATCAGTGGTAGGCATTTACTAAGCAGCAAGAGCCATGTTGATCGATATTCAAGCAATACATTAAAATTTATAACATCAGAACCATTATAATTTGGTGCAGCCATAGTCATGACATGCTTATTTGCGAATGCAAATTTGATTCAATGAAGCAACTATTGAATGCGAAATTAAGGCAAACAATTTAATACGCAACGGCTATTAAAGACTATTTTGCTGATCACGCTGGCGAAATATGCGGTTGACGTATAATTAATATTTTATGACTATTTGAGTACCATTATAATGCACCTGGTTTATATGCAAAGCAGTGTTGTAACATAGTAATTTAAAATTTTATAATTGTATATATCGGTTATGAAAGTGGTTGCACTCATGTTTTTTGTAAAATGATGTTTACACTTGACTTACGAAATTGTTCATTTACTATAGTAACAAACGTGATGGTCCTCAATATTAAAGAGTTGTGTTGTCTTTAATTAGTAGGAAACTCCCATGTCTGTGTGAGCTGTTAAGTGTGAAAGTGAGAGACAATGTGATGATGTAATGGTGACAACAGTAACGAAAACGTGAAACGCACACTCTTTAACACTAACACTCATAAGGACTGTACACATTTGTTCGAGTGTAACACCTTACATAAAACGACTTACAATTAATCGGCCAATTCTCCTAATAACGAATTTAAGAAATACAGCTTTTTCGGATAAACTTCCTTTTAAACACTGACATGAAAATGATAAATATCCGATGGAATCTCAAAACACTGTCAATGCCATTATCAATGTCTCTAAAATGGCATTAATTTACCAAATCGTGGGAAATAAAGCACTGTAGCAGCAATAATTTTAAAATGATGTATCGTTTAAATGCATGAACTTTATTAAAGAATTTTAAACGATCTTATGTAAATTTAAGGATACAGATTCGGTGATAAATTAGGAATGAACGAACCAGACCCTTGAACAGAAAAATGATAAAAATATGTATATACTATTTTGCAAGAACGGATAAAACCTCCGATGTTGAATATAACAAATTCTGAATCATGTACTGATTTTAGAGAATGTTCATACTGTGAAAATATCCAAGAACAACTCGGCTGTTTTTGAATATTAATCTAGCAATGGAATCTAAACTCACAAATATTCAATGCCTAAATGAATAAGCAGAAGGTGAGCAGCGAAAACACTGAACAAAGTGTTCAGAAACTATCAAAACAATTAAGCCAACTATATTGCTCTATTAATCAATTAAACCGTTAATAAGAACGTCACAATCATAGTCCATTTACCCAAATTATCCCACTAAATTACTAAGATGACTGAAATTTTCGAAAGCTAAGAGCTCTTCGAGATAAATAGCAAACTATTATCAATACGTTTTCAATCCATACGTTTGAAAACACCATTTCATTTGACACGTTGACACCATACAGTTACGATACAGAATTGAAGCGACAATTATTAGGATCATTTGAACCTGTCTTTATGTTTTAGTACGGATTATCGTGATGAAGAATGAACAGAAATCGTGTAACTTGATCCAACTCCAACATCACTGCTCCTTGAGTGCTAAGATCAATCTTTCTCACCAGGGAAAATCCCATAAATTTTCAAAACAGTCATTGTAAAGCATCTGCTGAAGAAATCAAGACTCCACCAAAACTAATTAAAGAACTACCGCCCAGTTTTAATCTCACGTTCATATAAAAGACCTCATAAAAAGTTGTTATAACCCAACGTGTATCTCATCTGAGTCCTTATAGCAATGTACAGTATGCATTTCGCCCTTCCCACACTACTGAAACTGCTCTTCTGAATGTATTTAATGACATTCTGTCTACTTTGGATACAGGAATGATTACAGTCCTTACCCTCATTTGTATATCTTCAGCATTTGGCATAATATACCATTATATATTTCTTCACTATTTCCAGCACTTATTTGGCATTCACAATACAGTCTTTTCATGGATCAAGTCCTACCTAGTCAAGAGGACACTATTTGTATCTGCAAATTAAATAGCCTCAAGCCCAGTTGATCAAATAATTTTGCTACACCACGTGTTCGGCCGTTCAGTTTAGAAGAATTATGTAAGATTTCCAAGGGGTCTTCAGGTCTCCAATACCCTAACCTTTTGCCATAATGTATTGATAATATTCGGCTTTTAGTGTCATTTTTGGTTTGGTCGTATTAACATAATGTGTCGGTAGTGAGTGGACCTATGAACGTGAATAGCAGAGCCTCCAAGTGCAACCTTGGTTTTCATACTTTCTTTGACGATCCATCTTGCGATTAGATGTATAGCAACTAGTCTCGCAATATCATTCAAGTAATTTATGTGATCTGCATAAGGAAGTTGATCCTCACGCAATTCTCTAGCGAATCGGTCAATTTATGTCTTATTATAAAGATCATGTCAATGACAACAATCATCAAAGCTAATCATATATGCTTCAACAAGCACTGGTTTTCTGTTAACATCAAGTCGTATATAAAACCATTTTCTGGGTCCACATCAATTGCATCCAGTAAGTTATGTTCACCGGATATTAACTCCACGGTTCGGAATATTTTGTGTTACTGCAGGCGGAGTTTTACTGTTAATTTACATTTATGGTATCGATTTGCCACCGATAAATGTTAATGTTCACATCAAACACACGTTCCAGTAGCCGATGCTTTTCCTTAACATGTTTAAAAAGCAGCTGAATTTGTGGTACGTGTTCTTACGCTACATTGTATACACTTTGAAGATATCATTTTAGAATGAACCAACCAATCATGATTATATCATTCCAAACTCAATTATGGCACTAATCGTTACTCCTGTAAACTCGGAAAACTCAAGTGTTCTTGAATATGCTTATATCATGGTCGTAGTTGGATCGGCGGAACAAGACTCAACCGTCAGATGATGACTGTTCGTATTATGTTTAAAAGTGCTAAGCAATTATTTTAACATCACGATAGGTATATTTTCCTCTGTTTATTGAGCTCCTAGCAGTGATGACTTGTATGCAAATTAAAACAGTATTGTAGTATACAACATTGTGATGCATGTGCATCAAGTCAATGTCGAAAATTTATTTTGACGATGTAGATACATAAACACTGATGTAATATATTTGAATCATCGATAAGCATATGTCTAAAGTTTTTCGTGGCAATTGTAACATGGTCATGCTTTCCCGTAAGGTTGACTTACCTGATCAAGGAAATATTCATTGAACTTGGTGTGCCATCGACCACATCTTGTATCAAATTTGAAACATATTTGCATGAATCACAAATGAAACATATAATTCACTGACTTGTGATATTGCCAAATTTTGCAGAGGTAAATGTCCCTTGAAATTTAAGTATTAACTATGAAGAGGATTGTCTTCGTCTAATTGAATTATAGTTGCTACAGTAAATATTAATCATTGGCTAAACGTGCGTGTGTGTATTGCACATGTACTTGATGGATCCGGACACAGTCTGCCTATTGTGGGATTCAAATACGAGATTGAAGTGTTATTAAGAGAACTATGATAGACCCTCGATATTACCGATGTGAAATCACCAAGACAACTGCGCTGTTTAGTCGTAGATGATGTATGTAGCCTTGCTACGGCAACAACTGTTGCTCTAGGTGTGCCCGGATTAGGAACGTAACCGCCATCATACTTGCATCTATCAGAAAATATAGTCTGGCTTTTTAGATATTAAAAGTTGTCTTTGGAGGTGCCACCAGCTTAATTTCAATATGATTCAATTTCCGAGTATGCGTTTAGCAGATATGTTTGCAGCGGCATAAATTAATTTCAATGCGATCAGTAAACTGTATTTGGTAGTAATCAAGGATAAAATAATTAACGCGGCTGTATTTTGACAGTGTTGGCATAAGTGGAAAATCATCTACATCTCGGAGCAATAAGGACCGTGTGGTTGCGGATTTAGAGACCAAAAGCATAGTATAACACTATTCACTTTCGCGGATTATTACTGTGAATAATACACGGGTGCACTTATTATAAAGCTTGCTTGCCAAGGCATGGGGTATATCAGTACCCTAAAATGTTTAAAAGAGCGAACTATGTTATGACACTACGTCTTGCATAATGTTTATATATTATTATTACACTGTATTAGTATATATTTAGTGAATTAGGTTAACCAAACGTAACATATATAAGCTCGAACTTGTTTTGGAAACATCTGAACGATACATAAGCAGTAATTATGACTAGCAATGCATTATCAAACTTGTATTATTTTTATCACATTACACATACATGTAATGCAATTCTATGTGGTTGTATTCGAATTTGCGTAGTAAAACTCACACACTAGATTTATGAAATATCTTAAAAACAGGCAGCAGGACACAGCGTCTAGACATGTGTGATGAATATTTTTAATGACATAATACAATGTATATCAAATAACCATAAAATAAATAAAGAAATATTGTATGAGTTATATTTTTAGACAATACAAAACTTCACTATTATTTTTCAATATGGATTGATTGTTAACATATACTACATACACAAGTTGCTCTATGCTCTGTATAAATGTGTAATACTTTGTTAGTTTTACTAATTGTACGTATATTTTACTTCATAATCTATTGGGCTTTTCACATTATTTTATTATAGAAGGTATTGGATGGGTGTGTGGGCTGTTCTTTATTTAAAATAATCATCCTCTCCTGCGCAGTAATAGTAGTGGTCACATTTATTGTTTTCCGAAGACTGCCTACATTTCTTAATATTTAGTTGTTTTTTATATGATATATGTGACCCGAAATGTATTAGATACTTCCAGTACACGTATTTGTCATATTCACTACTTGTAAAATTTCGAAACCCTGCTAATCCTGTACTTTATTATTATGCTCTTCCTGGCAGACTCTAAGAAACACAATATGTATATCCTATACTTCTTATTATCATTTATAGAATTCTGTCGCATATAAAAATGTCAATTTTCATCAAATGCTGTTTTTACTCTATGTATCTGACAATTACAACTTCTGGAAATGTCAGAATATTAGAAACTATATATTCATGAAACGGAGGTTCATACACAAGAAACAGAAAACTTGCGTGATGTGTGTCTTTAACTATAATACGATTTTCATAATACCAGCGC